>VXBW01002014.1:800120-834448 GCA_013400375.1 Thinocorus orbignyianus | reverse complement strand
TTTTTTTTTTTTTTCAGGAAAAGAGAGCTGGTAAGGAAATAGGTGTGCATAAAAAAGGGACGGAAAGCATCCTCAGTATCTGTGGATGGGGCAGGAATATTTTTGATCTGGCTGAGCCACATGGCAGGAGGATCAGAGTGGTTTCTTATTTCGTTTGAGCTCCTTGCTCATTCCTGATTTATGTTGCAGACACAGGGTCTGTTTCCTCTTAGGCATCTAGCAGCAGAGTGCCCCTGCATTTCTCCATCCATCATGAGCTGGCATGGCACGCACATGGTGGGGTGGCTGGAGGGGCTCGGGCAGAAGCAAGAGCGGCCAGAGCCTCCTGTGAACACATTGCTGCTATTTGTGTTTGATTTGAAGAAATTATTAGAGTTTATTTTATCACCAGGAAAGGCTGCCAGCCTTTATGATGACAAAATTGCTGAGTTTACTAGGCAGTTTATTTATATAGGCTTTGAAAGACAGACCCTGCAATGACAGACACCAGCGAAGACCTGGGCTTGCTGGCTCTCCCATTTCCCTTGGCTGTTCTGCAAACCTATTAACCCTTGACACGTTCCTATGAAAAGAGGGGTTAAGAGCAAACACATGTACAAAATACTCCTTTTTCCCTGGGAAACTGAATGTTCAGGAGGGTTTGAGCTGAAGATCCAAACCTTAATCAACAAGTTGGCAGATGTTTGCTACTGGTGCTATGGACCAACTTCACATATCTACAAGGAGACGTTCTCACAGGAGGACATGCCATCAGGGTGGTCCTACCACGGGTCACATCTCCAGGACAACTGGTGCTATGAGAAGTCCTCTCCTCTCACATCACTGCTCCTGCCATAGGAACGGAATTGCCAGAACAGTTATTACCACCAACAAAAGGCATTTTGGGGAGGGCAGAATGATATGCTGAATTAAGGTGTAGCAAGACAGTGGGCTTTAAGGAGAAAAATATATGTTTAAATTTATTAGGTGTCAAAAGGCTACACTTTGACGTATTAAAACCAAAAAAGGTTTCACTTGGAAAATTTTCAAATGTTTTATTCATTGTTAATATTCATTCATCAGTATTATTTTTCTTTTTCCAAGTGGCTTGACTTGGGAAGATATCCAAAATAGAACAGAAAGAATTAAACCAGAACTTTTGTTTCACCTTAATTCATGGAATTTGATTTGTTTTGGAGAAAAAAATACTTTGATTTCTGTTTAAAATTCACACCAAACTCTCTTCCACATCCACGTGTCCATCATGCAAGATATATCAACTCTCTTCCTGCATCACTGTCCTCACCAGCACCTTAGGTCTACTGCTTGGTCTGGAGAAAGCCTTTTATCTCACAGTGGGCATGGCAGGCAGCTATCATTTGTGGATGAAAGACTGAAGAGGACCCTAAATGTAATTTACAAGTATGTTACATCTACACAAGAGCGCTTTCACTCTGACTTGCCATCAACTCTTGCATCAATATCACATACGTGGTTGTGATATCCATTCCTTCATTTCTGTTAACACCAGGTTTGAGCTCCTAATACCGGCTTCTAACATTTTGAACTTGGAGGCAGCTTTCAAACAGCTGCCATTTTCTAAAGAGAACCAGACTCAAACCTCTGCTCCTTTCTTTTTTTTTTTTCTTTTCTTTTTTTTTCTTAAAATGTGGAATTTCCCCCCCATAAAACTTTACTGACATGTGTTCTCAGATGGGCAATGTTCAGATCTTAGCCAGAGACTTGTTTGATGCTTCACAAACAACCAGAGCTTAAAAATCATCAAGAAGACAAGCTTTCACATTGGGATGTTTATGCTGGGATGGTTGGGAAGCCTAAAGAGCAGAGGCATTTTTTTTATGTGCTTTCTGCAGCTGGCTTTTTCCTTCCATACCCTTGCAAGGCTTCATCCCTTATTAAGCAAGTGTCTGGGATTTATGAGAAGAGGAGTATATATGTGCACATATATATATATGTGCATACATATATAAATATATACGTACACATTCACTACTTATTTTAAAACATTTACAATCATTTTTCTGCAATGTACATATGTGTCGACTTCATAACAAAGTCACAAAAGAGGTCATTGTCCTTTGAGAGGGTAGAAAAATTTGGACTTTCAGGATCTTGACCAGCTTGGGTTTTGAATAAATTTTGGCTACTCTAAACTCACACATAGAGCTGCTAATGTTTCCAAAGAAGAAAAATACTAGCAAAAAGAGAGAAAGAGAAGTGCTGGTGAAAAACAATGGGGCAACTTTTCTTCAGTTCCAGTTCTGGTTGGCATTTATCCAGTTTACTCACTTATAGCTTCACAGGTTAAGACTTTATACCACATTACACCTGAAACTTAAGCAAGTACTTAAAGTTAACAGCTTTCTTGAATCATGGCATCTTTCTTTGAGGAGCTGAGCCCTCTAAGGTGCTGAGCTCCCTGGCTCCCATCCAGCAGAGCACTCAAACACCAGCTTACATTTCACTGTGCTCAAGAACAAATTTAAAATTAAGCATGTGCTTAAGTGCTTTGCCAAAGAAGAGCAGGATTATTCACATACCAGAAGTTAAGCAAGTGCTTAAGGTGCTTTCCTGGATTCAGGTTGAAACAAATGGAAAATAATGATGCTGTCTTTGGGCAGGTTTTGAAAAAAAGCCCCAAACTCAACCAAACAAAAAATAATTGGATAAGAGAAAGTCATCTGCTTGTTCTGACGGTGGCAGTCTTCCACCTGAAAGTAGTTTTATTGAACTCTGTCCAGATAATGAACAGTAAACAGAAAGGGAAGCCAAGTCTCTCTTGTTCTTCTGTAATTCCTGTTACTGTAGTGCATAACTGAGAGCATTGCTGGGCTGTAGAGCAATATTAGCATCCCCATGTCACTATAGGATCTGGACAACCCAAAGGGCCACAGTAGAGCTCCAAGTAAAATAGCAAGTGATGGTACATCAGGAGAACACATTTTTCTTGGGCTACAACAGCCCAACAGCTTGATTTGGAGGGGCGGTTGATGCAGGCAGGAACAAGGACTTCTCAGCATCCCCGCTCTGATCCCATGCACAGCTGAATTTCAACATGGGCTTCTGAGCTACTTGGTCATGTGACAGAGAAGGTCACCTTCCCTTCCCTAGCTAAGGCCTGAGTAAGAGCAGCCAGCAGAAACATCATGGTCAGTCACACCTCCTCCATCCCAGTGTCTCTCTGCCAACCTTCAGTCCATGTTTTGAGGTTGTTTCTCAAAGACCCTTAGATACAGGACTGAACTAGGGCAGAGGACCCAAACCAAATTTTGGGTTGAGCTTACGCCACACTTCAGGGCTCAGTACTGTCTGTGAGTTCCCTTGTCGAAAACAAACACAGAATCATAACTTTGCCTCCTGTACAACATTAGTCTTACCAGAGAAATAAAACCATATGCCTTTGCCTGTTACCAGAGAAGTCTAGACTATGTGGTTGTGACATACAAATATAATGGTCTCAGGAAATAAAATGTTCTTTCTTCAGAGTAAAATGGTCAATGTCAAATATAGCCCAAGCTCCCCAACGGTCAGAGACCAGTGGAGACAAGACTCAGCTGTAGAAATGCAGGCTTGTTAACCCTCCTGATATTTTGGGGTCGCTGTGTCTAGTATCACCCTCTCTCCTTCCCTCCTGCTATCCCTCAGCAGATCACAGCTAGCAGTCACATGTCCCAGCAAGTTTGTCACTGCCACTTGCCGATGCAGTCTGAAATAGTACTGTTTTTTCAGGTACTGTAAGTCTTCCACGCACTGAAAAATCTGGCTGAAGGAGGGTGGTGGATGTTTGCTCCCCATGTGGGAAAATCTCTTGGCACTAAAGGGTTAAAATGTCCAGGAAAGGATACTGCACGCCCGTGTCTCTACTGTGCCATCTTCAGGGAATCTAGTTCAATATATGTACCTTCATTCTAACACTTTTGGATCTTTGTAGCAGGTAAAACTAAGCCAAATTTCCTCAACCCTGTGTTAGTGTTACTAAAAAAATACCCCTAAATTAGGTCCCAAATTCCTGTGATCCTCATAGCGCTGAGCGTGGATGAATAGCTTTCAGTAACAGCCCTGGATTTGGTGGTGTGGGGAGATTTATTTCCTGATCTTTTGCCCATCAAATCTTTTTCTGATCTTAATTGTCAATCACATCATATGATTTCTCCAGAGAAATGAAAATAGCAGCTATTTGTCTTGAAAATCCATCCTTTGATGTCAGAATTCCAGGAAATAAAACACCTTTATAGTTATGGGATCCAGACCTGTCTGACTGGGATGCATTTCCATCAAGACTTGTGTGTGTTTGTTGACTCTGGTTTTAAGAAATTCTGCACCTTTTAGGGGGATTCACAATGGGGTATTCATGGCACATACACTTTTGCAAGATCTGAAACAGCCAGGGTCATTTTCTTCAGGGACTACTTTGCCCAAATTGTACAAGCTCTCTCCATCCTGGAGGAGTCTTCCAGGGCAGTGGTCCCCAGCCTAAGCATAGCTGAAATAAGGGCCTGGAGGTCCAGACTTGCTCATGTGTTGGCTGTTTCCCTTTGGGCACTTCAGGTTTCTAACAGGTTGTGCATCAAAGGTGCCACTGATAATCGAACTCCCCTTCGCACCAAGCCGTTGGGCACAACCTCTGCCTTGCCCAGTCTCTGCTGATGGGCTGGTACAACAGGAGAGCCCTGTCCTCGTCTCTGCCATTCCAGAGTACCCTTGCATCAAGAGTTGGCCATACAACAACAACTTCTCCAACCTTCTGGCAATGGTGACATCAATTGATTTCTGCCAGCTGAGTGCTGGAGAAGGAAAGCCTCCCTTTCACACAGCTGTGTCCTTTGCATTGACTCTCTTTGTGTCACCAGGTCAGCTAACCATCATTGCACAGCATGTTCACTTCTATCTGGAGAAGTTATTTCTAAGAAAGGTCAAATTAGCATATAAAATTTTTTAGTAAATATCAGAAGAGTGAGGTTAATTATGAAAACCTTGGTGACTTCAACCTCATTATTGTTCCATTGTTCTCAAGGAGTTTGTAGACTTTGGCTGCAAGACTTCAGGATTAAACATGTGTCATGAACTGGTCTGTCTTCTAAGAACCACTTCCTACCTAACTATGTTGGCTGAGTGAGAGTGAGGGCTGTCCTGGTTTCAGCTGGGAAGGAGTTAATTCTCTTTCCAGTGATTGCTGTGAATCACAGAATCATGGAGTGGTAGGGGTTGGAAGCAACCTTTGGAGGTCATCTAGTCCAACCCTCCTGCCAAAGCAGGTTCACCTGGAGCGAGTTGGACAGGAATGCATCCAGGCTGGTTTTGAGTATCTCCAGGGAAGGAGGCTCCACAATCTCTCTGGGAAGCTTGTTCCATTGATGAAAGGAATGTCAATAATTACTGGTTTTAGTTGTTGCTAACTGATATGTACGCTGTTCAAGGGCATTTTTCAGCTTCCCACAGAAGTATAGACAATGATGGAATGGTCAATGAAATATTCCATACCATAGACATCATGCTCAGAATACAAATGAGGATTAGCCAGGGGGATAGCAACCCATGGTCACTGCTCAGAAGTGTGCCAGTTCACCAGGTGGTGAAAGTGACCTGTATTATTATAATTGTTATTATTGTTGTTATTTTTCCTTTTCTGTTATTGTTTACATTAAATTGTCTTTATCTCAAACCATGAGGTTTTTCTCCCTCCCTTCTCCATCCTTTTTTCCCTCTTTCCCTCCACCCTTCTTTGGGTGAGCAAGTTGCTACTTGGTTCTCGTTGCTGGCTTGGGTTAAACCGTGACAAAGGCACACACACATATATATATTGATCCATGATACCTGCTGCTGCCTGCTGACCTTTTTCTTTCTGCAACCAGGTTTGTGATCTCCCGAGCTTTCTGAGATGTCACTCATAATTTATCATTTGCTGTTTTATCTAATTCCCAGTTTTTCAGCCCATCTTTTCTTTAGATATCCCTCTTTTTCCTCCTTCCAGCTGAAGCTTTCAGTTTTCATTTGTTTCTTCCTCGTAGATCACTCTGGTCCCTTGTTGTGGCTGACTTGGCTGTGAATCTGATTTTGTCTGTTCTTTCCTCATACTCTTACAACTTCACCATTTACCATTATAAAAAAAAAAAAATAATTATTTACAGGGCAAATTCCCCTCATTGGCTTTGCAATGTAGATCATCTTTCTTCCCTTCCTCCCCAAATCCTCTGGTGTCTTCTCAAATTTGCAGGCTTTTTTGGGTTTTTCTTTTTTTTTTTTTTTTTTTTTTTTTTTTTTTTTTTTTTTTTTTTTTTTTTTTTTTTTTTTTTTTTTTTTTTGTATTCCATCAGCAATTAATCAAACAACCTGGCAACCTGGGACCAATCTAAAAATAATAATTAAAAGAAAAGAAGTAGCTGAAGGAGAAATTTGCCCTTGTTCCCATTATGTGTCTGCTTCATGCTCAGACTTCTACAAAAGCAAAGGACTCTGGGATATAAAATGCCTTTATAAAAAGCCCTCTGGTGTTCGGAGCCACGCAGGTAGTTGGAGAAGGTGACGGAATTATTTTCAAAGTCAGTGGTCCCAAGGTGACAGCTTTAATGAAGAGGAAGCTGAATTACTGCTGAGACAGCATTGTCCCCTCAAGTAAAACCAACAAGAGTCATTAGCACTTCATATATTTGGGTGAGTGCTGTTTATTCTAAGCTGACAATCTTGTGGAGGCTTCTGGGGGCTGTAGTTCAGACTCACGCACAGCTTACTGTCAGGTGTCAGCATGGGCGATGAGCAGATGCCAAGGGGTCAGCAATGCATTAAGTGATCTTGATCTCCATCTCACTCACAGCTGGAGAGTACCAAGCCTACCCCTGGCAAAATCTGGGGCATAGCCGCCTCATTTGCACAGCCAAGCCCTACAGAGCTGGCCATTGAACTCTTACTGCCTCTGGCAGTTATTAAATCAATCAATTTGTAAGCCACCGAGCCTTTTAATACAATCAACTCAAACCTGTCAAAATTAATCCTCTGAGTTCACTTCATCTCCCTGCCTACCTCTTCCGACCCATCTTCCTCCACGTCTCATAGACAGTCTCAGAGCCTCTGCAGCTCTGTCCTGCTTCATAGAACTGCTTGGTGCTAGAAAACTGTGTCAATGCTCAAAACAGTTTACTGAAGGTAGCCAGGCCCTCAGTAAGGTGGGTAAGGATTTTGCCTCTCCTCTCCAAATAGTAGGCTTTGAGGCCAGAAGGGGATGCTCGCTTAATCTACAAGAGACAGGCAAGAGAAGAAAATCCTCTCCCTGCTCTGCATCAGCTGAACCAGGTAGACATCTAAGGGGGTTGCAAAGTCTCCAGCCATGCAGCACAGCTTCTCCAACAAGAAGTAGGAGAGGCATAGCCAAAATCTCACACCAGCCATGGCTCTTCTGGAACCATGTTGCTTCCAGGACATGCTCTTTTCTCTCCACCAGCCTCTGCAACCAGCTGTTGAGACATCTTGGCTTGCCTGAAGCTAGCTGGTATAGCCCCTGCATAGCACTGCATCACACCACAGTGATGGAGCTCAGAAAAAAAGGTGCTTGACCAGCTCCTCCTGTGACCTGTCTCTAATGAGGGACTGCTCTCCCTAAAACATCAGCACTTCATTATCAGATAGTGCTCTGCTGATTTCCACCTCCTGCCAAAAAGACCACATTTTTGCCTTTGCCTGCCAAGATGGAGATTTGTATACTGGAGATGGCAATTATTTATTAGCTGAAAAGAAAAAGAAACCTCACAACCTGTGGTTCCTTGTGGTGTCTGAATGTGGGAACCTGCATTTGAGTGGGGAAGGAATGTGTGGTACATCTTCACCCTTGGACCAACACAAGAAATGTTCCTAGCACCTCACTTTGATACCAATCACACAAATTCGAGCCAGCACCAAAGGCACCTTTCCCAGGAGATCCTTTGGCCATTCAAGGACCTACCAGATCACATGGATCCTGGCTAAGATCCCTGTGTGGAAGGTGGCAGAGGTTCAGATCTCAGCTTCCTCATGGTTGTTCTGACAGCTTGGCTCTTTGGACTGCTCATTTTTTCTTTGCAGCTGTCAAGAAAGTGTGAAACTTTGATCGTCAGGTGGAGTAACCACATTTTTTCACTCTCAGGAAACATTTTTCACTCTGAGGGGTTACAAAACCATTTCCCACTCAATCCCACTAGACTGAAAAAAGAGGAAAAAATAATAAAGTTGAAAGGTTTGGGTACAGTATTGAGCTTTTCTGAAGTCTTCAGTGTATTGTTTCCTGGAGTTTTGGTTCAGCCCATTGCAGAGATGAGCCAAGTATAGTCTCAGAGAAGGATTCTCTCAGAGATGAGAGCACTGTGCTTCCTGAGCTTGGGGCTGGGCACGTATGTAGCTGAAATGCAAAACATAAAAAACACTGTTTTCCTCACTGCAGGCATTTACACTGAAATACTGAAGAGGTTAAACGCTGTGCTTGCAGCTGCACAAGGAGTGGTGCCAATTCCCAGATTGAGATCTGGGAATAACTGATTCGTGTTTCCAGAATTGCTTTTATTGAAGGGGGTGAAAAGAAAGAGATTGCTATTAAAAATTTATACCACCAAACTTTGAGCATATGGTTATGTTGGTGGCTGCTGTCAGTCTGCCCTGTGAGCTGCCCTGTGAGCTGCCCTGCTCTGATATCGGTGTCATCCAACACGGGCTGAACCAGATGCCTGTGGCCAACCAGGGAGATGGCAGAGAGATTGAGGACACATTTGCTTTAAAAAAGCTTAGTGCTTCTAAACAGTCAATCTACCTGCCAGGCCAGACACTTTGGTGGGAAATGCATGTAAATTAGGTAAACTACAAAAAAGGAAATATGATGGGAGACACAGTAGACAGAATTTTACAGTGGAAAACTCATCTCAAAAGGGGGTAAAAGAGTCCCAGTTCTGCCGCTTTCCACCAAAAGTCAGAACTGGAAATGAGTGGCAGAGCCATCACACCACTCTGAACAAGATCAAAGGAGCAAAGCAGCTCTGGAATTGTATGCCAAAATTCCTGCACGTGTTTGAATTAGGCATGTAGCATTGCAAGTTGTCCGTGGGAACTGATTTGAGCAACACAAAGCAGAACATCCTCTCCAACACCTACAAGATCATTACCCATCGGAGGCCAGTAAACAGCTGACAGAGCAGGGTTTTCATGTTGGATTAGTAGGACAACAAGTTAGGTATTGACCATCAAAGAAATGTTGGTGTGTTTGCTTGCAAACAAGTGTTTTCTCATTCTTAACTGATTTTCTGAAAATGAAACTGTTTTCCACAACAGGTTTGTAAAATGTGGTTCTAGAAACCTGTCATTTAATGTTTCTAAGTTGCTGGGCAGTTCCATTTTTAGTTTTAAAAAGAATTATTCCATTGTATTTTTACTGGGGATGGAGGATCCTAAAAATAAATTAAATGCAGTATTGTAATTCATCTGAAACATTTTTTTTCCTCCCCTGTTGATTTGTGCTGGTGTTTTTGGTCAAATTTTGATTTAATTTGACTTTGATTCCACATCAATTTTTTTTCCTTTGCTTATTTTCTTATTCTTTTTCTTTCTTATTTCTCACAAAACAGGCAAGAAGGCTGTTTCCTGGTCATTATTCTCTGAGAACCAGTAATCACTGCCTCCTATAATACCATGAATCTGAAGTTAATCTTTAAACTTTTTCACAGATTAGCATTTATGAACTCTCAGCAAAGAGCCACACTGGATGGTTAAGAATAAAGCATGCAGCTGTACACTGTTTGCCTTCATGAGTCTGCAAGTTAAACACCCTGTTAAGCTGCATCTTGTGGTACATTTGCCATCATGGCTGGACTTTTGGAGAACATCTCAATTCAATTTGGCTTGCACATTCTGCATTTGCGTGAGTTCTGCAGGAAACATCTGGTTTGCTGCATGTCAAGATGCTCAGTAGTTCTGCAAGAAGTCTATGGCAAATGAATCCCAGAGCTTTCATTCTCTTGGTCTGGAATTTGGGAGAAGATTTTCAAAATTGAACATAATCTTGTGCAGAGAAATCCAATTCAAACTTGTCCATGGGATTTCAGCTCCAAACTTTTCAAGAATCCGTTTGATTTCACTTAGATGTCTTTGAACTAATACTTCTCTCCAGAAGCGATCTCTCTCCTATCTAGAGTCCAGAAGGAAATTTGATTCAAAGTGATCGTGCGTTTTGTCAGTACATCTGGCAAGTAATATACAGCTTTATAGCCCTCAACTTGGGAGTCTATATTTGGCCACCAAGAAAGCTTTCTGAGCTTTTTATTTCATTCTTATGATTCTTTGATGAAACTCATAAGCAAGAGAGATAGACTTGGCTTGAAGCTCTAAAAGTCTAGTCAGACCATGAGAGACACATCTCATCTCCACCATGGGACAGGAGCTCCCTGGGAAGCATGAGAGGACTGAACTGAGATGTTTTAGGTATGTGGTGTTTCTCATCAGCTGCAGTATGAGTTTCTGCCCTGAGTGGAAAAGCTGCTGGTTTCGGGGACAGGGCTAGCACTTCAGCACAGCAGTAGGGCATAATTGATATGATACAGTGCAGGATGGACTGTCTTTTAATATAAACTGCATTACCCATGTCCCTGAGAAGTCAATATAGCCCAGGGTAATGCTGTGAGCTGCAATTTCCACTCCCAAATTAAGACGTTACTCCCTAGCCAAGAGCTACCACCATCCTTCTGGGTGTTGACAATCAGATCTCAGGAACTGACAAAGAGACCCAACTGAAAAAACAAGCTCGCTCAGCAGGGCCCAGGCGAACTCCCTGTTAACTGGATCCCAACACATTTAAAATTTATCGTTGATAATCATTACAGCGAGCTGTAATGATTACAGTGGCTGGAAACGAACACAGCCAAGACACAGTATGCAGCAGCGATGCTGTGCATCAGTAGCAGCAACACATGCACGGGTATAATGTTCTCTGTTTTCAGGCAGGTTGGGACTGAGAATATCAGCTCCCATTTACAAGGAAAATGAAGAAAATAAAAAGAATTGGTGCATCTTCTTCCACATCAGCTTGAAAGCAAAACACAAAGCTTTAAAACTGATGCACGGAAGACTACTGCTTGGGAAAGGAAATGTATTCAGCACATGCTTGTTTGTGCTACCAAGGCAAGTGTGTTAGAAAACCTCAGTCCTTACATCCATGAAGTCATCCACCTTCATACTGCTGCATGACTTTAGTACAAATGACACCAGGAAATACAAGCCAACACAGGATGAGTAGATACAGTAGAAAAGCAGAAGTGGGAAGTGTGGAGGGGGAATATGGGGTCATTTGTACTGACAGAATGTTAGGTACTCACATCAGAGCAGAGAACAAAGCCATCAATTTTACTGAACAACCTTCCAACTGGTAATGAGGCTTGTTCTTCCAGTTGTTGCACTGAAAGAGCAACATCTGGCCTGGAGCCTTCTGGAGGCCAAATCCTTCTCTGCTGCAACCCTACCACTGTCAGCAGAGTAACACCAGGGATGAATTTGCTCATGAGAAACTAAGGCAATGAGAGGAGCAAACAGTTCAGGGTCCTGCTTGAAAAACTCAAGTTTTTCTGCAGACCAGGTCAGGAATAAAGAGCATCACAGTTTTAATTGCTTTCCCAGACACCAGGACTATGCATAACAAGCAAAGGGGATAATTATTTTTTTTCCTGTAATTAGCAGAGGAAAACCCAAAGCTGGTATTTCATTTCCATTTTCTGATTGATTTCCTTAGCAGCTAAGCCACAAGATCAGAGCAGAGACAGTCATTCGGTGGGGAGAGTTGGGAGAACATCTACCCAGTTTCTCACCTTCCCACTTAAAATCCAATGAAACATAAGAGAAAGGGAAAAGAAAAGTACTGCATTTTTAAAGGCACTCAGTGAGCTTCAGTAGTCATTGCTTATTGAGGTTTCCGTAGCTTGTTTCCAATTATTGTAAGGTGTCCAGAAGCTGCAGTAACACAGCAGTAAGTTTTCCAGTGCCTAAGGAAGTTGCCATCATCTGCGAAGCAGTGTATCTGGATACAGAGGTCTTACAGTGAAGAAGAGAAATCCTGGACCAAAACTCTAGCTGGTGGCTTGAGCGACATCCAGTACCACCCATCTCTGCTCCAGTCCACCTGGAAGCACAGTGTAGGTAGTTGATTCTAGGTTATTCCTGTCAATGGAGCGTATAACTCATCAATACTGCCCATGAAGAGTCAGGATTTGTCCAGGACGATGGAGATTGTTTCAGCACCAGTCTTAAGGGCTGCTGGACCAACCGCTCAGCATCAGCTACTGTGCTTGCTCTGTGCCGAGACACTGCCTGAATGCCGACATTTTAACAGTGTGGTCCCTTCCCTGTACATGATATGGCACGAGGGAATAACAGGATGTATTAATGTCATTTTAGATAATAATTTTCTTCTCAGAGTGGGTTTTCTGGCACCATATGTCCCCTGTGAGACAACTCTATCCCTATCACTCCAACATTAGCTCTGAGTTTGAAAGCTATCCATTTGGGCCATTAAAATGACTTGTGAAATGTGGGATAGTTATCAAGTAATTAGGACCACATTTTCTTTCTCTCCCTGCCCAGAGCTCTGCACTACGATCTCAGTTCACTTTAGGTTCTTTCCACCTTTGCCTTTTACAGACCAATGTGAGCACCAGTTTTTTGGATGGTGTTTGTCCTCCATTCCCCTCCCCTTCCTGCTTAGCTGGCATTTGTAACCAGCAGCATTTATTTTGTATGCAAAATATCAGAGGAACTGAGTTCGGAGGTGCCACAGAAGATTTCCCCATTTTCCATCTTCTGTGCAACAGGAGCTATGAGGCCTCTCTGCCCCAACACTGATGAGATAGCTACAGGTGAAAGGACTGTCCAGGACAGTCCAAGTGTAAAGCTCTTGGAAAAATCTGCTGATATGTAAAAGAGCCATGTGGCCCTCCATGAGATGGG
Organism: Thinocorus orbignyianus; assembly: GCA_013400375.1. Classification (NCBI taxonomy): domain Eukaryota; kingdom Metazoa; phylum Chordata; class Aves; order Ciconiiformes; family Thinocoridae; genus Thinocorus; species Thinocorus orbignyianus. The sequence goes on along the minus strand of VXBW01002014.1, from coordinate 821,506 downwards.
GGTTACTATGGGGTTTGGGAAACATGCCTGAGTACCTGGCTTTGTGATACTGCTGGAGCCTGGTGTGGGGCTGAAGTCCTCACTGGACTGCAATTTCAAAGCCCCCTGCTCCTCTGCTCCAGGCTGAATCGGAAAGTGCAGCTTGCTCAAATATTGGTGGGGCAGGGATCCCATTGTGGTGTGCAGAGAATATCCCTCCTCACTCCCACACTTCCCCAAAAAGGAGGGTTCTGGGTTGGAGCCATGAACTGGAGGTGCTCATACCCCTTCACATAATCTGTCCTCCTGTATTTTCTCCCTGCTCACAGGTCAACTCTTCCAAACCCAGATGATCACAGCTCAGCAGAAGCCAGCACTTGCAGCATTTCTGTGCTGGAGACAGGCCCACGGATGTTAATGCTGCCTCTGGCAGGAGAAACACATATGTGCATGTGCCTCATGGACGCTGGTGCAGGGCCTTGCTTATGGATGTATCTCTCACTGCCAGGGCTTTGGCCACTCTCTCTCCACCATAAGTCTGCACAGGGCATCGTGCTGAGTGGTGTGGACCAGGGCTGCGTGGGCTGCCAGGGCTGATGCTCAGCTCTGTCCCTCGATGAGTCTGAGCATCTTCCAGCTCTACTTTTGATCAAGAAAGTGGTTTATCTAAGGGGGCTCAATCTGTGTATTCTATTCGCCCTTCACACAAGCAAAGACACTACTGTTTGTAACCAATTGTTCATTGCCACATTATGGTCCCATGCTGCTTGGGGAAGGGAGCAGGTCTGAGACCTTACTGTGCCTTCCCACACTGCAGCCTGAAACTCAGCTACAATCAACCTCGTCATCTAGACCCTGCCATAGACATCATTCCTCCTTTTCATCCTTTCTCCAGCTCTTGAAGATGCGTCCACAAAAAGTCTCCCCAAGGCAGTTGTGACTCCACCTTTCCCTCAGCCCCACAGAAACCCAGCTTGGAGACTTTTACTCCCCTCTTACCTATCCTTACCTCCAGAATACTCTCTCAAGCCGTCATGGAGGCTTATTTCTAGACACAGGACAGCCCCGCTAGGTGTGCTCCTTACCACCCTTTCATTTCTGCCTCCTGGCCCTGAAGCATCAATTCATTATGGAAAGCAGCAGGCCTGAGGACACCAAGTCCCAGAAGCACCTGGCTGAAGCCACTAAATGATCAGCTGGGAATGAGTCATGTTAGCAACGCAAGCCCAGGAAACCCAGCCAGATCCCTCTGCACAGGACTGAAATAGATTGTAACTAACTGACTGATTACAGGCTGCGGCCAAGTCCTAGTGAATTAGAGTGTCTTCCAGGGGGATGCAAGGATAAGGGCTATTATTAGCACTGCTATTTATTATCTGGGTAGCACTCCTATTGTCTCAACTGCTTTCTGAATTGTCGGCAAGACAGTTCCTGCCCCTAGCACACAGGATCGCTGGGATCCAAGGGCGTGACTGGAGATGAGCTATGAGCTGTGGGGTGGATGTGCTAACACGCATTTGGCCTGAAGAGCAAAACTATACCACCAGTATGTCTTGACCAGAGGCAGCATGAGACCAGGAATTGCCACACCACCTTTCTCACAGAGGAGTGGCTGCTACTGAGTCCTGCGAGGTGGAAGTAGGAGTAGGACAAAGTGGTAGAAACTGGAGAGAAACATCTCACATAGGGCAAATGTTGAAAACATCTGGAGTATGAGACCAGGTATGTGCACTTGGAGCCTCCCTGGAAGGCAGACAAAGCTATCCCAGGCTGGGATATCTATCACAAGCTGGAGAGGAGGTGAGCAGCTGGGGAGGTATGAACCAATTTGTCCTGCAAACTTCTGCTATGTGGTCACCAGGAGTGGAGAAATTGGTGCTTCCAGCACCATTTGGTGCTCTGCTCAGAAAGCCCTGTGCTTCTGCAGAAATCTCGGCTTCACACTGCTGGAAAAGATGGGGTGGAAAATATGACCCCAGTGCAACCTAAAAATTAACACAGAAGCTTATTTTTAGGAATTTCATTGCTCATAAGCTGGAATTTCCCCCAAGTCTCAGGCTCTGGAGGGGGACAGCTGGCCTTTACAGGTCCTCGGATGAGCCCTGGTATCTCTCAGCTCCTCAGTGGTGGCGACATGTCTAGACACTCTGGGAAGCATTCAATCAGGAGAAGGGAGAATGGATCCTGCTGTTAGGAACAATGCAAGAGGAACAAAATGCCCCATTTTTATTCTGTACAGCTGAATATTAGGTCACTGAAAGTTTTAGTTACAGCAAAAAATAACTAAAAAAACAACAAAAAATTGGAAATGAAACTGTAGCTATTTTTGGAAAATTGTTTTTTTAAATTTTAATAGGTTTCCTTTTCAACTCTTTTCCAGCTGATTTTTTTCTTCTTTGAGTTCTATGATTATTAATGGCTGTAGCACTAATGTGCTTGGAAAAAGCTCATTTAGGAACCATGTTTTTTGAATTATCAAATATCTGAAAGATATTTTTCTTTTCTTCAGCCAACAACTGCCCAGTTTTCCCAAGCAGACCATTATTCCATGCTGTGGCATTGAATATATTGGACCAAAACTTGGCTTTGAATATAAGCAGGAGAAGCCTGTTGCAATGTGGTCACTTCTGCCATAGGGCTCTCTTCATGAACATGTACCAAATGATGTTTGGGCAGAGAGGAATCTAGGGATCATGTTTGTCCTGGAGGATTCACACTCGCTGGCACATTAAGTGTTTTCTGGTGTCACTAAAAAACCAAACTCTTCTTTTTTTTCCGAAAGTGGAATCCAGGAGTTCTGGCAAGAGCTGTGGATAGACATAGACGTGGTTTGTCTATCTGGAGTGTATGTTGTGGTGGTAGTGATTTCCACTGACCAACTTCCTAAGCAACAGACCTCTGGTATCCCCAGAAAGAGGGAAGGAAGATGTGTCAGCCAAACTGTCTTCAAGACGTGTCTAAATCATTGTTGGATGGGTGAGGAGGTGATTCCACACAATAGAACCCTTCAAAAAGAAAAGCTACAGTCAACGCAGAGTCAAACCACTTGGGCAATGATGCGGTAGTTTTTGAATACTCAAACCAGGCAACCCTGTTTCCCTGGGTTACACTCCAGCCCACATTGCCTTCCTGGACTGCCCCACTCAAGGGCACGAGAACCATGCTGTATTGTGCAGTTTAGGTGTGCCCTGTTGTTTCCAACCTGGGAAATTCAACGTGACTGTTACAGGTCAATGATACCCAGTGGCATTGGCTTCATTTTCAGTGAAGGAAATTCAAAGCAGCCCAATTCCCCTCTATGATGAGATACACTCAGTATAGAAAAAATGCAAAGAGAGATTCCCGTCATTACAGCTGTCAAGAAGAGATGCTTAAGAAAAGAACTTAATAAACAGAGAAAGGATAAAGGCAGATATTTCCTGGCAGACCTTGCAGCTTTTAGCAAAATCTTATCTCAGAGTCAAAGCCTGGGATGCTGTGGATGTGCCTCTAAAATCTATCAACGGCTTGCGGTCCTACATAAGCGGCTCTTCCTGCCAGAGCAGAAGGAATAGTCTGTGGCATGGGTCCTGCCAATTGCCAATAGAAGATGGGACGTAGATCTCCCAAACTCAGCAGCTGTGGCTAGACTACATCCTTCTTGCACTTCTCAGGTGACCTCCTGACTCTTTATGGTATAACAATGATTACTTAAACACAGAATCATAGAATCATTCAGGCTGGAAGGGACCTCCAAAGGTCATCTAGTCTGACCTCCCCGCAGCCAGCCGCAGGGACACCCCCAACCAGCCCAGGTTGCCCAGGGCCTCATCCAGCCTCACCTTGAATATCTCCAGGGAAGGGGCCTCGACTACCTCCCTGGGCAACCTGTCCCAGTGTTCCACCACCCTCAGAGTAAAGAAATTTTTCCTAATGTCTAATCTAAATCTACTCTTCTCCAACTTAAATCCATTGCCCCTCATCCTATCACAGCAGGCCTTTGTAAACAGACTCTCCCCAGCCTTCCTGTAGGCCCCCTTTAGATACTGGAAGGCTGCTATTAGGTCTCCCTGGAGCCTCCTTTTCTCCAGGCTGAACAACCCCAGTTCCCTCAGCCTATCTTCATAGCAGAGGTGCTCCAGCCCCCTGATCATCGTGGCCCTCCTCTGGACCCGCTTCATCAGGTCCACATCTTTCCTATTTTGAGGGCTCCAGCCCTGCATGCAGGACTCCAGGTGGGGTCTCGGTCTCACCAGAGCAGATTAAAGCGGCAGAATCACCTCTCTGGATCTGCTGGCAACACATCTCTTGATGCAGCCCAGGATGTGATTGACCTTTTGGGCTGCAAGGGCTTACTGCCCGCTCATGTCCTTCTTCTCATCCATCAGCACCACCAAGTCCCTTTCTTCAGTGCTGCTTTCTAATACCTCATCCCCCAGTCTGTTCTCATAGTGAGGATTGTTCCGGCCCAGGTGCAGAACCCTTCACTTACTCTTGTTGAACCTCATGAGGTTCATCTGGGCACACCTCTCCAGCTGGTCCAGGTCTCTCTTGATGACATCCTGTCCCTCCAGTGTATCGACAACACCACACAGCTTGGTGTCATCTGCAAATTTACTAATGGTGCTCTCAATTCCTCTGTATATATCATTGATAAAAAACATGCCCAAGTATCTACTGCCAGGAGCTGACAGAACTGCAAAATATTCCAGGAACAGCTTTCAAGGTCCTGCCTAAGTGAATGGAAGAGGAATTTGCCAGCTCAGAAACTGGCAAAATTAATGAGAATTTCCCATTTATTGTAAAAAAAAATATAAATTAAATAATCTCCTGTGCGTTTGTAACAGTTGCAGATCCAGAGACCTTTCTGGTCTCCAAATAAGCTGTATTTTCTGGAGATCCTGGGGTTGGCTGTGCTATGGTATGAACTTAAGAAATAGGAGTTGATGAGATCTTTAGCAGATATATACAAAATAAATGGGAAAAGACCCCAGCTCTGTGCTCTGGTATGGAAGGAGGGACTCTAGTCATCTCTTGGGGACCCAGTTGCTCACCTTTTTGCTTGTTCAGTGGTTGAATGTGTGCATTTAATGTGCCCGCACGGAGCCCTTAGGTTCACCTGGGCAGCTTTGCTTCATCAGGGATGGGGTTTCAAGAGTACACTGCTATTGACAGTGTGTGTTACAGCAGTGGGATGGGGCTATGGCTTCTTGCAAAGAAGCTTATCAAGAACTCTGTAGCCTGAAGGAGGGGAAAATTATCAGTCTTTCTGCCCAGGGAAGGAGTTGAAGAGCTCCATGTCTTGGCATCTACTTCATGTTATTTCTCATGGGGTCTCTGGTATAGCAAACTCTCAGTCAGCACACCTCTGGAGAGGTTCAGATGTAGGCAGCCATTTTCCAAAATTGAAACTTTCATCCATCTAGGGGTGCCCTTCCTTCCCAATTTTATCTATTTTGTCAGAGGGAAAAAAAGAAGCCAACAGAATTCCACCTGCAAAGTGGGGACACAGCATTACAGCTTGGAATCTGTCCTTGGTTTTACTGAAAAATTTCAGAGAAGGAAGAAAACCCCTAGTATTTCCCAGCTCCTGAGAAAGACTGGTGAGCATTGCAGAGAGCATTGGACCAGGCAGGTTGTGGGGTCAGAGGTCTTCAAAAGTGTTTCCTTGGATTTTTGTTTCTGAGACTAGCAAGACTGGAGTAAGATTACACTTTGGAAGAGTATTTTGGGAATAGTCCTATGCACAGACATGCCTTCAGCCTTCTGCTCAACATTCATGTAAGAGCCCAGAAGGAATCAGAAGCAGAAAGGATCAGTCCAATGCCATGTGAGGAGCATCGGGCAAAGCCAAAGACAGAACCGAGTCTTTCCAGATCTCAGCCCAGTTATTTAACTGCAAATCCATCCTTCTGCTCTTCAGTCCAACTTCTCTATCTGCCTAGTGTGCTCATGGGTCCAGCTGGCATTTGAAGCAAAACTCTGTTCTCTGTAGCACAAATTAATTCTTCCTTCCTTTCTCTTGATGATGCTTAAAAAAATAATAGCAGATAATATGGAATAAACTCTTTTTAGATCTCCAGATATTGGATCATCCTTTGTTATGGCAACGGAACTTGTTATTCCTTGTTTCCTCTGGTCTTTTACACACATCATAGTCATCAAGGTTTCAATCCAGCTTACAATAAACATTCAAAAACCTCAGGATTTTAGAACTTCTTTGTTGCACGACTGGTAAGAACATTAAAAAAGAAAGGAAAGAGCAAAGCCTGCCAGAAAAACAGTCTCAAAATGAAGGAGGGGAACTCTAAGCTTGAGGAAAGATCTTGTGCCTCTAGAAAAACTGTACCTGAGACTTTGGGTGGGGAAGGTAGAACAGATGATATCTGGAGGTCCCTTCCAGCCTGCATGATCCCTTGTGGCTACAACACCAAAACCCCATAGCAAACCCAGCCTAGAGTGCAGGCAGATCAGGGGCCCCAAAACAATGAAATGCTGCCTGGTTTTGGTCCAAAGCAATAAATCTTTCTTCTCAGAGGTTACTCTACACTTGGATCAGGCTTGCATAAAGATTTGCCAAGATTCAACAACAAGGTTCAGAGCAAATGCTGAAACCAGGTACGCTGTGTCTTTCACTTGTATTATTGCAAAGTCCAAGTACACTTCAGGAGATATCTTACCTGCAATGCCTACTCAGATGGGGCAGAAGGCAGACCAAGAGCACGCACTGTCAATTCTCCTATCAAATTAATTGAGTGAATTATCGCTGTTGTAGCTGCATTCACAACAAAATAGAACAGTTATGTTAGATCTGCCTCCTTGACGGGCTACTCATCAAATTTGGGTGGTGAGGCTAGATGTTAGCCAGGGTCATGGCAGCACAACCGACAGTAAAATTTGACCTGACGAATGCTTATTATAAATGGCAAAGGATCCTATCTGCTTCGCAAGATCCCGTCTGCTTGAAGGGAGAAGAGGCATGCTTGCAAACTCACAAAGCTTTCACAGAACAAGAGAAGGTATTCCTGGCGGTTCTCAGACCACCATCTCTATGGCTCATTCCTTTCTCACCTCGCATAAAGGCAGCATTAGAGATGGAGAGAAGAAAGCAAAGGGAGTCTGCTCATGTTTGCCCCAAGACACAACCAAGAGTCCTATGAACAGCAAAAGAAACATTATCACCCATTAATGGATTAGGAGACATACACTATCGTTTGTGTAGAGAGTGTGGATTATGGACCATCTGTTGGTCTGTTTCACACTGGGTAGCACATGGAAGGATTTCTGATAGGCGTTAAGGCTGAACAGCATGCTCAGGCTGCATTCCTTGACTGCCTTGCTCCCCACGGAGATGCAGCTCATCTGGGATATGTCACATTCCCTCCCATCCTGTGCAAAGTCATTTTTCATTTCCATCAGCTATTCCTTGACTGCTTGGGGAAGAAGATGTGAGCTTCAATCCCAAGCATTTAAACTTGGCATTGTTGGACCTGAGGGATAAGTTTTAAATGTGCCCAGAAGCATAAGGAAGCACAACCTCAGTCAAGGTTGGTTATTTGCCTTCTGCAGATGAACCAATGACTGTAAAAAGAAAAGCCTGGAGAAGACTCCAGGGAGACCTGATAGCAGCCTTCCAGGATCTTCTCAGATCCAGGAGCTCCAGGAGAGCTGGAGAGGGACTCTTTGTCAGGAAGTCTAGTGATAGGACAAGGAGTAATGGTTTTAAACTGGAAGAGGGGAGATTTAGGTTAGATATTAGGAAGAAATTCTTTCCTGTGAGGGTGTTGAGGCACTGGAACAGGTTGCCCAGAGAGGTTGTGGATGCCCCATCCCTGGAAGTGTTTAAGACTAGGCTGGATGGGGCTTGGAGCAACCTGGTCTAGTGGGAGGTGTCCCTGCCCATGGCAGGGGCTTGGAACTTGATGATCTTTAAGGTCCCTTCCAACTCTAACCATTCTATGATTCTATGAGTTAAACACTCAGAGGAGCTTCATGTGTCAAGTTATCTCTTTGACATCTATGCTGGGAATACAGAAACTTTGTAAAATGCACACAAAAAGCATGTCATAGAATCTTGGGTAAAGAAATAATCTTTTCTACTGTGTAATTGTACTGCACCTTGCAGAAGCTGAATAAATGACCAGGTGTCCTGGACGAAACAGGATAACCTTCCTCTATCTGCCCTATTCAGTCACAGTAAAACCTCACGATTCCCTCTTTTGTTGTTTTATTTTGCTAAAACATAATATATTTTCCTTTAGCCAGCACCATTTGTAGCATCCTTTCAGCTGTCTGGACTGCAAAAAACCAAGAGAGCAGTGCTTTTGAATATAGGTTGGGTTTCAGCATTTTTAGGACAAAACATTTGCATTTCAAAGCCCATCAGTTCCTTTTAGAGAAAAGTGAACATAAAAGAGACAGCATGCTCCATTTGATCTGTTCTTTACATTTTACTGAAGAAAACAGAACCATTTTAAAGACAGCTACTAAAGAAATTCGGAGGGAGCTGGCCAACAAATAGAAGAAAGACCAGCTATTCAAAGTAGTGTCAGCTGAGCTCTTCAGCACCAATACGCCGGAAGTTACTGGCTCATTCTAGATTTTCTTTGTCTTCCCTACCTCAACCACAAAGTGTCATGCTCAGAAGTTAGCTTCAGGGAAAGAATACTCCATGCTTCTGTCACTGGGGAATGTCTGGCATTTCAGTGTTTGCTCTGTACTTTGAAATGACACGAAAAGTTGAAATTCAAAATGAGGCTACAGGACCATTGTCAAGAAAAAAATTGGTATCATAGAGAAATGTCAGAACTGACACAATGTGTAGGTGATCTGAAATGCTGAAGGTCAGAACAGGAGCTAAAATGCCTGCAAAATGCTTACATTTAATCATTATATATCAAAACTAATTTCCCTGCATGCCTTCTCTTACAAAGAGAGCACATGAGCCCTACTTTGCTGGTGGCTGGTAGCAGAGGAAGGCTCTGGAGAAGGATCTCAACACAGTTTCTCACTTTATCATACTCTTTCATGTAGCTCCCATAACCAGCTTGAGATAAAATATAGGCTAGCTGGGCAATTTTATATTTTACAACTGATGGGTCTTCTTCTTTGGACCTGTAGATTAATGGCATTTCTGTGGACTCAGTCAGTTCGAAAGTTGCTCTTTGTCTCCTGGGTATTGAGGTCCTCCTGAGAGCTCAGTCATAATAAAGAAAAAGAGCCAGGGCTGCGCTTTCCCTGAGGGAAGTTGAAGCATATTCTGAATTGATTTGAAACCAATCCAATCAAGAGAATGAAATATTCCCCAATCAGGTGAAGCTAACTAAAATGAAGTGTTTCATTTCAGGTTCATCTCCCACTACCCTTCAAAATAAAATAGAAAGAAAAAAAAACCACAAAAAAAGCCACCCAAAGAAACAAACCATTAAAAGAAGAAAACTGCACGTTTTCAGCACAATCACATTTCTTCCCCATGGGAAACAGTAAATTTGTGGAAGTGGCAAGTTTCCTTGGAAAAATCCTTCTCAACAGCACTTCTCCACAGTGCAGTCTCCAAAAAGCCCATTGCTCTGATCTTGGGGCTTCACAGGAATTATGGATCAGATGCCTCTTGTATCTGTCCATAAGTCAAACTTCCTGCTCAGAGGATGTTTCCCAAAATCCATTGCAGACAACAACATGATGTCCATGCTTGGACACCATGATCCTGTGAGCAGTCCATATTTAAAATAGTATTCCATCAAACACTCACCCCCCACCCCGTACCTTTTCTTGTATGTGCATTTCTGCAAAAAATAATGTATGTGAATACATACATTACAGGTATGTCTGTGTGAGTGTGTAAAATCCCATTTTTTATTGCTAGAACACAAGGACCATCTTTGGGGAGTATTTCTGCCTAGCAGCTGAAGTAGGACTTGCACAACATGGAGACACTTTCTCTGTTACTCGGGTCTGTGGCCGAGTGCTGAAATGCAGCCATCTGCACTGAACTAGGCATGACAGTAAAGCACAAAGGTCCTGGAAAAGAGGAGGAAAACCTAAGGCATTTTCCTCTTTCCTGACTGCACAGCTCGGCTTAAAGCACCACTTTAATATTTTTCCCTTACTTTCTCTGACGCTGCCTGGAAAATGGCTCACAACTATTAGCCCCATGATTTTTTTGCAACAAGCTGAAATGCTGAGAAAAAGTAAATTGGATTTTCAGAGGATTTTTCTGAGAGCAGAAGACATGAATTACTAAATACTTTCCCCAACAACATCAAGGGATGCTCTAGGGAAACAGCAAACAGAGAGTAGGTGAGAGAGGACATCCATCAACACTCAGCCACTGAAGCACCTTTTCTCCTCCAGAAAGCTGGCTTTCAGCAAATCCCTTACAAGGACTTTTCATGTTATACCAGCTAGCCAAGGAGTTGTGCAATTAGATGTCAAACATGTTTGGAGAACAAAGTGTGTAAACGGGACGTAATGCAATACTACGTGTTTATTTCTGAACACGAATCCAAGCAAATCCATCCATGGCCACTTTGCAAGATGAATAAAATCTACCAGCTTAAGACATCTTGCAATATTTCTTCCCTCTCTTCTTTCGCTAAAGAACTGGGATGAAATGTTTTTAATAAAATGCTTTTTTAAAAAAATACATATATATATCAAAGTTCAAATAAATCTTTACTATAATCAGAAGAATGCAGAGAATTGTAAAAGTTTAGAAGGGGTCACTTCTGACTGGCCTCAACTCCATAAAGTACAGTTTGATGTCTTGTAGTTTATAGCTGTACAAAGCCCAGCTCTTCTGCATTCAGATTGGCTGTTAATGTTGTAATGATGTTTAACTGCTGACAAATGAATTACAGGTGGGGAGTGCATTGGCCGCTTAAGACAAGGACTGTTTAAGTTAAAAAATCTGACATGTTGCTTTTTTAATGTTTCTTTTTAATTCCCTCAAGCAAACAGATTAAGGAATATCATAGTCTGTCAAGTAATGTATGTTTGTAAAAACACCACATCTCTTTGATGCACCTATCATGTGCTGCAGAGGAGAGAGAGAGGTTTTCTTTCGCTTGCAGTGTAGCTTCTTTTTATTTTTTGCCACTAATTATGGAATTTCTCATTAAAATAACAAGAAGCATGTCTGGCTGGGTTTCCAGCACATGTTTTCACTTTTGGAAACCAATGGGAACCGTATGCTTTCTTCCTTCTTCCATGTCCCATGCAACTATGGCAGTGCAGATGCCAGCATTAACATCCACGTTGTGTTCCACCAGCCCCTTGGCCAGACACTGGGAGAAGACATTCTCCCTAAAGCAGACCCAGTTCGCACTAGGCACAAGAGGGATGCTGAGTTCACCAACTAATTTTAAACTTTTAAAATTCATGCCAGGTTTTGGACTTGGTTTTTATTCATTGCCTTTCTTGGGTCTTTCTCCTCTCTCCTGCTTCTCCCTCCTTGTTCTGTTGCACTTTTTTCTCATGGCAAAACTAGCTCACACAGACCTGTGGTGGTTATTTATAAACTCCTTGAATGCCAAAGCACCATGAACAACCATTCCCCTTCAGTTTACAGGAAAATTCAAAGTGCTCTGAAACATATTTTTGACATCACTCATCACTTTGAAGACGCGTCCAAGCTTTTGTTCATGTTTATTGACAGGAAGTTGTTTTTCATTGCTCAAATCAGGGGGGGGAATGATGAGAAGGAGTGGAAGGGGAGGGGATAAAGGGTTTGCCAAGCAGTTGAAGCTGTACCTTAAAAACCTGACCCTGCATTCCTTGTGTGTGTGTTGCCTTCCCCCAGCCACCCACCACTTAAACCTGTGTTTCTCTTTCAAGGGGGAAAAATATCTTCAGAGTTTAAAAAAGGGCAAGGTAAATTAGGGCAAGGATGGATGCAGACAGGTGAGAGGAGAGGAGAAACCTCTGTTATCCATTATGGCTATACAGTAAGAGGGTGTTTTCTGGGGGCACTCCTTGGCCCTGGAGAGCAGGAGTGAGGCAGAACTCTCCTTCTCCCCCATTTCATCTCCTAGAGGGAGGCTGTCCTGGGGAATGGGCCAGCACATCTGGATCATCCCTTTCTTAACTGGGAAGGAGGGGGAGGGGCATGGCTGAATCACCCTGCTGTGGCAGGGCATGGCTCTCTGCCCGCAGTTCTGGGGGCTCGCAGCAGGGCTTGTTGAGATACTCTCCATGGAGGTGAACAAGAGGTCTGCAGGCTGGTCAGTTGAGGATGGAGTCTTCCAGGTGGGGCTGAAGGGTGGGGGAGGAACAGGGGGAACTAGGCAGGTGGTGATGGGAGAAGGACAACACAGATGCCTACCTGCTCACTGCTTCATGCCAGCAGGGAGGGCCAAACACTCCTGGTTCCCACCTCAAGTCCCAGACAGTGTCTTCAGGGCATATTCTTTGCTGTCCTTAGGAATCCTGAACTTCAGCAAAGAGCAGCATCCCTTCTTGAAGGATATGGTGATACTTATCTCCTGCTCCATGAACTGGCCATGGTGGAGGAAATCAGCAGAGGAGCAGGACAATTTCCTGGGCTGCACAGGGAAGAGGCAACAGAGTACACAATGAGGACCTCAGCCAGCCAGAGGACTGCCATCACAAAAAAGCACTATTTGAAACACCCGTTAGTCTTGACCTCATAGACACATTCAAAACCACACAGCAGACCTGATACCAGTCACTTCTGCGCTCTGTTTAGTAGGGAAAAGAGATTTTAAATAAGGTTGTATCAACCGTTTTATATTGACAGTAGGACTGGTTATTATATACTGTGTGCCTTAGGTTCCTCCACTGGAAGGAACATAATGCAACACTGGGGGCAATTCTTGATTCCACTTACTCCCAATAATTATTACTTCTTGGCTTGTTGCTACACTATATAGTGTAATGTTATTGCTTGGAATGGTATGTTAACTTAGTTTTTACTGATACCATGTGTTCCCCCTCTTTTATCCTTGTAGTGTGTCAAGAACTGTTTTTCTAAGGATGGTCAAGGGAATACGATTCTAATATTACTGCAGATGATGTAAAAAGTTTTATAGACAGCATTCCACGTTTGAACTGGGAACCTAGAATTCAGCCACGAGGTCCTTAATCAGACACTTGAATTGCACATTTTGAAGGCTCAGACTGGCCAATGAGGTAGAGAAGGCGCTCGCTTGATTACAGGCAATAGCCAGTTTGAAAGTCAAGATGCTAGACCTGCACTTCGAAGCAAAACAAAAACCTCCGAAACATGGGCTTATAATATGCTATTTCAGGCATCACTTGGCTCCAGAAGCATGGTTTATAGCAGCCTGAAAAACACACAGGCCACATTGCTTACAGTGTTATTCCCATGAGTGGACTGTAACACTTAGGTCCTCCAAAACTCAGAACAGAAGCTGAAAAAGGAGGTACAGACCAAGGTGTAGTGACAATTATAAAGGAGCTTTGCATGCTGTCCGGCCTGCCAACAAAAACCTGATTGCAGAAGTGTGGTTTTTTATGTCACCATGCAAAGATGTGCAAAGTAGGGAGTGGGCAATGACTCCCTCCTTGCTCAGTCAGACAGGAATGTTCAGACTAGCTTTGCTATTGATGCTCACAGACGATGACATGGCGCAGAGCACAGCCCCATGAACGCTCCGGAGGAGGAGATGAAGGGACTGCACACTTGCTCATGGCACTTAAGCAATGTCTGGGGTAGGAGAACAGAGTGGAGCTGGGCTGTGAGCCACTGAAAGTGTCTCCAGGGACCAGAGCACAAGGATGTGCTCTGCTGGTTTCTCTGCTTCATGCCAACATTTACAGTGCCATTTCTTTCTCAGGTCTGCATCTGGAATGTATGCTTTATCCACTTTTGGAAACTGCTGGTTCAGCTACTGTGAGCAACTGCAGCAGACAGGAACTCTGCACATCTATCTCTGCTCCATTCAAGATCCCTGTGCTCACTAACAGAGTGCTTTCCTATTTGGTCATCAAGATATTTCTTGGTATGTTTTATAGTAGAACAGGTCAAACTTACAAAAGGAGGACAACACCAGGCAGAGTTTTCCAACCCCACCAAACTTTTACAAGCACTTCCATAATGGCATTTCTAACACTTGGGCCATGACTGCAGTGACAGCTGACGCCTCATACATCATAATCTGCTTTCTTTTTAAAAAGTAACACTGTTTTATTTATTACAGGGTATTACCTTTGCACGGGACAAACATGCCTGGAAATTCCAACACTTGTCTCAGCAGCAGGCGGGCTTTCAGTGTCTGACAGTGTGTTCATCATTGCAATCATCATTGGGGATGCACTGTCCTTGTTTTGCAGGTCACTGCATTTCCTTAAAATACTACATGGCACTACTGGAAAAATTGGTGGAGCTTAGATGTTTCCTTGGAGATTTTGGCACTTCCTGTCTTTTTTAGGTTAAGGAGCAAAGCTTTGCTCCTAACCCAAGAGAGCTCCAATTGTACTGCAAGCTGGCAGTGCATTTTTCTGACTTGGTGACTGCTCACACAGGTTCAGACAGGTGGCAGGTAGATGGGCTCCTTATCCACTCTTTCCTCAAGTACCCTTAGGACAAGGAAAAGTGGGTGACAACAAACCTACCAACTCTCATCTACACAACAATGAAAATACTTCTACTCACTGGTTTATCTGGTGCTCCTCACTTTAAAAAGTGAAGGTAAAGACTATTAGCTATAAGGCTTAGAAGTAAGCAATCTAGGATGAACAGATCTTGGATGAAATGTTATCTTAGGTGAAGTCATTTGTTCATAAGCTTCAGCCAAGCTACCAACTTTGCAAAGCACAGCTGGGCTTAAAGCAGGACAAACACCTGTTCTGGAGATCTTTCAGAGCCAGAACTGTCTAATACTGAGTGTAACTGCCCAAATAAACCTAAGTATCCCCAATTCCTCCTCTTCCCACTCATACTTGAATAATAGTCTTTCTGTTAAAAAACACAGGGAAATACTCATCTGGACTACCTCATCCAAATGAGGAAGGTTGCTTTTATGCATCCCTGTCTGGCCTTCTGAAGGTGCACCCCACCCCCTCTGTGTCCTCTGGGGCTTTATCTACCAAGTTGGGGAGATACAAATATTTGAAAGTCTGGCAAAAATTTCTACCCACATCTTGTAGTCTGGCCCGAACAACCCATTTCTGCATTGATGTAGCTTAAAAAAGAAATTACCATGGAATGAGGTTCCCTTTTACCTTCTGCAGAAACAGAGCTCCTTGCTTCACCTCACCTCCATCGGATCATAATGAGTCCATTGGAAATAAAATCTTATATTTGAAAACCATCAGCCTCCAGAGATAACCAATAGGATCTCTTACCAGCATGACCTGAAAATGAAGCACTTGGACCACAGACACAGGCAAGTTCTGCTGCACCCCTGGCCAGCTCAGCTCCTTTCCACTTGTCATTTTCTGACGAAAGAAGAGCACTACTGCTACCAAAGACGATGATTTAATGGCAAAGCATCCCATCTTAGGTCACTGAAAGCCTCATTTAATTCCTCTGAGATGTGATTTTTTCGCGACGCTTCCCAGTATCGATGCTGGGAAGACCTTCCTTCTGGTTTCACATTGCTTTGCTTTGCTCTCTCCACTCCCTGTCTCTCTAACTCTCTTTTCCCATCTGCAAAATCAAGGTAATCCTCCGAAACTCCTTTACAACTGACTGAGATTTCCAAAAGAAAAGCTTGAAGTATTATTATTCCACAGGACTGTTTCAAAAGCTGTTGGTCCACAGCTTTATAAACATCATAAGAGATCTGAGACAGCAAATGTGAAGAATAGTCTATCCGCAAGGTTACAGCTACTGCTCCTGGTTTCACCCTCTCATGTGGTATAAAATAGAAAAAGTCCAATCTGAATAGGAATGGTTTGCACATGAATCACTGTTTCTTAATGTGGGGAAAAGGAAAAGTAATGTGCATGCATGTCCACAGCCACCCTTTGCAGGGAGAGCTTGACAAGTAGCTGCTGATATCTAGGATTCGTGCTGCAAACGCCACATGTAGGGACAAGGGGGCCCAAGGTAGTGCAGGGAAAGTCTGCTCAGCCCTGTTTATGTTTCAGACAACAATGTGACCCAGAAAGCATCAACGTTGTTGCAGAGTAAGGAGGTAATTTTTTTCTTTTCGGGACTGACATGCAACACTCTGCAGCTGAAATTGAAATTTCATGCTTTTTGAGGGCTTGGACACCTTTTAGGGATCAAACCAGTGTTCATCACCAGTTGCTCCAGAGGTGAGTAACGATGCCAAATGCTTTTTTGGAATTAGTACCAGGATGAAATGACATCATGCTGCGGAACTGTATTTTTAAAAAACAAATTGGTTCTTTTTGTTATTGTTTTTGTTAGGCTCAGTTATGAGATAGGTTATTTAATGGTGGGGGAGTATCTTCCTGTTGATCTGGTAAATACATCATCTAAATAAAATCTGCTCTAGCAAACAGGTGAGCCCAGGGAGATGAAGGAAACCACATTAAAAACATGATGAAAGTTGCCTCAAGGCTCCTTATGTCACACTTGGGCTTTAGGTGGTTGGGGTTTTTTATTTCTTCCCCTTTTCTTCCGTTAATAACCCAGACCCCAGCATTCTCCACTTTGGTGTTAAAGGCTGAAAAGACCCTTTAGCTTCTCCCCCCAGCCACACACACCTATACACACATGAGTGTATGCTTGCACATAACAGATGCCTGTCGCCTCCTGCCCAAGCTGCAAACCAAGGGTACATCACAGGTTCACAGGCAAGGGGTATTTGGGTTCCTGGTTTTTTGGGGGTGCCTTTCAGTAGCTGAACTGCCTCATTTGGTGGAGACAAAGTGAATTTCACGGGAAATAGCCAGCTGAACACTGGTCCGGACCAAAGTAGACAACCAGGGTCCCTTGGCATCTCCTAGTGGCGACACAGAGAGGAGAGGGGAATTGTCATATGGGGCCCCTGTGCACCCTATGAGTATGACCCACAGACCATGATGCTGGAGAGGGGAGAGAAAGAGGCAACCCCTTGAACCCCTGCATTATTTCTACCCTGTTGTGAAGTCCCTTCAGCAATGACAGAGCTAAATAAAACTCACACATGGTTTATTTTGGGGTTAGCCCCCCCCACCTCCCCTCCCAAATTGATTTATAGTGCTATTGTTCTCTGACCTAACACAGCAAAAGTTTTGAGCTTTGCAGCTCCCTCCCTGCTCCTTCCATCATGCAGGTGTAACTGCTGTAAAAGCAAGGGAGAGGAAGGAGAGGGAGGAAGGAAACAGAAGGGAAAACAAGGGGAAAAAGTTGAGGCTGCAGACACACACATCTGCTTTCTAACTAACTCAGGGTATGGCACATCTGTATGGGTCCCTTTTTATTGCTAACATTCCTTATAAGTTAGTAACATTTTTTTATCCCCCTCCCCCTCTTTTCCTCCAAACTTCAGATGTCCCAGAGGAATGTTTAAATTATTATGGAATCCCAGAGGAGTTTGCTGCTTCTCTTTTTAATTTTTTCCATGCTAGTTGCTGGTTTTTAAAGCAGTGCCCAGCTTACTCTTTCCTAAAGGCAGTCCTAGGGCTCCTTGTTCCATCTCTGGCACAGAATTCATTATAAATTTGTTCTCTAAATCCCTATGGATTTATCGTGTGCCTATAATAATTTACTTGATGTTGAAACTTGCTATTACCTGCTCTGATTTTTGAGCTTTCATTTAAATAGAAATGATAAAAATACCAACTTAAGCAAATAAAAAAAAAAAATTAGCCATTTTTCACTTGGCCAGCTTTCACAGGCGAGTTGCAGTCCTGTAAGGCCAAAAAAACGACTGGTGTTATCTAGCCCTAGGCACAGACTGATGTCTTTGCATAGCCAGCCATAAAAAAAGTATCAATGTGTAGTAAAAGGAAAAGACTGGAGCTGGGTTTTGACCTTTATGGTCCAGTGAGAGCATGCAGTTGTGGTTGCTGAAGCACTATGTAGGACTTGCTGTTTCTAACCTGATCAGCCCTCTTTGTCCTCCAACCACTGCTTCAAGGTGGCAGAGCGATGGCAGAGGGCAAAAAAAGGCTCAAGATTTTCTACACAGTGCATGTCAGGAAAAGGGCTTAAGTTTATTCTTCTCAAAATAAGGACTGCAGCTGCTGGCCTTCTTATTTTTTTTCTTTTTCTTTTTTCCATCATGAGCATAGCACAAAGTGACTCTGCCTGCCTCTGATCCCCTTGTAATCCCTTTGTCTGAAGGGAAACTACCTCATCGGCCTTATGAATGTCTCTTAGCAACAGTTGCTTCCAAACTAAAGGCAGAAAAGCCTCAAACCCAGAGCAGTCATGAGTTGACTGCACTAGGAAATGAAATCTAGAAAACTTGAAAGTGCTGAAGGAGTCTTTCCTAAATATGGCACAAAGAAAGAATAAAGGAGATGTCCAAAGAGTTAGGATGGGCAATGCATTCCTTGTTAATTAAGAGAAGATAAGCAAATAGTGGCCTTCATAATACCAGTTAACAGTCTTATGCCCAATATTTTTTCAAATCAAGTATCGCTTCTTTGTATTCTCTTCTCAAAAGAGATTTGCTGTTCTTCAAGAAAACAAATTTCAATGAAAATGCAATACTATGTTTTTGTTGGTAAACACTAGCCAGCCAGCTCTGTATCCAAATGTCTTTGAGTATTAGTGAAGTTTCTGTGTGACTGATGAGATAGGTCCTTTTTGGGAACCATGATGAGAACAATAAAATAGCTCTCGTCTTCCAAACACAGAGGATTCATTTACTGCTCTAGGAAATACCCTGTTACTAGCAAAGTGGAATAAGACTGACTAGGGGACAACAATATGCAAACAGATCCCCAAACCCGACTATATTTTGGAAGGAAACTGGTTGAGATAATCTAATAGAGCTTGTCCATGTCTGTGCTACATTTGTCAATATAAAGGCAACGCATTCCTGACTAGGCAAGAGAACATGTGTTTCAAATACCTTTTATGTCAGCTATCAAATTGCTTACAACTTGGCCCACTGAAATGCTCGACTCCAAATTGTCAATTTACAAAGCCTCAGATGCTCCCTGAAGCCACTGGCTGCTTCATTGTCTGACTTAGCAGTTCCTTGTACCAGCTGGTTTGGGTTTTGGTGTGCACAGAAATCTCCTCACAAAAGCCAGGATCTTATCTGAAATTCCTGGAAATGCTCATTCTTTCAGGCATATCCAGGGCATAATGAGAACACACTCCACCAGAGTCATGATCCCACAGAGGAATGATCATTTAATACCAAAGGAAGAAAACAGGCCACGAAGCAATTTGAGTGGAAAGCCAGAATGTGATTTAAGAAAGTTGCAAGGTGCTACAAGAACCATCCAAGGGAGCACAATTTTGCCTTTATATGAGTTGTCTCTTCCTATCTTTGGCTGTTTCTGGCATGGCTTGGACCTCCTTTCCCTCCAGGAAGAAGGGTTAATAGCCTACTGTTCAGATGGACTTTTCAGGGAGCTCTTAGGAGGACTCAAAGAAACTTCACCACAGCTTTGGCACAAGACATCCCCAAAATGACAGCTCTTCTCTGAAATCTGTCAGCTTCTTTTGGTGCATGGAGAAAACCAGAAGTTTCCCAGGCAAAACATTTGAACTTGATTGGGTGCTCATCTCAGAAGTCCTAGTTCACTGAGAGATAGGTCCAGTAACAGCTCAATGCACCTCTTGGATATTTGTCCACAGAGCAGACACTGTGACCTTCAGATGCATTTATTTGGGGAAATAACTACTTTGACTGATAATAGAGCAGCTCAGTGAATTTCTGCCCAGATAATTAAAACTACTCTTACTTTGTGAACTCCAGAAAGACTTGAAAAGGGAGGGAGCTGAGACTAGTCCTAGAACCTGATAATCCCCTCTGCAGTGAAGAGAAATTGCTGCTTTACCACTGCCCAGGGGATTTCTAGAGGGCCATTAACTCCTTTTACTGCTCTGAAGGCTTGGCAAGGAAGATCTTGGTGGTACCTTGAGCTGGGTGAAATATTTCCCCTTCCACTCAGGGGCACGTGCCACTTGCCTGCTTTCACAACTCATTATCCATCTTGGTCCCAGGCTTCAGTTTAAAAACATTTAAATCAAATCAGCTCCATTAGTTAGGTTTGTGGGGGTGGGGAATTGATGTTTTTTGGTTTTGGTTCCATTTTTTTCTAATTTCATTGCAACCTCACGATTCCACCTATATGCTGCATTTAAAGACCCTATTCACTGGTACCCAAAATCATAGGTAAAACTTAGAGGCAGGCAATCCCCAGGAAATGAACATACACTGACTCTCCTGTGAACTGAGACGTGCCTTTCTGGAGAAAATTAATTTATGTATAATACTCCTTTCCATTTCTATGTGTGGCATCCATGCTGTTTCAATTTCTCTGTGACAAAATGTCTTATTGATAGGAACCAGATCTGTGGCTGCTTTAATACTTAGGTATCTAAATACTTGCCTGCAAGTACCATCTATCACTAAAGTGAAAAACCATGTCACTTGCAATGTCCTTTGGGAAGGAGAAAACCACAATTCTTTCAAGACTTGCCAGTTTCTTTACAAGTTAAGCCTGTCAGCTTAGTACTAAAAATCTCAGACTTAAAGTGGTAAAATGAAAAAAAAAAAAAAGTTCTTGTTTCAAAACTGGAAAATTGAGATTGTCTGAGGTATTTTATGCTTGTGTTTGGGACTTGTGATGATTGATTCATGGGTTTGGGAACTGCGTGTGCTGACAGCTCTGAGCATCCTGCCTCTACTTTGTTCTATCCTAAACAGGCTGAAATGAAGAGTCAGATGAGTGAACAACAGCATTCTCTGGCTTGCCCTCACCTCTCACCTGTGAGCCATGGGCTTTTGAAGCAGCCAGCCTGCAGGTCCATCAGAGAGGTGAGGGTTTCCCTACCTTCTTTGCAGCCAGATGAGAGATGGCTGGAGCTGCTCGCAGACACCTAGACCATCAACATCCCAGTCAAGACCAGAAACACACATCCCTGTTTTGGACTAGGCATTGAGGTCTTTGCTGGAGAAGGTCTGGACCAAAGCACTTCAGGGTGTAAAAACTGGAGAAAGCCGATTAAGGAAGATGTGGTCTGGCTGCTGAAGAGAACCAGAGCATCTGTCTCAACACCCTGTGATTTTAAGCTTCCTAGGTGTGCACGAGGCACAGAGCACTTTTCAGCTCCTGCAGCTTGGCTGTCCTTTCATCTGGTTGCTTTGCAATCAGGAAGTTTGTGGCAGGATGAATTTAATGGGGCCCTTTTCTCACCCTCCTGCCTGTCCCAGTAGGATGCTGCAGAAAAAGGCAGAAAGAGGAAGTGTCACGCAGCAGTGTTATCATAGAATCATAGAATGGTTAGAGTTGGAAGGGACCTTAAAGATCATCAAGTTCCAAACCCCCTGCCATGGGCAGGGACACCTCTCCCTAGAGCAGGT
>VXBW01002014.1:771380-790952 GCA_013400375.1 Thinocorus orbignyianus | reverse complement strand
TTTTTTTTTTTAACTTACAAAACCCTGAATACAGATAGGGAGCTACTGGAGGAGGCAGCTGCTGAAGGACAACATTGCATGCATCACTGCAAACCATGCTTTCATTACTGAGGGAAGCCAGGCCTGTACAGTGCAGGTTAAACCCAATGGAGATAGTATGATATTAATGAGGGGTAAATAAGCCCAAGAATTCAGCCCTACCTTACACAGACCAGAGGCAACATTCACATGAAACCAAAAGAGATTTTCCTCCCTCCTGCTCTCTACTCCCTTCATTTTAGCTTCACAGGGACAGCAAAAGAAAATCCACCTTTAGGAGTAAGTTAACAAAATCCCTCTTGGGTACAGAAGACAATTACTTCTTCATATAATCAGTAAGGAAAAAAAGTGCCCAAAATCTGCCCAAGTATCACCTGCTACAAGCTAAATACTCCTGCCGGTCTTAAGTGTTGCTCTAAGTTTGACATAAGAGGAATAGCATTGTTTTCAGCATAACAGCTGGACAGATGCAACTGACAGCAGACAGTTAGTTGAATCTACATTAGTCATGGTGCAAGAGCTAGAGGAAAGCTAGCTTGGACCCCTGTCCTGACTTCCTGTATGCAGCTGGGTGCTGGCAGATGTACCATCTTAAAAAATCAAACACCTTTTTACATCTGAACTGTGTGCAACAGTGGATCACTCCCAGCTTCTCTCACTGGACCGTTTCAGTCACCAGTTTCTAGGGCTGCTTTAAACATTTTATGGGGAAGCAAAGCAATAAGAACAATTTTAAAAGCCACAAGAGACTGGAAGCCTGGAAATCTAGTGTCCCTGCTATATTTTTATTTTCTCCTTTTTCTGTTTTCTTTTAAAAGTGTTGAAGGGACCCAGCAGAACAGACTCCTCTCATGAGCCATGGGTGACCCTGCTCCACTGGGTGCAAGTTAGTTACATGAATAGTTTCTTTAGTTGAATTGTCACATCTTGGATACCAGTCTAAATTCACACCAGCAAGTCTCTGGAAGAGCCACAAACTGACCTGTGATCTCCCAAATCCCAAGCCAGCATCACTGGACCACCTCCCCTACTTCGAGCCAATGTTCCTTCATTCACGTAGAAGACATGGTCTGACCTGCCTGCTCTCTCCTCAACCCACCAGGCTTCCAGCAAAACATCTGATCAGGATGACAGTGCCTCTTCAACTATAAGCTTTCTTTCGCTGATTACATTAGTCTCTTTCAAACCATAAACTTGAGATTTACTACATAATTTCCTACTCTATCATGGGCATTCACAGTGACCAGAAGGTTGGTTACAAACATGGGGTTTCAGTTTAGTTAAAGAGAACACTTTAGGAGTTGACTGCAGGGTAGAGAAGGAAAAATAATTTCAGGTTTCCACAGATTTTTCTCTGCCATCAGAAGACGTATTATTATTCACCTATTGATGAGGTTTTAAGCAGTTCCAAGTTCTTTAATTGTGGAAGAATTCCCATCACACATCTCATTTGTTTTTGGGTTTTTTTTTGTTTGTTTGTCATCCCCTCCCTCCCCCCCGCCTTGTATTTTATTTCTGGCTCTTTATGACCTCCCATTCCAGCTGCTTACTATTATCACCTACAACTCTAATCTCTCCTAAACTGTTCACATAATCACCCCTTTATTCGGGAACCTAAATTCATACCCTTTGATCCACAGGTTGTGCTTGTATTTCCTGATCTCAATTTGTTCCAGGGCATCCACTGGTTTCCAACATCCTGGAACCCTCATTTGCTTTCACCTGTCCTTCTTTGGCACAACATGAAGAAAACAATTAGCACTAGAGCACACATGATTTATTTAACCTCTTTGTTCATATATGGTCTGCAGTTTGCCTGACCAAGGTGTCATTTGAATTCGCCGAATTTCATCTCGCGTGTTAAGGATGGGCTACAGCAGCAGTTCTGGTTTAGTTGCTGTGTGCCTTCTTACCACCTCAGCTGTCCAAATATATGGAGTGGTCTGAAACTCCATCCCAAATAACTTGGTGTGCAGAGGTTTGGCGTTGTCAGAGTAAGCATGAACCAGGGTGAAGTATTTTGGTGTTACGAAAGAGCGCTCTGGTTCCATGCAAGAAGCTTTTCTTTCCCTGCTCCTCCTTGTCACACTTGCCTGTGGCACCAGTCTTGTCCATAGCTGACTCACATGCTTTGGATAAACAGCTGTGTTTATGCCATCAAAAATCATTTGTTCCAACTGCACATACGTTCAAGACATGCACTTTTAGTTCTGGCTCAGCCAGAGCATTTTGATGGAGCTCTTGCTCTCTGTGCCCATGGTCTTGTTCCTTGACCACCCCATCCTGCTGTCACTAAGATCTCAAAGATGTCAGCGGGCAAGGACTTCTGTAATCTGCTTTTTTGGTCAAAATTTCTATTGTCAGCCTTTCATTTAGAAAATGTATTTATTTCATATTTCATAGCCAAAGAGACTACTGTGGCAATCTGCCCTAGTCTCATGTGTGACAAACCAGAGGACTTCCCTGGATAGGCACAATAAAGCTAAAGCTGCTCACCTGCATAAGGGTAACCCATGGTATTTCTGCTGAATTCACAGTCACCAGCTGCTTTCAAGCTCAAACCTACACAGATACAAAGCTCTTTCTCTCAGAAGAGGGATTCTTTTTCTCCCAGAGATGAATTTTCTGTCACCTTCTCCCTTCCAAGGAAGGCAAACACCCATCTTTTCAAGTGTTTGTACTGCACCTAATGTAGCTGGGCTGTAACATCAGAAATGATACACAAAAGGAAGAGCAACCAGTGCTAATAAGGCTGTGTAAAGATATAATAGCATAAGAGGATGCTCTCAAAAGGACAAGGCTAAAATTCCAGTACTATAAACAAACAGCATCAGTACAGGAAGAAACGTCCAGATAATAAAAACTTCAATGCTTGGTTAATGGCAAGTCTACTGATCAGATCTTTGAGAAGTCACCTTCATATTGCAATACCAAACAGCACCATCATTGTTGCAGAACGGCTGTGGGAGCAGGGCCATGGATCCATGGAAGCTGGAATGTTGGAGAACCTTGAAGCAGAAACTGCAAGTAGGAGGTGTATGAACATGTAATCTTTAGAAGCCTAGCCAATTAGTGTGTGACAAGTAGGCATAATTTACAATAAGTGTATAAATATCTGAGCTATCCGAATAAACACTGGAGCTTGCTTTATCACTCATATTGAGTCGGCCGCATGTCTTCCCGGGCCCCATCATGACATCACTAATTGCTGTGTTGCAATGCTCTGCTGGCTATTACTTGGGTCCCAGCAGAAAAGAGACCAAAACAAGTCATTTCTTGGAGGCCAAGGGAAGGGAGTGTGTCCCTCTCCACAGCATAGCCACCAGGAGAGCCTCTCCGGGTGAGAGATCATATTCTTTGGCCACATTGGTGCAACCCTGCTGAATACAGTGATGCTATGCCAATGAGCATCTCATGCCCTAGCAATTTCTTGGCGTTTCCATTAAGACCACAAATCAGTTGCTTCTTCGCTGTGATGACGCATTACAAAAAGCAGCAGTCAGCCAGGTTCAGAGAAATGACTTGGAGGTGAAAAGCTCCTTAGGCTACTTTGAAAACTCCACAGCCCTTAACTGTGCCATCTGAGATAAAATATTTACTTGAAGCTTATAGATCACAATAAAAGCAAGTAGGCCAAAGACCCATCAGCTCTTTTATGTGTACTTGTCAAGTTTACAAGCCAGCAATTCATTTCTCTAGGACCTTTTACTTTCCTGTAAATTCCAAGAGCTGCATTTAAAACTGAATTGGCAGACACAATTTTTTATTGTAACAGAATTTGTTTTGCTTTGGCAACAGGCAAATATCTTCAGTCACAAGCAATGAAAGCAAGGGCAGATTTTCGCCAAAGTCAACCTAGGTAGACTAGCAGTATCTTCATGCACAAAGAAAAGTCAGATCGTGTGGTGAACAGCAAAGAAGTTCTGCAGAAAACTGAATAACATTTCTTTCTGGAAACTCAAAAGCGCAGGGACTTTTGGAAGGCTATGGAATGTGTTACAAGTCATAATCTTCCCAGCAGAACCTCAAAAGCCTTGGCTTGTTCTGCTCTTTTAAATTCAGAACTTGACAGCTATTTAACCAGAACCACAAGTGTTAGAGGTAGAAAAGGCCTAGGGATTATCTAATCTATTCCATGACTTGAATAGAGCACAGCAACATGAAAAAGCAATGCGAAAATGCCTGCAGAAGGAAGAATCTGCAAAATTGGTGATGGAAGTCCAAGGAGGGACATCCCCCTTGGCTTCCAACCTGTTAATTAATCTTTTAGTTTGAGTAGCTGCTATGATATTGCTCTTGAACGCAGAAGGATGACAGCATTCTAGTCTGCACTGCTTCAAGGCTGCCAATGAATGCCCACACATGAAGAATTAATCTTTCCAAGTGGCATTAACTCACTCAATAGGTTCCCAGCTGGGGAAAAAAAAAGGCAATGGCATTCATCCACTACCAAAACATGCATCTTTTATACTTTTATAGCGATATAGCTTTGAGTTTTAAGAAACAAACTTTCTATAAATCACATAATAAAACATAACCAGACTGATGGTTTACAGGAAAACTCAGCAATGTAAAGGTTTTTTTTGGGGGGGATAATACACCTTAGGAAAAAAAAGCAGTTTTCCTCTGATGCTGTAGGTAGGGCAGTTTATTGTGTGTGGATTAAAAGCCTTGCTCACATTTTAAGTATCTGAAGGTCTATCAGCCACTGGCAATTGAATTCCACCATCATCCCCTTCTTGTTTTATTGGTATTAATATTTGTGCTTTGCAGGTAAGCTGTAAAATGGATTGTGGTTTGCTGAACTTTTCACCCTATGTTCTCCACAGGGCTGGAAGCATGCAGGGCAACAATTCAGTGAAGTTAAATGTGCACCAGTTAAGAAGAGGTGGCGATCTAAGTTTTGACATATGACTTTCTGAGTCTTCTGAATAATGACTTAAAGATAGCAGTCTCTTTCTCTGGTGGGGCAGGTAGCAGGAGTGTGGGATAGCAGAAGAAGAAAGTCAGGCAGACATCCAATACTGGCAGGTCTTAACAACACATAAAGAAAATCACTTCAAATGCCCATCTTTAAAGACGGTGCCACTCTCTCCTTTTACGTAAAGACCTCTTCAGAAGAATAATGCTGGGACTGCAGCCAAGAAAAGCCAAGGAATGAGATAACAGCAACAGGAAGTAGCGATCAAACAAAGATTCACACAGAGCTAGAAATCCATTCAGCTCTTGGCTGCCTTAAGTTACAGCTCACAGCTACTGGTGAACATGGGAAGACCATGCTGCCCTCGTGAAATGGAAAGACCATGCTGCCCTGTGTTGCCACCAGCTTACAGTGTCCCCAGTGCCTTCCTGCTTGGGTATACAACCTGCCCTGGTTTGAGGTAAAGTGAACTAATTTTCTATTCAGTAATTTTCCTTCTTTAGCTGGGCCTCTTCTAACTAACTAAACTCTGAAATTAACAGCATGCTGTTCAGAAAACTCTTCACTCTCAAAGTGATAAGACCTGATTATACCGAGGAATGGTGTGCAGAGAGGCCCTTGCGTATACATATGGCTGTAACAACCAAGGTCAGGGAATTTTGTTATTTGACCCGTTGGAGGGTTGGAAGCAGAAAAGCGTCAAGGGATCACACCTGTAAGGAGGAGCGGATAGGACAGGTGACCCAAAAACTGACCAATTGGGGTATTCCATCCCATCCTCATCATGCTCAGTATAAAAGCTGAGGGATCAAAGAGTCAACTCTCTTCCTTCAATGGCCGATGTCCAAGGAGTACCCTGTCTGTTCATCCACCTTTGGTGGAGAGTACTCCCATCCAAGTCATGGGCAGCCAGTTTCTCCAGGAGGATGCTGGGGAAGTATCTCATCATTGTTATAGCCTTTTAAGTCCTCAGTTGCCTGATGCAGATTTTTTCCCATGCGGGATCTCCTGTGTTCACAGATGACCTTGGTGCTGGAGGCTGAAGCTCCTTCATCTGCACAGTACCATTCCCACCCGCCAGAATAACATAAACATCAAATCAAAAACAAAAGTCTGCTTTTTGGAATGCAAGATGTTTAATTTAAATTGGTCCCACCTGCGAGCCCCAGGTTAAAATCAAAGGCCCCTTGCAGACATCTACATTTGACTGCAAGAAAATCCAGGTCTTCCCTATGTTATGCTTCTGTGATGGAAACTTTGGTAGCTCGGCACATCAACTTGGACACAAGTCTCATGGAAGGACTCAATGCCTTTTCCTAGATGCCTCATCAATACCTTTTCAGGAACAGGGAGGCTTAACCCCAAAATGGAAGTCCTTTAAGACAGAATCAAACGCTTTTTCTGGGTCACTCCCATTCCTCAGATCTTCAAAGGGGAAGTGAAGCTTTCCTTTAAAAGCAGGCCTTGTGTATGGCGAAACATGCCAGTCAGGTGGCAGAGGGTGGCTTGGTTAAGACCACATATTGCAGCAAAAAGGCAGCCCACTGCTGAAGGCTGCTGTGCAACTGGTGCCGCTCGGAATGTGGACCTGGAGGCTTTGGCTTTAACATCTGCACCAAGTGAACCAACACTGTCATGCACAGAAAATCTTCATGCAGATGGCTACCACCTCTGGAGTGTTTGAAGTGCACCTCTGGAAGCAGTCCTTCCTCTGGCCTCAACTTTGCATGGCACTATCCTTATCGAAAGGAGTAATGACTCATCCCCAGCTGGAATGCAGTCAGTGCTGGCACCCAGCAGCCCAAGTGCTTTGCTGAAGTGTTCCCATCCCTCCACTCCGCAAGACTGCACTGCAAAGGTCAGGAGCAGATTTCTCCTGAGATTTCTGGCACTCCTTCTTCCAACCGTGGCCGACAACTCAAACAGAAGTGCCTCCTATTTTGTTTTGGCACTTCCAGTGTTGGCAGGAGGCAGGAGAGAGGAAAACAAACCTGAGACTCCCAGAAACTCTGTAAACAAACAAAGATTTCTCTTCAATGTGGTTCTGAAGAGAATCAGAGATCTGGTAAACAGAAGGAAGAGGGAAGATTATAGCTTCAGCATTGCCAAGTGTTTCTCCCAAACACAGGACAAAAATGAGCCTGCACCTTCTCATGCGCATTACACCGTCACAACATCTTGCTTGGGGGGCAAGGTACTCCAATTGCAAGGCAGAGGTCCTTTGCAAAGTGCATTAAACGTACTTACTTGAGGGTCTGCCTTGCCCAAGGGCATTAGGCAGTGACGGCAGGCTGAAGAAACATGCTGCTTCAGGCAGAAGGATGGACAGGCTTGGGCACATCACAGGAGGTCAGGAAAGTGCTTTTCCAGGTGTGGAGGCACACCCAACTTCCCTGCTGAATCACAGATGAAAATGGAACAAATGGGACTTTTCCAGAAGGATTTTTTTCTGTTATTCCTCTCCATATTGAGGTGTCCAAGACAATAGCTGCTCTCTGCTGAGCATATTAATTATGTCCCAGAGCCCAATGGGTGGCATTAGGAGAGTCCATGCTGCTCCTTGTGGTTGTTACACTGAGGTTGTAAGAGAGAGGAATCAGCTCTGTCCCCAGTACAGAAATGGATGAAGGTTGAGTTTGGGAGGCCACTCAGCTGCTGGTAAGGCAGGGAAATCAGATGAGAGGGCTGATAGGAAACATTTCTTTATGAGAGCTCTTGCACCTGTGGAGAGTAGGTTTTCCCAGCTGGAAAATCTAAGCAGACCTGCAAGCTACTGTCCAGCAAGAAATTGCTTAATAAAATATTTTTCTCCTCTCCTTTCTCCTAAGAGCTGCTGGGATTGTTGCTGTCCTCACTGCACTTATCCAGGCTCCTGCCACTTTGAAACTGCCCTAATAGCCTATTCTTCTGGGGACTACAGCTTAATTTTGTCCTGGGTTACCCTTCTGAGGCAGTGCAGTCCAGTTTTACTCACAGATTAATTAATGTGATGCTCACATGCAAAGAACTGTACAACTTTTGTGAGTTGAACTGATGAGTCCTAACCCTGTTGATAGTACTATTTTCTTACAAATCTAAACCAGTGAAACTGGTTCACTGCCACATACTGTCTATGCAGTCCAAGGAAGCACTTCTATATACATTGAACTTAAATATACCTGATTTCTCTTTTCCCTGGAAATGATCACACCAGAACGAGTTGTTAAGCAGTCATTTGTTTGCCACATTGATTTAAGTAAGAGTAAAGTCAGGCAATCACAAATACACTGGTTCAGTAAAATGCTGCCTCCTGGCTGTTCGGCTGTGGAGTCACTACTAGACAGACGTGATCTGAAAAAAAGCCAGTTCATCAGATAGCAAGAGCTCAACTCTTAATCCCGTCATTAATGAACAAGTAAGTAATGAATGAGTCAGTTCTACCTCTCCAGTTTAGTTTCCTATTAATGAAAATTAATAGGCTTTTTATTTTTTCTTGGTTGTTTTTTTTTTGTTTGCTTGGTTTTTTTTTTGTTGTTGTTTTTTTTTGTTGTTGTTTTGGTTTGGTTTTTTAATATGAAGTTTATCTGCTTCACTGTGGTGTTCTCCAGACTGATTAATGAGGTGTTTTTCTGTGAAACAAGGCAAAAGGGTGCCGGTCCTGGGAACAGCCTTGAGAAGATGCTTCTGAAGAAGTACATATTGTCTGGGGTGACGCAAGGGAGAGGCCAATGACTCAATTTACTGCTTTGCAGTCTCAGGGCATTATATTGCTACTTCCCACCCAGTAATTTTCCCTTTTTGGACTGATTTTGCCAAATCCAATCCAACTTGGGGATTCTTTAGATAGGCACCTCTTGCAGCCTAATGAAAAGTGCTGTTTAGTAAGACTAACTCTATAAGGGCTATTCTCTGCCTTGAAAGCTCTGTGAAGTACAACGTACAATGTGCTGCTCCACTATTCAGATACGCATTTTCCAGGAAATGAGTGCATATATTCATATGTACGTATATATTCGCTTTAACATTGGCTTCTGTCTGTTCTGACTCCAACACAACAGCTCAACTGCTTTTGGAAGCAGTTCACAGAACAGCACAAAGGGAATATTGCGCACTTCCGCGAGAGCTTCGCACGACTGATGGGGCTTGCTGTAGGAAGGGAAAGCACACATGTACACAGCCTTCTGAAGGTTCAGCCATGTTTTCTGAGCCACAGTACTGAATCCTGGTATAAATTAACATTTTCCATTCCCAGATGTTCGTTCCGCCTTGTTGCGACACCTCTTACCTAGTTTCAGGCTGACCTTGCACTGGGCTTGAGACTGTTCACGAGTTTTTTAGTCATTGTTAAGAACAAGGAAAGAGAAACAAACATCTGGTTAACAGAGCTGCCAAGTGCACATTCCTTTGTTGTTTTTCAACCTTTCGATTCCTTTGTTTTCAGCCTGAAATTCCATTTGATAAATGCATGGAGAGCCACAGGGTACAGATTACAAGTAATTCTGGTCCTGACCCATGCCACCTTTCCATCAGTATGGCCTCAGTGGAAAAACTGCTGACACCCATAGATCCCAAACCAGGAGCAGAGTCCTAGTGGATCCATCCCAACCAGTTTACATATAGGGGCCTGCTCCTGCTCCCACTGAGGTCAATGGGAGTTTTGCCACCAACTTCAATGGGAACAGGATGGAACTTTCAACGCTGTTACTGCATTGAAATGGTGTTCAAACCCATCTTCTGCCAAGATGTGGGCTTCTCAGTTTCTGTAGCTATAGCATGGGGCTTTTTAAAATTGGAAACAACAACTTTTTTTAATCTTCCACATAGCACTGGCACAGTCTGACCAGTTCTTTCAACAAAGGTTCATGACATATCAAATACAAGAGGGACCACATAACAGAAGCATCACCTTCTTCACAAGGCTGCACAAGCTTCAGCCTGCTGCACCTGCAGACTGTACTACCTTCTAGAGGCACCTGAATTTTTGCAGGAACCTGCTAAAGGAAGTCTAAATTTTCAGTTGAACCCAGGAAACCAGGATCAAGAGCTCATTGCAAAAAGCATCTTTGAATCCCTTCAGAGAGATACCCTAGGGAAAAGGTAAAGCACAAAAGGATCACTATCTTCTCAGTCAAAAGGATGCCTTACCAAGGCGTTGTGTTAGCTGTCGCTTGGAATAGCAAGCATTTCAGTCTTTTAAAAGCTTCCCTCTGGTTTTTATTTACATGTGAGTGAGCC
Organism: Thinocorus orbignyianus; assembly: GCA_013400375.1. Classification (NCBI taxonomy): domain Eukaryota; kingdom Metazoa; phylum Chordata; class Aves; order Ciconiiformes; family Thinocoridae; genus Thinocorus; species Thinocorus orbignyianus. The sequence continues at coordinate 780,778 of VXBW01002014.1, read as the reverse complement.
TGTTCCCCTGAAAAACAGATTTGAAGATCATTAATCTGAGACTAGAAAGCACCAGATCTGTACAATGCTGTCCCACCCTGTTGTCAATCCTTACCCACCCCAACCTACGCAATGACTGACGCTGTGAAGCAGGATTGCACTGGACTAGAAAACCTCACTTTTCCATCAGAGATGCCAAATCTGCGGTGTGGCTTGATGATCCAAACTGACAACGGCCTTGAGAACAATTCCATTTCCTCCCTGCTGGTCAGTCCCATAAATGCCAAGTTCTGGGCAACACAATGTACAGGATTTCCAACAAACCACTCAATCTCATTTGCCCTGCCAGCATTTTGGGGTTTTTTGTTTGTTTGTTTTAATGCTTTTTCTTTCAACCATACATTTTAGATTAAAAAATAATAATCATGCAATCTCTCAGGGAACTGGTATTTCAAAATCAGAATGCAAAGAAGCATCCAGTGGATATTTGAGCAGGCAGACTTTATAGCCCTTTTCATTAAGATGAGTTTCAACTTATGGCCCCTGCTCTCCCATCATGAGTCAGTTTTCTATCCAACATCTTTCCAAGGGTTCCCTCATTCAAGGGAGCCACAAACTCCACAGCCAGTTATTAATTTCATGTGTAAATCTACAGTCCTCATCAAGCTGCAATTCCAATTTAAAGTGACTTCTGAGTGAGGAAATTACAGCCCAAAGGAGAGCTATTGGTTCCCCAGTTTCTCCACACAGGTGGTCTGAATGTTATCAGTGAAGTTGCTCATAGAGTTTCCAATCTCATCTCTCAGAATAAAAAAGGGATTTGGGGTGAGCTTGAGAGTATAAATGCAGAAGGACCTTGGCATACCAGACTTGTCCTGGTATATCATGAGCCTAAATGGCAATACTCTTACCATCTGCGAGGAGGACAGAAATTATTTGTATCAAGAAATCTGCATTAATATAATGGAGACTGCTGGAAAGTTCGCTCTGTAGAAGGAAAATTGTTAAAACTTTCCTAAGCTTTCTATCAGTTCCATCAATTGATAGAATAAGCCACTATGAATTCAGAGTGTCTTAACAGCCGTAGCAAACCAGCAAAAAGCATCCATAAAGTGTTTAATAAAGAATATGTTTTAGAAAGCCAATTTGACCAAGTCTTCTCCAAACGAAGGGACTACATTCAAGCTTTGGAAATTCTTCCTGTGTTGTACAGATGCCCTCTCTCTGACCCATAACTTTATTTAACTCTCCTCAAGAGGAAGAAAGGAATCCCTGCTAAAATTAGCTTTCACAAAGAATATTTTCTTTGAGGAAATGGCCAGCACACATGCTTTGCTTTCTCCAAGGACTCCCATGAATACAGCACAAACTGTACTCCTGCGGCTAGGAGGACTTTTTTTTTTTTTGTCCAAAGGCAAACATATACTGGTACCCTGCAATACCCTTGTCTCTCCTGTTGTGGCTTCTCTATGGGAAGTGCAGAGCTTAGCACAGAGCTGAGAAAACCTCCATTAGTTCTCCCAAACTGCTTTTGCTTCTGCAAAGTAGGAATCCACAGGTATAAAGCATAGGGCATTCAATGGGTAGCAAAGATGTCCAACAGCTTTAGTTCCTTCTTGTTCAGAGGCCTGCCCATCCTCAAAAGAAGTGTCAAAAAGTGGGAGATTTAGATCTGAAATGCAGCCCAGGGTCATTAGCTGGAACCCTAACACAGCCTCATAAGACAACATCTGTCCTATCCTTTAAAGGGGAAAATGAAACCAGGAGTTCACACAACATGTAATCAAACACAGTTGTTCTCAAAATTGAGGAGGAAGAGGTTCGTGCCATCTGTCTAGCATCCATCCACGGCCCTATGTCCCCAGACTATGCCTAATGTGATCTTGTTCGTATTTTCTGCATGTAGCTGGAAGAGTTTCCACCTCACGGAGGTTTGCTAACCGTAAGGGTTGCAAAGAGAGCAGAAATATTAAGAGCAGTTGACAGAAGAGCTCTCAGGGGTACACAATGATTCCTGGCTTACCCCTCAGTGTACAGACCCTTAAGATAATGCATATATTCTTATTGTAATAATTATTATTACTTTCATTAAAGTGGAGAAGATGAGAGACCCATAAGGGGAGGAGAGCCTGAAATCATGCATACCTTTTTAATGAAACCCAATACAAACCATGGTCCTAGCCAAAGCACCCAGACAGCCTACCTCATCAAATCCAGTGCTAGTAGTGAAAAGACCTACAAGTTATTTGGTAAAATGCCATGTTATGAGGTATCATGGCTTCAGACACACAGGATTTCAAAGCTACACCCAGCTTTGGCTGTTACAGAGTTGCTGCATCTCAGTGGGTAAGGTTTCTTCATGTTCAATACCCGACCCTAAAAACCCCCTCAACTATTCATTCCCCTGCAGCAAGGGGGAAAAGCGAGGCATTTTCCCATGCAAGGCAGTGCTTTGACACCGTGAGCTCACTCAATTCAAATATTCCACCCTGAGATTGACTATTTTTTTAGCTGGGGTATCTATTCCACTAAAAAGCCAATCAGCTGAAAGGAAAGTAAGAAGCTAAGAGGCTGCACACCAAGACGTGAGCTGGTTTGTCATCTCTGCCTGATTTTGCAGGAATGCAGGTTTGAGAGCAGTGACTCATGCCTTTGGCAGGCAGAGCCAAAGGGAGGAGACCTTCGGCAACAAGACTCAGGATAGGCAGAGTGAACATCTGTTCACAGCTGAAACAGGCATAGCAAAACCATAACCAGCCATACTGTAAGGAAGACATAGCATTTCTCAGACAGCTACCATATTGCTGTTGCATTGATTCCAGTAAGTGCTAATTAAGCATGTCACATCACCCAGCCAACATATGAACAAAGCATTCCTGTTTACTAGTACAGGCACATGCAAGCTGAGATGACCTGCCCATCATACTTCAAACCAGAAATCAGTATAAACCACAGGTTCCCCAAATGAGAAGATGTTCATTCACACAGATGTCATCTCAGGTATCACAAAACATAGCCTACTCACTTCTTGCCAAAGCTGTGCAAGTACCATCACCCCCAAAGCAGGACTTTCTCCATCTTCAAAATGTTCCTCACTCTAACGCATTCTTGGCAGATCCACACAGAAAAGTCATGACCATGCAACTAACCTTAAGCAAGACATAGTGTCACCTCCAGTGCTGTGTTCATCCCACATTCTTCAGCTCTGAGATCAAATATCTCAGGATCTGCAACAGTGGAGGAACATATTCATCTTTCTGATCCATCTTCCTCTAATTTATTGCAAAGTGTCCTATGGCTCGTGACTGCTGGCTTATTACCCAGTTCTCCCAGAACACATTAATCACTCAAAGACATAATAAAGCTCTAATGAAGAACAAACTACAGCTGTTAAGAAAAAGCAAATACTAGGTTAGCTTTAGTAGGCATATCAGATAGCAATGCTACTAGAGGGAACTTCCTATTTTGATGCATGTAATTAACATTAATTAGCACAAATAGAAGGTTAGATTTATGGCTATTTTGATATTTTTATTTTCTTTGATGCATATGCAACACTGATGCTAAAAAACAATGCACTCAGTGAAAGCACCATTGAAGTCAGCTGGAGACTAAGCAATGAGGTGAACTCTTCAACAGATTAGTCCCAAAATTAAAATTAGTCCAAAATTATTCCCGAAACATTGACCCCTAATACCTTGTCTTCACCTCCCTGTCTCAGTTGTACAGCAGATATGACCAAGCTGAACAAAGGCAGGCACTATAGAGATATCCATGTTGCAAAGGCAACATAGTTAGCAACTGGATTTAGACTGTTTCTGGTACCAGCTTGATCTGATGTGACTACATGACCTGTTGGTCTGAAATGTAACCCAGAAAGGGAAAGACAGGAGGTCAAGGACACAGCACCTATGCGAAAAAGTTAAAAGGAGTCACAGTCACACTAAGCCCATCAACTAAAAAAAGGCTAAGAGGAAGACAGAACATGGAGACAGACTGTGGAGTCACAGATATCAGTGGAAACAAAGGGAAAATAAATTTGAACATTAGGAAATACCTTTTATTAATAAGGATGAGAAAGCACTGAGTGAGTTTGCAATCACTGCCAGCCTATAAGAGCAGGTAAGACATGTCTGTTAAGACTGAAAAGATTGAATTAGTCATGCATTAGGGAAAGAAGAGGGACTGCATGGCTTCTTAAAGTCTTGTGCAACCGCACTGTTCAACAGGAAGATATGCAAAGTGAATGTCACATTTTGAGGATCTGGGGATTCTTTTGGAGTTTTTGCTTTTGCAACATACCCGATTCTCTAGTGACACTGCACTGCTTCTGGCTGAATTATAGGACTATGATCAATGCTAAACCCCACAGGTTTAAAGCACCATTCTGGTAACACTGGGATCACACCTGCTAATCTTAGATTTATCCGTGCCAATCTGTAAAGTATATCTGAAAACTAATTTATAGTCATCATCTGAAAGAAGCATAACTTATTCCCATTCTCTGCTCTCCAAACCTTCTACACTTAAACATTTCACCTGTGATCTCTGAGCACACATCTTTTTGTAGAAAAAGTGTCCTAAAATTCAACCTAGCTGGAGAAATATAAACTCTTGCACATGGAGAAGAAGACTGCTCTACCGTGCTCATCTTAGAACTCATTCATCATGCATTTTTGGACCAAGGGGCCATGTTCAACTCAACAGCCTATCCAGACCCTGCAGTCAGCAGATTAAGGGCAGCTCCTTTCCTCCCCTGGAAGCAAGAATGGATGGTGTGGATTCACATCTGATCCACTCGTGCAAGGGCTGTTGAATAAATTCGTTTCTCAGTTCTCCTGGTAGTAGCTTAAATAGGGTTGGTTTTCATGAAAGCCAGACTGCTGTCGTATAATGCCTTGTAGTGCGCAGGCTCTGTCTAAAAAATGTCTTGTTGCCAAGAGAGGGGAGATTTCCCCTCCTCCAGGGCACTAAAATGTCAGATAAAGAATCTACAAGTCAGAAAGTGCAAGGAAGCAAATGAATCTGACTACAGAGCTCCTGCAGCTTCATTTCAGTGCTAAGGATTACCAAGAAAGACTGGTGCTTGGTTGCATAGAGGCCAAATGAAGTAAGAGGTTTTTCATTTCTGTATGTTCATGAGTGTGTGCGTGGACATGTGGAAGTTTATTCTCTCTATTTTGTCGGTTTCAGTGCTATTTGCACCAAAACCAACAAGTGCTTTGGAGGCTGGGTATGTTTCTTAAGAACAGGAGGTGATTCCAGATACAATTATATTATTAGTACCAAAAAAAGTACATTTCCTACTACAGCACATGTAGAAAGAGTTTTTGCATAGCTCTTAAGACTCCAGAGTCACTTCAGTACAGTACAAGCAGCCAGCCACTTTGGAATACAAGCTGCTTAGAAGAGCAAAGACAAGTTAAAAGGATGAAGTGTTCAAAATTTCATTTTTTAAAGAAATGACTTTTCTTTGCCTTGCTCAACTTGTTTTCAGTGAAGTGAATAGATTAAGTTTCTGCATCATGAACAACAATTGAATTACGACCATGAACATACTTTTATTTGGTGAACTTGTAGAGAAAATGAATACCATTTTTCCACATACCTGAGGAATAAAAGCACTTATGGAGAGGAAGTTCTCCCACAGGGAACCCTTGTGTACTTTGCAGTAGTATTTTATTAAGAGCTGGAGAGTTCAAGGGTCTCACAAATGTAAGTTTTCAATTAGCTTTCCATTGTGTCCCAAACAGTCTCTAAATACCCAACTAAACTTTAATCCAATCACTTGATTTGACTCCAAGCATGATTTATCTTTTAATCATCATCTGTTCAGTGAGGTGGAAAAGAAAGCAAACTTGTTCTTGGCCCATCATGACTCATACACGATTTTACTGCGATCAGAGTTGTGTTTTCCTTTTGGCTGATGCCTTGACAATTGTAAGCATTGGCTTTCTATTTAGGTATGATCATTCCTGATCATTTCCCCACCTCCCCGAAATGTTGAACAACACCGAATTTTTGTCCTTTATACTTTTTCCCACTGAGGCATGTGATTTTTTTTTTTTTTTTGCAGTATCTCAATGTTGCATTAATCAAAAGTGTCTGCTATTTGACCTGCACTCAAAATACACAGCATGTTTTAAAAAGGGGCTCACTATTTCAAATAAATGGCATTTTCTTGGAAGGACATACTGCACAGAAAACACAACAGTAAGACACAAACCAGCTCATACTTTTTGGGCATCCACGAGGAGCTGGGGCCATGGTATTTCCCAGCAGACAGAGCCTTCCTCCATGCAACCGGTTTTCTGACCTCCTGAGTCAGAACCCGTGGTGTGCCTTGGTTTCTCCATCTGAAAATGAGATTTTCATGCAGCACTTTAAATACTGTTCTGCTTTTCGTAAGTTCATCAAAATAGCTGAATGTTATATACACAGAGCATATAAACTCTGGGGGAACTGCATGCTGCCAATTGGCCCTCTGGGAACTGCAGCACTCTCACCAGCTACAGCTATACCATTTAATGACCTAACTCCCAGAAACACCCCAGCCACTTGCTTTTGTCTTCATGCAGTAGTTACAATTAAATGCATCTCTCCAGCTAAAATAAGGACTGGACCCAACCATTGCCCACGAATGGCATGAACTGCAGAGCCTCTGAGGTCTGAAAGTCTTGTGCAACATCTTCCCATGCATTATTATTCATGTCAGTGGCTTGTGCAACTCACATTTCCAGCTGACAGTGAGGACAGATTTTGCAAAAATCTGCGCTCATCACAATTTGCTGGCTGCCCAAAACTGTGAAATAGCAGAACTCCCCAGAGCATACAGCATTCTCAAGAGATTTCCAGAGATTTCCCATTAAAGCCTTCCTCACTAAGGCTGGAAATTTCAGACAAAGTCCTTGAAGACTGACTCAAATTTCAGTTCAAACAGAATAGTGTTTGATAGTCTTCTCCAAGTGCCAAGTTTCAGAATCAGAATGTTTCATGAAAAACTCAGGTTTCTTTTTTCTTCTTCTTTATTTTTTCTTTTTATTTTTTTGTGGAAAAAACAGAATGCATAGTCTCTGTAGAATGAAGACAACTAGCCTTCCCCAAATGCATTCAGATGGAAAAGAGAGGAATTTATTTTAAGCTAATGTTATGATCTAATTGACCAGTTCTGCTAAGTAGTAACAGATACTTGTCTACAGGCTTCACAGGAGCAGCCATACTGTGCTTGGCCAGGAGTTCACACTCTCCTGGCTCCGATACAGCCGGTATTGGATACTCACAGAAAGAGCACAGGAATCTGTTTGTTCTAATAATTTCCCTGGCATCCTCCCCTAGCTTCCAATAACCTGCAACTGACTTCTGAAGATGTGGCTAGTTCATGCTGAGGTTGCCACTATTTGAAAACTCAGGGCTTCTTCCCTCATGGATTTGACATGTAGTCTGAATATTTGGGCAGCGAAGGAGTCATACATAGGCATGCAGAAGGAATCACGTATTTGCAGAAATTCCCATGTCCAAAGTGTCAGTAAATGGATTTCCTTTTGTGCTTGCTACATAAGGACTCGGGTAATAAAACAAACCTGTTTAGCAGCCTAGTTTAGAGGCCAGCTTAGAGAATTCCAAAGAGGCTGTAGTCACTCTAAGTGATATTCGTCTCCTGGAAGCTGGTATAGAAGTATCTTTCTCCTAGTCATTGCACTGTGCTTCCTTGGTCAGTCTCTATTTGACTGACCCTATGGTTATGCAGCTCAGAGGAGCTGCTGGCAAGGGTCCTGCCTGTGATCCATTATTCCCAGTGGTTTTACTACTGAGATGGGTGTCCTCTGCCTCCAGGGAATGTAGTCTCCAAGTGCCAAGTCATGCCTCAAAACTGACCTTTTCTGACTGGGGCACTTGGCAGTAAATAGGGGCTTGGTAAGGTCTTCGGCCTTACAGATCAGATGCACATCTTCAGCAAAGGCAATAACAGCCTGCCAACATTTGCAGATCCTTTGGTGGTCTGTCACTCAGAGACTTTGAATCAAGATTAGATGCATCCTTTTAAAAAATATGCAACTGCAACAAGATGATCCCCACTGGGCTTGGGGCCAAAGTTGCTGGGTAGCAACCAAAGGCATGTGTTATCACAGTGATCAGACCAGAGGATCTTAACGATTCCCTGCTGGCTTTAAATCCTATGAAAGCTCACTTCTTGTTGATGCTGAATTCATAGAGCAGGAATTCACACTTGGCAACCTACTCAAGATGACTGGCAGCCACCACAGAAGTTCTAAACACTTCACTGGTTTCATGGTGGGAGACTGCATTCATGCTGCTGGGAACAAATCTCAGGTCCTTCACTCTAATGCTTGTTTGTTTGCCACTGCCCCTTTTTCTCATGCATTCACAAAATCATGACCTTGCTCTTCTGCAGACCTGCCCCAGAAAATGGTGCCTCTGCTGTTCACTGTTGATTCCGCACAGGGAGGGAAGAGTGGGAAATGGTGGAGTTAACGTATTTTTGACTTAGGGTGATTCATCTGATCCAAATCTAACCACAGAATAGTTAGAGTTGGAAGGGATCTTAAAGATCATCAAGTTCCTCCCACTAGAGCAGGTTTTTCAAAGCCCCATCCAGCCTGGCCTTAAACACTTCCANCACGCTTCTTTTGATGCAGCCCAGGATGGGGTTGGTTTCTGGGCTGCCAGCGCACACTGCCGGCTCATGTTGAGCTTCGCATCCATGAGCACTCCCAAGTCCTTCTCCTCAGGGCTGCTCTCCAGCCATTCTCCACCTAACCTGTATTTGTTCCTGGGATTGCCACATCCCAGGTGCAGGACCCTGCACTTGGATTGGTTGAACTTCATGCGATTTGCACTAGCCCACCTCTCAAGCCTGTCCAATCTTCTCTGTCTTTGCTGAGACACTCATCTTTCACAATGAGAGATTTGACCTTCTTTGACCCATGACCTGTTGGCATGAAAAAGAAGGAAACACTGAAAAATAGAGTGAGATCACTATCAGCTGAATATCAGTGGAAGAGGACTGTAATGCCCATCCCCCCAGGCCTCCCAAGCAAAGTTTGCTTGTGTGGGGTGGACTGGTAGTCTGCAGTCCAGTTGCAGAGCTGTGTCCTCAGCAACCATGCTCAGTTAACAGCCCATCTGGGTGATTTCCAAATTGCTTTTTAAGACTTAATCTTTGTATTTTCCATGGAGTAAAGGAGCCCTTTTGTTGTCCACATCTGCTACTGTCTTTGTCCGCACGCAGATTGGGAGAGAGTTTTTCTCTTCCAGACCAGTTTGTCACTGTGGCTGGCACCTGATCTTGTTCCCAGATTTCTGATTTATATGTTCTGCTTTCTTAGAGACATTTCTGCAACAGAAAACAACCCACTGGAGAAAAAAAAAAAAAAAAAAAAAAAAAAAATAAAACAAAA
>VXBW01002014.1:746421-771371 GCA_013400375.1 Thinocorus orbignyianus | reverse complement strand
AAAAAAAAAAAAAAGCTCTAAGACTCTTCTCTCCACCAGTGTAGCATCATGATAACATGACAGCTCTCCATTAGGAACAGGTTTCATGCTTGTTTGGTCCAGCCACTGTGTCCACTGAGCTAACTGAGGAACTGAATTGTATCCAAAGCACATCTAAGGTGGTCGGTAGCAGCCAGGAAGAACCAGCTCCCAGTCGGAGAGGGTAGTTTTTCCCAAACTATTGTTTCTGTTTTATAGTGTGAACATGTGCAGGCTTCCCCTTAAAGTAGCAACAGCTGTCAGTCAAACAAACATCACTCTGTAAATCTGCCCAGGTGACTCTTTCCAAACCTGAGGTCTCCAGGCAGGTTTACGAGGTGTCACCTGTGTGATTAACAAGTCCCAAGGCCCGCTGTGCGGATGCAGCAAGCAGGAGGGGTTCAGATCCCAGCCCAGCCAGAGCCCTACTATCAGCCACACCAACCTGGACTTCAGGCTCTGCTCTCTGGTCTGGTGCACAGTGAGAGCCTCAGACTCCAAAGTCCCACGCAGACAACATATTAATGGGAAACATCACGAAATTTCTGACAGGGGTACCAGCTGGAGCTACACAAGCTTGGGTCTCTTCTTTGCCCCATCCTTTTGGCTGGGCCCAGATGTGTGTCCTCATCAGCTCTCTTCTTGGGGAAAGTAGAAAGGTTAATGCAAAAATTAGCCTCAGTACAGGTATGGGAGACAGAATCTGTGGGCCTTTTTTTAAAAAATGTTTTTTTCATTAAATCATTACTACAAACAAGGGTTTACAAGGACTTCTTGTACTGAAGAAAGGGCACCTGTTGCTCCAGGAATGGATAACCCAAACCTTTAAAAACTCTTCATACACCTTACAGAAGATATATTTTCTGCAGTGGTTTTGCAAGGGGAATGACATTAGTTTCCTCAAGAAGGAAGGGGAAGAATGATTTTCTTCGTTCTTGCTGGCTGACTTACTTGTGAGCAAGGTATCTAAATTCACCACTTGGAGATATGCAGATAAACCCACTAATAACAGCACTAGGTGTCAAACAAATGACAGTTTTTCCTCTCCCTAGAGATATTTCTCATTTGTTATGGAGAAAGGGCATGAGCACTAGATACTGCATTATGTTGCTAGGGATATTTGGGATGGTTGAAGAAGACACCATGAAACGCAGATCATTGCAAAAGGAACATCACTTTCCTTCGGATGTTCCCATGAGGGCTTCCATCCCCCAGAGACCAAAACTGTAAACCTAAGCATAAGCTGATGCACATATTGCCTCCCAAAGATGGCTCAAATAGGCAGCCACAGACCCCAGTGCAGTGGCTTGGATGAGGAGCTATTTGGGAGCAATAGTTGAGAGGTCATGCCCCAACTCATAAAATGTTCCATGAAAAAGGGAAAACCACAAGTGAGTGTTTTTATTAGAGAAAACACTTTTCTTCTCCTAGAGACTAGGATTAATTTTCTGTAACTTTGCAAACACCCTGCAGAAAGTTTAAAATTACTGTGTTCACTTTTAAACACCACAGACTTTTAAAGCAAAGACAGTCTTGACTAGTTTATACTAATAATGAAATAAATCAAAGTTGGTTTAACAGTTATTCACCAGTGCCTTCCTCCACAAACTTTGATGTCTGATATTTCTACCCTGCAAATAATAATGTTCCTGTTACCTTTTTCACTTAAAATCAATATCCAGCATATATCGTGAAGGTTTAATTTCACAATTATTTGAACATCTCAGAAACAGTCATTATCCCTTTAAAATTCTCTTGCCCTTGAAATCCTTGTTCTGTTTTCCTTTACATCTTTACATTTGCTATTGTTTTAAGTTAAAAAGATGCACATTTCATTCTTAAATAATAATACTTGCGCTTTTCTTTCCCCCAGCACTTGACAAACAATGTGCCCAGTAGTTCAGATATCCCTGTCATGACATGTGGCTCAAAAGAAGGTATAAGACCTTGGTGGTCCGTCCTTTACCTATGACTGTAGGGAGCTCAACTGGTCAGTTATGAGGACATCTCAGGTCCCAGAGATCCCTCTGTGTAGCTGTAGTTTGGTAGTGCCATTATACGTTGAGTGAGCCACATCACCAAGAGCTACACTCTCCCACCTGGATAGAGCATTCCCCAAGAATTCTGGCATCTTCCAACTGGTTTTCTCTGTTCAACCAGGACAACCAGGACCCAATTCCCAGCTCTGATGAGGAGCTGCGCACCATAATGTTGGATTAGCAACAATGACATGATGGACTTGTTGTACTTCGGAGTCATCTAACTTGAAAGCAAAACATCTGGTCCTTTCTACATCTGTTCTTTGTCCAGGCCAAGGACTGATTCCCTTTATTAAGCATTTAAAGATGATAGAAACATGCTCAAACTAAATTCCCGGGGGGGAAGGATGGGGGAAGTAATTTTGCCAGAATGGGTAGGTTTTGCTGATTCCACTAAAAATATCATTGGGAAGATTTCCCAAGCTGAGTCTGAAATAAAGCCAATGGGATACGAAGGGGAGAGAAAAATCTACCTCCAAAATAACCTCAGGAAACCCTGTTACCTTTTAGATACAGGTACAGAGTAGCAGCTTTCATTTGTTATGACACTATGAAGAAAAAGAAACCTGCAGTGAAAATATTCCCTTAAAGCAGGCTTATAACCCAAATTCTATGAAATAGGTAAAATCCAAGAATCTGCGTTGGGTGGTTTTGTTTAGATAACAGAGAAGGGGTCTAGACCTGGAAGAATTCAAATGAAAATTACCATGGCTCTATTGGCTAACGTAGACATAAACCCAGGACATAGCTTCTGACTCAAGAATTCGCTTTCATTGGACTCTACTGATTAAAAATGACTAGCAGCCAAATGTTATTTCTGAATCCAGCTGGGTCTGAAGAGTTTTGAGGGACATAGTGGCTGGTCAGATCTTGAAATTATACCATGTCTTAGTCAACGGCACCCTCACTGATGCTACCTCATTCCCTGCTGGAGACCCATTCCAGCCAAGTGCAAAATTAGCCCAATTAGCTGTACATTCTTTCCCTTTCCAATGAACACAGTTGCAGAAACACTGGAAAAGTAACAAGTCTGAAGTTGTGGTAAGAGTTGTTCATATGAAGGATGGGAATCTCAGCTTCTTTTCTGAGACCTGACCTCTTGCTTTCTAAGGGGAAGTCTTTTCTTACTTTTCTGTCTTTCTTCCCCTGCTCTCCCCTCTTCTGCTTCGTCCAGAGTGTCTCTGAGAGAGCCAAATTCCCCTTGAACACACTAAAAGTAGGCTTGCTGGAACATCTGCTCTCCATCTGTGGATCCAGACATATCCCCAGGCAACACTATTAGCAGTGATGGATCTGGAAGGGCACGTTAAGCACTGAAGAAGCATGTGCTGAGAAAGAGGCACCCAGCACACAAAACTAACTGTGTTATTTGCTGAGCTTCCTTGCCTGTTGCTCCCAGTGTACCCCTGTGTCCTCCAGAGCCCTGTTTTGGAGAAAAACTGCTGTTATCTTGCTGATTTCAGTATTTTCAAGTATCTTACATTTGTACTTAACGTGGCCAAACGAGCACTACCAAATACTCAGTTAAACAGTGCCTGGGCAGTCACAGAAGCATCCAAAAGAGAATCTGAAATCTGGGAACTGCAAAGCATCCATGGGAGGCCAACTATGCAGCAGCAATACTGCAAAGGTGTTTTGGGTAGAGGTGCTGCAGTGTGCAGAGGTAGGGAGCTCAGGCAGGAAGGCTTTCCTGCTGCCCATTTTCTTCACAGCTGAGCCCAAATCTGCTTACCAGTGTGCAGAAGACATCGCTGGCATCAGACATGACGCCCCGCTGCCAACCACGGGGATTGTAGTAAGTCTTTTTTTTGTTTGAGAGCATTGCTTGTACATGACACTGGGAAATACAGGGATACGATTTAAAATAAACCATTGCATAACGAACTCTGTATCAACCAGCCCAAGTCCAAATCTTAGCTCTGCCACCTGTGACTGCGGAGTTTCCTTTCACCCCTCCCGCACCCCCTCCCATCCTGTAGCCAACTGCCTTGTCTCTTGTTGGGATTCACCTAGAGCAGAAGCTGTCTGTCACCGTGAGCTTTCACAACACCAATATTTTGTTGTTGGGTATGTTAGCAAAATGACAAATTCTTTACTTTGTATAAAACTAGCACAACATTTATGCCCTGAGTTGGTCAGAGAAAGTGAGACACATTCTTTGTATTTAATCAATATTCATCCTGTCAGGTAATCACTCTTGGTGTTTTCCTTTGTCAAACAGATTTACAGATAATGGACTCCATGCCCACTTTTTTCAACAAGAAAAAAATTTAGTCCTAGTGTTTCATACACTGCAATTTTCTCACATCTCTTTGCAAAAATCTTTTCTGCGGCCTGTTTTCTATTGCCTTAAAGGTAAAATTGCAGGTAGAATTCCCACAAGGTGTAGCACCAGAAACCATAGGTTAATAACATAAGTCATTAATAGCCTATGCCTTATCTTAAAATAAATCCCTCTATTCACAGGGCAAAGGCATCACAAAATGGACTGCATCCAGCCACATCTCCTGAAACTTCCCACGGCAGCAAGACATGAGCCTGTGTATGACTTCAAGCTTTTAAAGTCTTGATAAAATGTCCTATGACATGCTTAAGGAAAAGCATAAATGCTTTCTCTAACCTAAAACATGTTTCCATTTGATTCATTTAGGTCCTTAAGATACCACTTAAACTACTTATGAATTAATTTAAACTTTGACTTAATTACTGTGGAAACCAAAAAGACTGAGGCAGCCGCTTATAACATGTCATGCACGTGTTCTAATCGTCTGGTGGTGCTTAACACCTTCAATCCCATTTGTCCAGCATCATAGAGATGCTGGACACCACTTACTCTCATGGTTTCCAGCACTTCTCAAGATGTGGCTCACCTTGTCTGCACCCATTCTAGCTGCTGCTGTTTTCCAGTGCTTTGTATGGTCTGAGACAGAGCACTGAATGTCTGCATCACTCATAAACTGTGATTTAAGTGTGAATCAGAAAATGCAGTAACCAAATAAGGCGATGTGGACTTCCTTAATACAAGGTACCGCTGTTTTCCAATTCAACACAATAGTGCATCCCACATCTTTATCTCAACCATTCTCCTGCTAGAAATGCAGAAGATGCCACTAGCTTCTGCTGTCATAGAGAGCAGTATCATATGTTACTGACAGGATTATAATAGGGTTTTGTTTGTTCAGTCATAGGAGAATGTAGGGCTATTAACACTTCACCAAAAAGATAAAAGACTGTATTTTGTTTCTTCCTCCCAGCTACTCCTAACCAAAACCAACAAAATAACGACAAAATCCCTGTGTGTGCCCTGCTCTAAATAGCAAGTGGAGAGACTGAACTTCTGGAAGAACTCAATAACTGCTTCAATGGATTTTCCAGGAGAAAGTAAAAAGAAAAATCCTTCTCTCTTGTTACATTCATTCATATTGTTTTGTAGTCAACAGCTAGCAAAGGGAGAAACATGTGTTTTGATCAGAGAAGAATAGAATCATTCCCCTGCTGAGGAGCCATGAAGTATTTAAATCATGAATCCCACTTGGATTTACAACTGAAGAAACTTTTGCAGTAGGTTTCCTCAACGGCACAACCCGGACACTCTGCCTCTGACATTATTTTTATGGTAAGGGGCATTAATGAAATCAAAATCTCATTTTCCTGATGACCAATTTAGTCCAAAGTTGTAAAGATTTCCATTAGATTTCCGTATCAGACTGGTAGAGAGGATGGAGGAACTTTGCTACAGCTTCGAGCAGGAAGACTCCGCTCTTCAACTTCTCCTCTGGGACCAGACAGATGGTGACAGTGCTCAGCTGGACACCTTCCTCCAGGACTTCTCCTCCCTGCCAGACCAGTTCTCCCCTTGGCCCTCCCCTGCTCACCCACCCGCACCGGGGGAGCCGGCGGGCAGCGCGGCCGCGGTGGGGATGGCGGGGGGTGCTGAACTGGACAGCTCCCCGCCGCCTCCCCGCCGCCCCACAGCCACGGCCACCAGCGCCAGGCCGCCAACGTCCGTGAGAGGAAGAGGATGCTCAACATCAACTCTGCCTTTGACCAGCTCAGGTGCCACGTACCCACCTTCCCCTACGAGAAGCGCCTCTCCAAAATTGACACGCTCCGGCTGGCCATCGCCTACATCGCCCTGCTTAGTGAGATCCTCCTCTCCGGCTGCGATCCCAAATCCTATGTAGAGCAGTGCCTGAAGAACAGTTTGCAAAGCCAACAGCAGGCAACCTGGAATACAAGTGGTGAGTGAATGGAGGGTTGTGTTTGCGGGGACCACAGTGATGCTTTGTCTTGCCAGTGAGGGTGAATCGGTCCAACTGTTCTTGAACAACCATCAGGTGGCTCTGACAACATACAGCTCCATCTTAAAGAAAGAGTAGCTTAGTAATGTCTCAATAAAAAAATCTTAACTTTGTCTTCTAACTGTAAGGACATTCTTCATTAAAAAAAAAAACAAACAACCAAAAACAACAACAACAAAAAAAACCCCCAACAACCAAAAAAAACCAACCACAAAACCCCACCAAAACAACAAAAAAAACCAACAAAAAAGGGAAAAAAAACCCCACAACATCTTAAAATCTTCTTTTATAAATAAGATGAAGACCAAAGCTTTTTTTATTCTCAGAACACATTTTTAGGCTTTTGTTGTGATTTTCTGCAATGTTGTTCTTTTATAATGAAAGCTGGTGGAGCCAGTAGAGATTTTCTTTATTTTATTTAAAAATTTTCTTTAGCTTGTACCTGACTTTGAACATATGCAGAACCTCATTGCTTAAAATACGTATGTTCAAGTAACCGAAAGTTTCTCAGAGATATTAGTTTATCACTGAAAACCAGGATACACATGACTGTGCACTCAAACTTCAGGTTTGTTTCAAAGTATAGGGGACCAAATGCCTGGTCACAATTTACATTCCTATATAATAATTTCTGTTTTAGAGTGAAGAACTGTTATTCTGCTTTCTGTTTGGCTTGTACTTAACCCTGACTTATGTAGGACTGAATTTTGTGCTTGTTTCTACCAGAAGATGTTGCTTCATTAGTACACCGTTTGGTGAAGATGAGAAATTACCCAAGTGCCCAACATGAGGCTTCAAATCTCAGACAGAAAGCAACAGGTTTTGTGTTACTTAGCAGTGCAGGAAGGAGCAGAGGGGGATTTTGAGTAGTTCCTGGCACTTTGATTGTAACGAATTAACCCCCTTTCTAACTTTCACACTAAAGTATAAATTCCTTTGGATTTGGTCACTATTTGGAAAAGGGCTTTGAAGCATATCAGCCTTCAAGAAGTGCAGCATAAGTAGAGAAAAGTAATTTCAAGGCATGTTTCTCTCATTTCACAGGGAAATGCCAGACTTCAAGGGAAAAAGCAATCAGTTTAAAGGAAAAGTTAATTAAGCCTTTTCTCCTTTCCTATTAATTTCCATTAGCTGCATGACTAGGAAAATGAATCCTGATCACAACTACAGAGAACATTTATATTTTACTTCCCAGCTGCCTCCACCTTTAATAGATAAACAGGCTTTAAAACAACACAAATGACTCTCATAAGTATCACCTCTTTTGTCAGACTACTAGTGAACTAATATTTCTGAAGAGCTCCACTTGGAAAGATCTAAATTAATAAGGCTACCTTTCTGGAGAGGCTGAATAGTAGACTTATTAAAAGTTAATCTGAATGTTTTTAAATTAATTTGGTATGTCTTTACTTTGTTTTCCTTTCTCCCTTCTGTTCTGTGCAGATCTGACAGCCCGTCTTTCTTGGGTAAAGTGGAATTAGGCCATACCCAAAAAAAGATTTTTAAAGGCAGCATATTGTAAAACCTGATGGCCTGACTGCTGGGTACTGGCTGTTAAATTCTCAGCGCTGCAAGCAAAAGCATGGCACTTACAACTTCAGTAATTGTTCCAGTTCATTTTTTCTCCACGTGCAGCATCCAGCCTCTTTTGGTGTTAGTTCATCGCTGTGCAAGACCTTCTGTTTCTCTTTCTTCTGCTATCTCACACACTCATGAACTGCTCTTGCTTGAAAAGTGCAAAACAAACTAAAAATCAGTTTAATAACAGTCATAGCAACAACATTTTTTCTTCCTCTGAATGACAACAGTGTCTAAATCACATTTCCAGCATATGGGAAAACCTACCCCAATCACAAAAAAACCCTAAGCACCACCTGTTGCAAACTATTGCTTGGCTTAAGATGTTCAGGGCCATATCTATAAAAGTCACCAGCGATTTAGAGTACAGACTGCGAAAGGCACAGTTTTTGGGAGGTGAAACATAAGTCTTTCTGTCCGTGTGTGTGTGTCTCTCCAAAATTTCTCATGCCATCCTCCCAACATGACAAGTTTGGGATGTATGAGTCCAAGACATTTTGGTATGAAAATGCTGACTGTTAGCACTTGGGCACCATCTCCTCTATGTCCCTCATACACATTAGACTGAATGCTGATGCAGCAGCTGGCTTTTGACATTTTTACAATAATAGTTCTGGTTTGTGGTTTTTTTGAGCAAATGCCAGTCACCTGATGCTGCTCCAGCATCAACAAGGAAGGCTCTGATAAACTTTTCCAATACAAAAATATCACCCACATTCCCCCTGCAACAAAACAGAGGCAAAGCAGTGTGTTCACCCTTGGCAAATGATTTGCCAAAGAGTTGTTTCCACAGAATAACCACTCTATTCTGCATCCCATGGTAACAATAAGGACTTTCATATCAGCAAAAATAAAGCCATGAAGAAGAGCCTATATTTCAGACAAAATTCTCCCATATTACACAAGTGTACCCTAAAGCTAAGATTGTGTTTGTCTGTTGAATGGATTTTTTTTTTTGTCCTGTCAGTCCGATACTGTAAAGGCCGTGAATCAATCTGTTGATAAAGAAGAGCCATCATACATCTTGCACTGCTTCTCAAGTGCTCTACTAGCACATTCGGTGACCTGAAACCATTCTGCCTTAATGTATTTTATGATAGCATTTCTAACAGGTAGGATGCTAGATCTAGATAAAAGAGTGTGTATTTGTTTTACATACTGATTAGTTCTCCTTTCTACAAAACAAAACCATGTCAGGAGCTGTGGTTTTGCTCTGGTCAAACTCTGATGGTTTTGGGGAATATTAAAGATGAAGAAGGACCTTTGAGGGGAAAACCGAAAAGAACCTTTTGACCTTTTCAATTTTTCTGTCAAATTAAAAGAGGGAATTTAATCTCAGATGCAACAATGTATTTCAGTCAATTTAGAATAAAACATTTCACCTCAAACTTTTGAATCTTTTCGCTTTTTCATGTATTTAAGGCACTTGGATGAATTTCTACAGGAAAAGATGGAAACCTTAAAAAAACACCTGAAAATGTAATTTCCTACTTTTATCTACTTCTCTACTCATTTTGGTTTAAATAAAAACAAAACAAAACAAAACAAAACAAAACAAACAAACAAACAAAAAAAAAAACCCACCAAAACAAACCCAATCCAAAAACCAACCAAAAAATACCTATTGGATTTTAGTTGAGTAAATAAGTAATATAAATCTCTACAATCTCTAAAATATGAAATTGTTGGTTCTTCCAAATCCATCCCTCCTTCTTCACTAGAAAAGCAGTAGGTCCTGCAGACACAGAGCTGGCTGGGAAATCAGGTTACGTGGCTAAGGTTTGTGTTTTCTACCTTATCTGCATGACTTGAGGCATGTCACTGATGTGCTGATCCACACCTCTCTTGCTCCTTTGTTTACCTGACAAACCCCTTCACTGTGTGTTCTTGGTCAATGTCTAGGACACAGGAACCCAGATGGAATCTCCAGATGATGATATTGAATTCACCTCCATTTCTCCTGCAACAGTAAGTTTCTCCAGATGGGACCACACACTAAGTACAGTATATCAATGCAGCAATCCTCATGTTTTGCTTGATCTTTTTTTGGGTGTTGAGTCCGCTTTTCTGCATCATGAAAGACCTATGTTTGTATTATCACCCAGCCTCAGCTCACATCAGTCTGAGTTTAGCAGAGTTCAGCTGTGAAAAAGTTGAGAAGCACTTGAAATACCCGCTGACTATCCACTCAGGTGAAGGCAATATGAGGAGATTGACAGGACCCACAAGCCTTGAGAGGCCCCAGTGTAAGACCAACAGGACAAGTGATGGGCATGGAGTGTGTCCATGCTGTCCTCCCGGCCCATAACTCACCGGTGGCCTCTGTGCTCATTAAAGGGTGGGAAAATAATATGATCCAGGTTTGGCTGTCAGGGAGACAGAAGGAGGAGACTGTTCTTTTCTAGGAAAGTACGTGTAATGGCACCCAGAGAACACTAATCTCTACTAACTGTTCAGGCAACACTGACCAGACTGTGTTGCTGAAAGTGACACAAGAGTCACAGGTTAGTAGCAATGTCAGAGATGGCTTGGTGCTTTGGTCCAGGATGCCCAAGTACCTGTCTGGGACCTGAAGGAAATGAAACCATCCTGTCCCTCACCTCTAAGCTCTGCAGCACACCTGGGAACAGTGTTCACATCACCACCTTCCTGGTGAGGTTGAAGGAGGCTCAGTCTCATCAATGGGACCACAGCCATACTCACAGGGCTGAGAGATCTTCATACCTATCTCAGAGTAACACCCAATAAACCAGGACCCACGCTCTCACTAAGGCATGCAGGGGCAGGAATAGCCATATGCCATTTTTCCAAGCCAGACAAGCCTTTCCACAACAGACCAAGGGTGGCAGGCTGTTCTGATACCAGAGCTCCCAGCACCTTTGGCAGAGAAAGCTCTTAGAACAGCAGAAGGTGTGATATTCAGCCATCTGTGCAGTTTGGTTGCCAGTCTGTAGCTGTGCATCAATGGGAAATGCAAAGATCTGCCTGTCCCCATCTCCTGAAATAGCGCTACCATCCGATGATGGGAAAAATGTCACGACCTATGTTGACATGGGAAGGGGAGGGCTGAATTTAGCTAGTTATTTAGAAAGTATTCAAATAGACCCGACAGGGCGTTCTGCAAGTTTTCATCAGGATGCTTATTTCAAGGTCCTTATTTCTGGCAACAGGGACCTGCGACTCATCCCTCCAAGACGCTTTCACACAGACCCCACAGGTCACATACCTTAGTTATCAGGGAGAAATAACTGCCCCTTTAGTGTTGTCATGGCTAGTGGTGGAATAGCCTCCAATTGGGAAAGCAGCTGTTATAAAAGGTCCTTCACACCAAGCTGATTTTGGGTGTCCAATAGATATCCCCCATTTAAGCGGTACCAGGGACTGGACTATCTGTCTTGCTTTTCTTTATGCTGCAGCAGAGCTTCGTACTGGATACAAGACAATAATGCCACATTATGAAATAAATGAACATTTCCTGTTGGTTCCTGTTTACAAGAAGAAATCTCTTCTTTTGTCCTTTCCTCCAGCCTGGAAATCCTGGATAATGACTTCTGAAGCAGGTTAGGTGTGTGCAATAGCAGCAGGAAAGCAGAATCATATAAAGGTAATGTTGTCAGTCTCTCAAGCTCATGCATGTCTTGCTGTGGATGGGCAATTAATCTGGAGATTACATGAATATCAAAAGTATCTTAATGACAAAAGCAGGAAGAATTGTCCTGCAACAAAGAGATTTCCCTCAACGTGGCAACTCCAGCTAACGAATGAAGCTAAAGCTGAAGTTCTCTAAGATGAAGACGCCTGCCGCTGATGCTCCATGCTCAAACAGCAATGCCAGGAAAGACAGAAATCCCTGCTAAAATTTCTGCAGACTAGTTCCAACATTCCTATGAGACTTGCTGGCTGTTTGAGTGCAGCTGGACTGTGGTCCACAGGCTGGGAAGCTCTGCAACATGCCCTGCTGTGGGAGTACTCTCACCTATCACTGCTGCTGTCAAGGAAGTCTTTGCTCAAGGCATAACTTTGAGGAACAGGCTGCTGAAATTTGATGATGACTCTAAACTTGGAAAAACTGTAGCAAATAAATCCTACAGCGGGATATGTAAGGATTGGGGGTTGGGTTGAAATCAAAGCTAGAAAGAAAAATGTCCCTTTTGGAAGTTAAAACTGGGCTCTTGAGTCAGTAAGTAGGCGTCCATACATTTATTGCCACCATTAAAACTGACGAAGCTGTTTCTTCTCACGCACACTTTGTTTTGACACCAGTATCGTTGTGTCACCTTCAGTGGAGCCACATTTGATTTACGACAGCTGGAGGGGACAGTCTACCTCTCTCTGTTCTCTCCAATTTATATGGATTCTGACAAGCTGTTGCAGCTGATACACCTGCCAAAGGTACTAAACCAAAGGATGCTTCTTGGGTGAAGTCTTGTTAAACCATTTGGATGCAACTGGCTGCTAAAATGGCCAAAGTGTCATGCCATCAGATCAATCTCCGTTTCATCCTCTCTAATGGTCTCATTCATTTGGGATGATTGAAGCAAATAAAAGAGGGCATCAACTGCCTGTAGCTGAAGGAAGCCAAACCAGTGCTATGGCCATCTTCCTGCTGAACAATACAAAGGCAAATTGGTTCTTCAGGGATTTTTTTTCCAGGACAGTCATTCCTGAATAGCTTCAGGTCTGAGCACATTTGTTCTTAAATAAGCCTGCCTTTGTCTGACTGAACTCAGACTCCTGGAAGTGGACAATACGGCAGAAAGACTTAGGGGGACAATGGTTTCTGTGCACTATGTTCACACTCCACATCAATCTAGGGTAGCTGTTTTGTGCAGAATGCTCCATGTCCACCCATCTTTCCTCCTGCCAGTTCTGGCTCATTACCTTTGTCATGCTTGATAGCAGTTTGTCCAGTTTTCTGGTCTCCTGTCAGCAGGCTTGATCAGCAGCACAGTGTCATTCTCTGCCAGGGAACTACTTCTGATAATTTAACCTCATTTTTTCTGTTTCTTCATCTTACCCCCTGAACCACAAAATTTTATTCCAGGAACAACAAATGAGTTCTCATAAATTATACAAATTCTATTACACACACACACACACACACACACACACACAAAACCCCAAACCTGACTGTATAGCAGACCATACACATCCTAACCCAGATCAAGATTTTAAGATGACTTAATGGAGACCTAAGTGAGGTTCCTCAGTCAATCAGCACATTCCCAAAGGAGCACACTGACTTTCAAAGCAGGTCTCAGTTGTCTCCCTGGTCTGAGAGTCAGGGTCCCCCTTCCTGTTTTTATCAGTTCTGCTTCCTTTGCAATGCAGCACACATCAGCTCTGCTTTTTACTTGCTGCCCAACAAAGCAGCAGGATCCTCCCACCAGAAATTCAATGGTTAGACTTTCTGTCACAGGAAGCCAGGAGGTGCTGAAGAATGGTACCTTCATATTGCAACCTCTGAGGATCAGTTCACAGGCCCTTCAACAGCAGAAGACTTGTTCACTCGAAACATCTCTGCTGTTTGCAGCTCACCAGTGTCCTCACCAAGAAAAGTGAGAATTATCAGTTACACCTTCTTTCCTCCAGAACCGAACTACTGACCCTTTCTGAAACAATACGCCATATTTCTCCTTCATCAGCTTGGAAATTCTGGGACAGAAAAAAATCACATCTCCGTTGTCAAGAAAGAAGTTGTTATTTTGAGAAGGTATTGGTAGTTTCTATAAAGGACAAACCTGGGGGAGAAGGAACAATTTGTTTTTTTGTTTATGTGTTTTTTTGGCCACAGACCTACAGTAGCAAACTTCATTTCCAAGAGTCCTACTATGCCAGCATGGAATAAAGGACTTCCACGTTTCACCCGAAACAAGACTGGACAAGTGACTGGACAACTTCATATTGCTTCTTAAATGTTGTCAGAGCTCGGCCACTGAAGATCTTGTGATTTACAAGCTACTTGAGCTGTAGTGTTCAAGATCTGAAAATTATCAAGGGAGGCTTAACTAAAAGGAAACACTCTTTGTGTCGCCCTCATATTGCCTGTTCAGAAGCTGGAGATTTTGTAAGCTGCTCTTCAAGTCTCTGGTTGACTGCACTGAAATTTTCAGGGTAGGCACTACAGAAAGGAGGATAGACCCCAACAGCAAAATGTTGCAGCACCACAAAATTTTATGAAGAAAGATACAGTCCTAATATGCAGAAATCTCTCAGCACGAAGAAACAGCTCAACTGCATAATGATGTTTTCTATCTCATTTCAGTAGCCAACCACCACTTCATGAAGAAGAGACTCCACGGTGTTGACTGCGTCCTGTAAAGCAGTCTGGAAAACACGACCCCTGTCATAGCCTCATTCCTGGTAGATGAGAGGAGGTGGCCTTACACTGGTTTTGTACGTAGTTCTGCACATCATCCTGCTGCAGTTCATGGCTGTCTTTCCAAATCTCACTCCAGCAATGCAAGTGATAATGGCTGGCTCCAGTTTGCACATGGATGATAATCTCCAAAGGTCAGACATGGTTCCACAGCTGTTGCCATGATGACGGATTACTCCATGCTGTAGCTGTCTGTGCTCATACAACCAAACAGGCAGTCTAGTGGCTTTCAAGAGAAGTTAAATATACATAGTCAGCATCCTAAATGCCTTGTAGAAATCCCCTTACACAATCTAACACATTTCTCTCCTTTCCTAAGTGGATACCCTCAATAAATCCATGTGTAGGGACCAGGAATATTGCTGCAGGGGTTACCAGCAAGTCTTGACCTTTGGGAAGAGCCTCCCAAGCCACATCAACTCCTTTGTGGGAACAAAATGCAATTACAACCACTGTGTCTAATTTTAGATGACTCCCACTGAGTCTGTTTGCTTGAGTCCAAGTGCATTTGAACAGGGAAACGCCAGAGCCAAAGCAATTCCAGTCTAGGTAATTTCTTGCCAGGAGAGAGGGAGAGGGGAGCGAGGGAGGGAATAAAATCAGATAACACTATTTTGCACTAGCAATCAAAGCTTGCATACCGGGAGGGTGATGGAGCAGAGGGAAATCCAGCTGCAGGCACTGCCCTCTCGTGGTACAGGATTAAAATCTCGCCCTTCCAGAAGTGGAGGATGACTCCGGCAAGCATCCCTGCTCCAGGCTCAGACCCAGAAAAGTGGATCACTGTGGGGAACATAGCAAGCAGAAAGAGCCGTTAAAAAAAGTACAGATAAAGTGTGTGCATCTGTTTCTACAATTAGATTATATTTTATGCCTCTTCACCCCAAAATCCCTAAGTTTTATCTTTCTGAAGCCATTTTTATGCATCTTTCTGCCCTGTCTCCAAGCCCTTGTTTGGACATCTTGCATACAGAAAAGGCTTGAAATACTATTTAGCCTTACAATGCTCCCCTCTGCAGTGTCTGTGTGCTCAGAAATCTTAGTATAGTCCTCATACAGCACCCAGGGGACCCAAGATGACACGAGCTGGCACACAAAGTCTACAGGCAGAGCATCCACTGATCTTGAATCCCCTCAGGAAGCAGCACACCATTCCCTCTGCATCCTGCTCTTGTTCTGGAGGCTGCCTGCGCTGTGGCAAGATGCCTCTTTCTTTCATCACAATCTCGCAAATGGCTGAGCCATCTTCTCCAAATTCACTTTCCAAAAAAAAAACAAAAAAACAAAAAAAAAATCAATTTGATGTAGACACCAAGCACAGAAAATTATAGCCCAAGCAGTTCCTGTTCGCCGCTGCTATACACAGATGGAAATGGAGCAAAGCAATGGGAAGCGCAGTTGCAAGTTTGGCTGTTTGGAGTGTGTACACACACTCTTGTATGTGTTCCTGACTTTTGGAAATGTGGGATAGGAGAAGAGGGGATAATAAAACTTCGCACACAGAGATTAGGCATTATTATCAGCCATGAAGCGACATCAGCGTGATGGACATTTCCTTGCAGCAAATGTTTTCACAGTGTTTCAGTGACCAGCAGGTTTCCTTCTCCCCTGCCCCTCCAGGAATAAGTCACTCTCACAGAGGACACTCACCAGAAACCCATTTCCTAGGTCATGGAGAGAGATTTAAGTTGGGATTCCCAATGAAGGGGTTTTGCTAAATGGGCCACAAAGGTCCTTAGAAGAGAACATGATCCCGATACCCCCAGTGCTGAACCGCACACAGGCATGCATCTTGTTTGAGCATGCAGGAGAGATTTCCCAAGCTAACATTTACACAGTTCTCTGGAGGACGATAAAGTTATATGAACTGTAGCAACCATTATTGGATGTTATAGCACTAGACCCAGCCAGTGAGCTAATCTGAGACCTGGTTTTCAACAAATATCAAATTCTCTTGTTTTTCAGATACCTGCATTTCAGACCTGTAATTTCCAAGGTTTTTTTTGACTTGCACACCCTCTGCTGCAAGCATGTCTCTCCTCACACTGTCTAAAGCATAGATGATATTTCTATTACTGTACTTATCTCTCTCATCCCCTATTTTCCTCCCCCTGTGGAGGTACACACCAAGCCACCCAAAGTCACCACTGTATTTAAGAATCTTGGGTAATGCCGCATGGTAAGTTTGCAATAGCAAGCTTGCAACAGTAAGGGCAGAATTTCGCAGCTAGCAGAAGCCTTTGCACAGATTTTTGCCTAACTA
Organism: Thinocorus orbignyianus; assembly: GCA_013400375.1. NCBI lineage: Eukaryota > Metazoa > Chordata > Aves > Ciconiiformes > Thinocoridae > Thinocorus > Thinocorus orbignyianus. The sequence continues at coordinate 754,793 of VXBW01002014.1, read as the reverse complement.
ACAGGCTGGTTTGGAGCGTTTCTGCTCTTTAAACTCACTTTAGCAGCCCAGGAAAGTAGTGAAGCACATGCTTAAGCATAAGCCTGTGCTTAGGCTGAGCTGGCTGCAGCAGGGGGCAAGGGTACAATTACTACGAAGAACAGACTCATGAGTTTTGATGGATCGGCACCTTACATTGAGTAGCTTATTGATTTTGCTTTCTGCTCTTGAAACTGCCCTCTTAAACAAACCTTTTCCAGGCAGGTAATTCCATATCATCAGTAAGTTTCCAGTAGACACTATCCAACTCTCCCCCTGACACCACGGGCTAGGATTTCTGCAGCATCGTGACAGCACGAAAACTTCAGGCTCAGAAACATTACACTGCTCCAGCAGAATGATGGATCTGCTTCCAGGAGGCGAAAAATCCTTAAGCCAAACGAAAACCAGAAAAGTTATTTTAATAATTCTATTTTCCTTTTCCATATTATATTCTTCCACCGAGTCTTACATCTTCGTGAACCTATCCCTGAGCAGCTCTTCAACAGCCAAGCTATTCTCCACGGGGTAAAACATCAGCAAAACACGCGAGCCCGAGCCAGCAGTGAAACTGAACTGCTTCGCAAAATGAAAGTAATACGTGGTCAGTATCTTCCCTGTAAATTTAATTAATAACGTTAAAAAAAAATCAATAGTAACTTCACAATCCTGTAAAACTGTGAAATTGAATCAATCAAAGAAGTTGGAAAATCCTGTAAAGTTTTGCCGATAAAAAAAAATAATATTAGAAATTATCCACTTTCAAGGTGTCTTAAATACCACGGAAGAAGAATTGCACTCTATCAAAATAACTTGCTCTTGGAACATTCAACTGAAATCTGTAGCGATCTCAACCTTGATTATTTTGATGTTAAAATGTGCTGCCTTTATTTTTTGGGAGAGTTCATAAAATTAAGCATTACCTAAGGAAGAGTTGAGCACCCTCTCTTCTGAAGGTATCTAGCACAAATAGGAGTGAGATCAAATTCATAACTAATATGCCTTTTCAAATGAATAAAAAGAAAACTGTACTGAAAAAATATTCAGGGAAATTGTTTTAATTCTTCACTAGCACATGAATACAAAATAGGTACTTTTAAAAATACTTTTTAAGTCTCTCCCTGCTTAAATAAATTTAAGACCTCGAATAAACAGCGAAGGAAGTGATTTTGGACTTACTCAATTTCCCCCCTGCCCGCCCCCCCCCCTTATTTTTCTTTGCTATTTCTGTTACCCTGCTACTTATTCCTAGTTCAAGTTCACAGCTGCAGGGAGGGCTTTTATTTTCTTTTTCCTCCCTGCTTTGTGAGCACATCAGCTTGAATCTGGAGGGGAATTTCATGGTGTGGCTGTATCATTGCCTCCAAAGCTAAGGAGAAAACTATCTAGTCTTCTTTCAATAAGAATTGTGGTGGAACAGATTGGTACATTTGAATCTCAAACTAAAAAGAAAAACACTACCACCCCGTCTGCCCCCAGATTTCATAAACTCAACCAGATGCCTTAGAAGGGTAAATATCTTGTTCCTCTTTAATTAAAAGGTATAGCAAATAAAAATCTGGTTTTAATTAAACAGCGGGAATATAAGATGTTATCTCCCCAAACCACTCGGCTGCAGTGAGTTAACTTTTCCTCATTTTTTTTTTAAAGTCTGCCACATATCAATCTAAACTCGTCACATAGAAGAAGAATTTAGTTTCTATGAGAATATTTATATGCTCCAAGATAACAAGGCAGCAGCTTCAAGGGCAGACATAAATTGTCAGGGCCAATGGTTTGTACTGGTTTAGGCTAACACCAAAAAGGGTCCTTTAGGGTCGGCTGATGTTGACCACTACACTCAGCACAGATGCAAACTCAAATGTACACAAGTTCCCATGTAAGTACACTTAATCTTTGCTTTATATAGTGATGGATGCAGGGAATTTAATTGTAGCATTTAATCAATTTTCAATTTTCAATCAAGACCTGACAAGCCTCCTGCTCAGTTCCTCCCTGAGCTTCCCTTTTCCTGCACCCAGCACCCTCAGGGATGCAGCGTGCTGTCCCTGCATGCTTGCACGCAGCAGCTCCTGGACACTGGGGGAAAAACGCTTTATACGAAGACGTCCACAAGCAGGATTAAGTCCTGGCTTTTCCCAACAGAGCGGTACCCGAAGCCAGGATGGAGCCTCCTTGTAAAATAATGCAGGTGTGTTTATTGTAATCATCTCTCACTAAAATGAAACAGGTTCAAGGGGTTTAAATATAATGAGCAAAAGCTACACTCTCGCCTTTAATCACTACCTTGATGGTTAATATAATCAAGAGGATAAACAAACAAGGATTAACTCCACTAAATTAAAAAATATATATATTCTACTGGGAAGCTTGCAAAGGAGTTTTGTTTTGTTATGCTGCTACAGAGCATCATTTCCATGTTACAAATTATTTCTAACATAAAAATACTCTCCTCTCCCCGCTTCCCATAAAGAAGAGCCAAAATAAGACATCCTTCATTTTGATTTCACATTCAAAACAACCACAACACTTTGCACTTCCACGTCTTTCACCAGAAGATATCAGGCACTTAAAAATGTTTTGTCACATGTAAAATTTAAGATAGCCATTGAATAACACACCTGCCACTGACAATTTCTCCAAAATAGCATGTCAGGCATAAATATGTGTTTCTGTACATATTGGTGTCCCCAATGCTTGTTTGGCATCTGAGAAAATGCCTGAATCTGGAACTGAGTCTTGGCTATTTGGACGCGGGATGGGATATTTTACAAATGAGCTTTATCATGACATAAGGGCCATCTCCCTATTTTAAAACTTTTCAAGGGCAAAGCTCAGTTTAAACCACACCTAAACACAGAAAACGTTTCTACCAGCAGAGACAGAGGTGTAATGCTTCAATGTGAGGTTTGCCGACTGCTGCAATCCTGAAGTTTTACATTCACGAGAGGAAGCCTAGATAAATACAAGCATGTGGATATTAGCCTGTTTGGATGTGTATGTATCACATATCTCTTTGCAGAGGCAGCGAATAGCTAAATAAATGCTCCCTTCTTTTCTACTTTGACTTTAAACCAGCCCTCAGGATCTTCCGCAGATATATTTAAAACAATCCTCCAGCTCTCCCCGAGAACGGAAAGTCAGCTCTATGAGCATGTTTATTGATACAGGATGTTAAGTACCTGACTGACCAGATTTTGCTTATAATAAAGACACTTTTGGTGCAAATTTTATGAAATGTGGTGTGCCAGAGTTTGGAGGAAAGTGGGAGATTGTCATGGTAACAGTACATGGGGGCTGAGTTGGGAGACGTCCTCTGGGAAACACAACTCCAGCAGAATCTTAAGCATTTGCGACTCTTTTTTATATGTATATATATATGTATATATACACACACATATATATAATTTTTTAAAAAAATTACTTCATAGCTGTGCCAAAAAACATCTAGAGGAAAAAAGAAAAAAGGAAAATATTACAGTACTCTTCATCAGTTTGCAACTAAATATCTGTTCTTTCCACTTAGAAGCTGCAAGGAGGAGAGAAACATTAGAAGAAAATATTCCTCCCAAAATATTGCATTTTAGAAGCCACACTGACAATACTACAAGGGTCAAAACACGTTCAAAAGATGCTCGGCAAGTAGCTGCAGCTAGCTGAGGCCATGAGCCTGGAAAGCATTACTGCTTACAGCAGCGCTTTAGACACAGTGAGCCCAATCCTGCAGCGATTTATTCGATGTGCTCCATTTTGTTCCCTCTGAGCAGCTTCTCTGAGCTCAAGGCAACTCCTTACGGGTCACAGTTAGAGCTAAAAGCTCTCTGCCACCCCAGCAACGCAGCTCGTGGGATCTTAACAAACTTCATGCTCAGTCTGGGATTAAGCGGGACTCTAAATAAAGCCAGGCTTAAACGCGTCCCTCCACTAGGTCAACGATGAAGTAACAACTTCAAAAATGAGCCGAGCTGCTCGACAATCACAGCTTCTGCAAGGGAAATGTCAATCATCTTTCCTATTTCAATTGCTGGTGTCAGGCAATTCATAAAAAATGTAATTGAACGTACGTGCCCCAAAAATTCATGCAATCATTTTCTTCACCATGTCTATATTTCCGGAAGCCAATCACTGATTTTACAGCACACTGAAAGTGGTTAATAAAAATTTAGGTTACTTTTGTTTGAAACTGACAGTGTTTTCTGATTTTACATTCCTAGTTTGGGAATCAAAATGCGGGAGGGGGGGGAGGGGAAACCCCCACATATTTTCCCGTGGAAAATTTTCTTATATTTAAAAAAATCTTTAAAAACTGATCAACCATTTCTAACAGTAACTGGGCAAGGGTACGAAGTTGAGTAACACAGAAATGCAGGTCTCAATTCTGCTTCTCATCATTTCTTGTGCTGCCTAGGGAAGTCAGAGACTGCAGAAGCCCATCTGCTCTGGCAGGCAGAAAGGTGACTTTAACCATATCTGTCCAGAGGCAAATTCTACTGGAGGAAATTCTGTTTCATAGCCATGGCTGTGCACGCCGCATATATTTTTCATTGTGAATGCACAGTGTCAGGGACAATATGTCAAGTAACAAGACGTAGGTAAGCTCTACAAGAACAAGAAATATTCATTCATTCTGGTTTTGTTTTAAACTAAAAGATATTAAAAATAGAAAAAATACTCAAATTATAGGCTACTCACTTGAAATAAATTACAGATATCACTAAGCAATAGTAATACATCACCCTTTGAAAATCACTTCAGGTGTTTATGAACTGCTTCTGCATTTCGCATAGGTTTGTTCATTCTTGAGGCACCTTCAGGGTCAGGAAGGTCAAAGCTTCTTGACTTCACATCCATCCCCACGGTGCATCTCAGCATGGGTCTGGCAGCATGTCAGGTACCACACACCAAGTCAGATTCCTGTCTACTGGAAATCAGAGCTGGAGGCAAGCGGCATGCCATCCACTCACCGACTGCATGACAGAGGAGGGAGCTGCAAAAGCAATCTTTTTTGCTCACTGTTAGCACAAGTTTTCAACCGATGATTTCAACAGGAGCAGAGACAGAGTACAAAACATTTAAAAAATCCTGCTCTCCTAAGACCTGCGAAATCCCACGGTTTTCCACAGAGTGGAACCAAAACCAGCACGGATTTTCAAGCGCCATTAAAATAGGGAGCAGGCATAAGAATTCAAGCAACTCCGTTTTTCATTAGGTCCTTCTTTCAGCGTGTCCTTGAGTCTCAAAAGCAGACAAGTGCTAAGAGCCCCCTTCCTGCAGCTCTCTGGAGCTACCCGTTGCCTATTGCCAAAATCTGGTGATGCCCCGACAACTGTGAGTTCTCCACAATATGATGTGGATGGTGATAAAGGGACAAAGAACAGCAGCAGAGCCAGAGATGTCTGTGGCATATTGCGGCAAGAGAAGAGTAGAGTTGGTTTGGAAATTGGAATTACACAGCTGCTGTTACCACTTCACATAGCGGGGACCAAAATGACCATTGGTGAGCTGTGATAAACCAGGACCACTCCAAACCATCTATCAAGCAGCTGGAATTGGGTGGAAGAATAGGGAAACTAATAGTAACTTCTGGAGCTCTGAAAATTCATGGAAACCACAAGAAATCAAAAATCAGAGGAGACAATACAATCACGTCCTTTACATACTCATGAGCATCGCAAGCAACAACAGCACTGTAAAGCACTGAAACAACCTCCTGTGTCTATCAAGACCATGACAGTGAAAGCACATGGATCCATTTCTGTTGAGGCTGAAATAAACTGCTAGTATTTTTCCATTTATTCCCTTCCTCCTCTCCACCGCACCCCCCACACCCCTTTCTGGAAAATGTTCACTTTCTGAAGTGGTTTTTTTTTAATTTTTGGAAGTATCCTTCTAATGTTGCTAAGCTGATTAGTCACCCTTATCTCTGCACCAAAAAGGCATTTAAATATAGAAAAAGGAATTAATTGAATGAATTAAAATTATGATTTAAGATGTTGTATTGCAAGAAAAAAAAAAAAAAAGGATAACCTATTTTGGAAGACTGTAAAACAGGGAATTAACAGGAACAAAGGCAAATCCCTATTCTACACTTTCCTAGGTGCTTCAGCAAGAGCTTTGTAAAGCAAGTATTTTGGGGGTAGGTGGTCAAACCCACCTCTTTTTTACCCCAAGAGAAATCCAAGAAAGCATAAGTATTGTTTGAGTTAATGCAAGCATTTTTTTTTTCCTTTTATCCCTTAAATCAGAAAAGAGTAGGGAAATAAATGTTCAGATCAAACATGACATGTCATTGTATCCAAAACAAAATGTTTCAGTTTTGGCTTGGGGTTAATTTTGCATGATTTAAAAACAACATTTAGTCTCATAATATCTTGTTGAAATCAAAACATTTCCCTTATAAAGCTTCAGCACAAAACCAGCTTTAATTAGGGTGAAAAAACCACCCTTTTCAGTTAAATCTAACTTAGATTCAACACCAACTCACAAATAGTTTTTGTCAAACCAAAAAACGCATAATTCGGGCACATCAGCTAAACGTTTTCTGAACTCTGGTTTGTGTAGAAGCTGGCACTCTGGGGCCTTGATGTGCCCTTTGAGTATTTGATTATTGCCACAGTTTGAATATCATTGTCCTATCTGTACTGCGGCTGAGAATACAGCTGCTTTGGGCTACGTGCTGTAGGAAGAGACTCCAAGAAAAATAGAAGTATCTGCATTATTACTTATAATTATTAGTTACTGTTATTATTATTGTAGCCTGGCTGCTGCTGGCTTGGACGTTCAACCATCAAAAAAAAAAATGCAGGGAAAAAAATTATTTTCATCTTTAGATTAGGCTACCATTTCTTTGGCATGCCCATTCTCCATCTTCTTAGCAGTTCTTGCTTGCTACACTTGAAAAGTTCGACTTTGCTCAATACAATCAATAGCTAAGAACAACATAAAGAGTTGATCATCAACACCAGATTATATCTGCTTTGGCTCTTCGGTGGCTCTGAAAACGTGCAAGCATGGTTGGGGAGATGGAAAATAATATGAAACACTCACTAACAGCATGTAGCGTAGAAACTTAGAAAACCACTGTAGTCATTGACTTACAGATGGTCAAATGAACAACATGTTTCTATTCCTGTATTTAATTAAATCTTAATTATGCCACCAACAGGGTTCAAAACAGTATTATGAAACAGCTTGCATGAATACCAAAATACGATTGGCTGACGAGACTTTGAACTCATGTAATTATCTTCCAAAAAAAAGTGCACACGTTGGGTCTATAAAGCCTCTTCGCTAAGCAGCCTATTGAACCACAATGGAAGATTAAAAATAAATTCATGCAGAATATACTCGGTTCAAGATATGGAGCTGATAAATGGAGAGGCATATTTCAAATTACCAGTGAGCCCAGTGAAAGATGCTGGATCTTCCATATCCTCTGGATATAGCCCCTCCATAGAGGCTTTGCCTCTTACCTTTGTTGGTCTGTAGATGATATGGACTCAGAATAAAACCAAGCAACTCTAATTTAATTCTTCCACCAGCTGATCACATGAGTTAATTAAAAACAGCTGCCTGAAATATTCCTTTGAATTGTTTTTTTTGTTGTTGTTGTTGTTGAAAGAAGGCTCTTTATGGAAAATAAATATTTTGGAGGATCTTTCTCTTTCATTTTTAATATGGCAGCTAAAAACCAACAACAGCAACTTGTAAGCACATTTTCCCAAGGAGTTTAATTTTTGCAGTGCTTCCCAGAGCAGGGGTCTGGGAAGGCCACTAGAAGGGAGCTCCATCCTAAGTTCGGCTCCCAGCCTGTTCTTCCACCTTTTAAAGCCACTTCAAGCTCCTTTTCAACTTGATATTCAGAGCAGGGATCACCTGCCTCTTTCCCACTTACAAGCATCATGTGGAAGATCTTTGCATCTGAGAGCAAAAGAGCACAGTGTCCAAGGTGTACCCACCCTACAAGCCACAAGTTGAAGAAAAAGCAAAAGAGATGTTAAAAAGAACAAACCAACCAACTTACAGCTTTCAACTTGTTTGAAATTTTTCTACCTTAGCACCATTTCCACCATACTGGACATGCACAAAAGCTGTCCCAACAAACCTCCAGCCTGGGTCTGAAAAGGCACTTTTTCTGTGCAGAGCACCATAGGGGGAATAAGAAGAAAGACAAAAAAGACTTTGCAATTTCTTTTTTCCCCATGAGATACTGAAATACAAGCCATTCTGTTAAAAAATTATTAGAAAAATTATATGATGCATTTCATAACTGAGTACACAAATTCCCTCTATTTTTTCATGGAGACAGTCACAGTAAGTAAAGCAGAGAACAGGGCTCTGTGTAGATTTATAAG
>VXBW01002014.1:729245-743046 GCA_013400375.1 Thinocorus orbignyianus | reverse complement strand
AAAAAAAAAAAAAGGAAAACAAATCTTATCAGTGACATGTTTTGGTCCCCGCTATCCAACAGCCTCTTTAGTTTTAACCCCAGAGATTTGTATCTAGGTCAAGTGTACGACTAATCACCCTCCTCCCACAGTGCAAGATTTAGCCTATCATTTCTCAGGTTAGAAATGCATTTTGCAAAACTCTCTTTGGGTCAGCAATTAGACTGAGTTCAAGGCCAATTCATATTCCATATGAATCGGTTGGTCCAGTCCTAGCAAGAACAGCCAGAATATCAAATATATGTCTAAACTGGCCTACTTGATGATATTTAAAACATATGGCACAACAATGTACCCCACATTTCCATAGCCTCATGTGTGTGTGTTACTGATATGCCTTGCATTATAATGAAAATATTAGTACACGTAGGATTGCCATCTCCCTCCCCCTTCCCTCCACATGGAAGGATTTCATCATATGTCTGCTTCAGTCTGATTTTGTTATTCATCTGAGCTGAGTGCCTGACAGATGTTTGCTTGCAAATTTCTAAATCGGTCTGCACCCGCGTCATTTTTCTCCTGCTGCATTCACCAGGCATTTTAGGCCGTTGTGTACAGGGAGAAATCCTGTCTGCCCGCTCCTTCCCAATGCAGCGAGATAAACCTGTACAGCAGCTGTGAGATAGAACGCTGGGAATATGTACTAGGGAAAAAAAACCCCAAACATCCCCATTCCTCTGTGTTTGTGGTCTCCTGCCATGCAGTGGAATGAAGATGCCAATGTATAAAGGTGCCCAGGCTGGAAAACTCCTGCATGAAGCCAGCGTCTGTTGATCAAGGGCTGAGAGGAATGGCCTGGGGGCATGGGAGTTGATAGGCAGGCCTTTGGCATTGGCAAACTGAGCACATATGACTTGTTGACTGACCAAAAGTGTCACTAAACAAGCTCACTCTGCTATTCGCAGGCTCCTGTTATCACAAGAAAGCACACAAAAGCTGTTTTCTCCAGGGTCCCATGCATCTCCTCAATTGCACGTTATGTTTCTATGCACCTTTGCTGGGCAACACCAACTTGCAAAGATTTCAGGTTAAAACCTCCTCCCATCCTTCAAAGTAGAAGTACTTTGTACGGAAAAAAAGAAAAAAGAAAAACCATACTAAAGAGCAGTCACGCTTTTGGGGCTTTCAAAATCGTTGTATCAGTGTGGTCAGACTGAAGAGTCATCTTTTGTAGTACTTGCAGTTAGCAGTGCTGTATATAGCTTTCCTCCAAATAAAAGTTTTCACACTTGTGAAAACTTCCACTAGGAAGTTTTCAATTTCCTTGAAAACAAGGTGTTTATTTTCAACCAATTATTTTTTTTTTTTCTATTTGCTTTCTGAATCAGATCTTTCAGCATGCGGTCCCATGAAAAAATCAGATCCCACTGAAAACAAAAATAAAAAATAAAACCAGGGAGCAACTCTACTTACAAAATATCACTGAGCTCTGGTTGCACAACATGCCATGAGACGCTGACGTTTCTAGCTTTTAATTTAGGCATTGCCTCGCAAGCTAGAAGGTATGCATCCCACCAGCCCTGCCAAAGGTTTGGAAAGTGGTGTTTGTGCTTATGTGCTGTTTAACCTTGGCTCTTTATTAGCCACCCAAATCTCACAGTTCCTAAAGTGAGACTGACCCAGGGCAAATCAAAGCCAATGGAAGCGTTTCCATCACCCTGCCCAAGGCTGCTCTTCTCCCACTTTATTTTTCGTGCAACTAAGTTCTCTCTTCTCTTTGAAACTTCTTTCCCTACTTAAGCAGAGAAAAGAACTTTCTAATGGAGAACATAGTTTTAGAGAGGTGAGGTCTAAGTAAATGGCTGTTCACATGCCTGCAAGTAGCCTGATGCTTGCAAAGGACTTTGCACAGAAATCAGGTGGCTTTACCGAAATTTATCATAAATGTCCCACCTGTGTCCTGGTGTGGGCCCAGAAAACAGGGCCAGTATCACTCTAGATCTGTGCTCGTTCCCAGGATGCCACTCTTGAGCAGAAGCCGTTTTATGTGAGCAGGATGGTAAAGGGACCTTGTAAACTGGGGATCCCCTCCCTAGTCCTTCCAGTAGTTAATGGATCGTCTTTCCTCCTGCCTGGATGGGAGAGCGTCCACTCAAAACTGATTGCATCTCTTGCTCTACTCTCTCCCTTCCTCCAGAAAATGACTTATCACACTGCTTTCCCTTTCAATTAGATAAGCAGTTCTGGGAATCTTCAATGCCATCCTCATCCCAACCCTGAAATAACTGCCTCTCAACAATGGTAGAACTACAGAAGAGATGTACTAAAATCCCACCAGACACATTTATTGTTGGAGCCCGTGGCAACTTCTACAGCTAGGTGCCTTCAATGTTAATTCTTTCTAAATTAAAGTCTGCCTAGCGGCATACTGAAAATTGAGCCTTTGAAGCCAGCGCACAGCTCCCTGACCTATTATTGCTTTTTCAGATATACTCCACTATATCAAAATTATACAGATGGCTGTGTCATGAGTGCAAAAGCAATGGTTTCAGTGTCTTCCCCACATACAAAATGTAAGCCAGCTTATACGAGGATCTTCCAGTTATATTTCCTCCATGTGTTATTTTTATGTATCTTCCAGGGAAATGCAACTGGAGAATTTGAATTTAATAAGTGCGGGATATGGGGTGCTATTAAGTCTTCAAAGCACAATCAAGCAACAGTGATGGATCAAAGGCCTACAAAAATATTGCAAGAAATTATTGGCCCTTTAGGAGACTGAGACACGACAAATGCCTACTGGATTCGTACTTCAGCCCCCTTGGGAGGGCAGAATTATTAAAGGTCGCTGCAAAGCCTGCTGAGAGCAACACAACGGTTTTTGCTGACTTTGCAAGTTGTGGATCAGACTCTAGGTCACCTGATAGAATATATAGTGGAATCGACAGTAAACTTTATCTTTGCCAAAAGTGCAAAAGAGAAGGAAATGAAACATCACAGTAGTATTGACGCCAGGAAAAAAAAAAAAAAAAAAAAAGGAAAAAAAAAAGCAAAGCTCAACTGATAATGAAAAACCTGGGGGAGGTTCAAGCTGAGGACAGGTGTGCTTTATAGCTCTCCTCCTTCAACAATTAAATGTGAGTTAAAAGACCTCTTTAAGTAAAATACACAAAAATACGGTACTTTGCAATCCAGGCCACAGGCTATGGTGCTCATCCTTGCAGTAAAGAGAACTACTATATTTGTTTTAATTCAAGGATTGGATAACATGGAAGCTAGACTACATCCTTAGGCTGTAGCTGCTGCCCATGTCACTCCCTGAACTGGGGTGCTCCTGAAGAAGTTTTGAGCACATGCATCACTCCCTTAAGTTCAGTGCAATGACTTATGTGCTTGAAGCTGACCATACAGGACATTGGTCTCTCCCACAGAGACCAAAATGTGCCCCACCGTGAAGAGTGAAGTGGTGCATCCACCCCTGCAGTGCATCTTATAGCTTCACCAAAAGGAATATTTTTCTAACCCAGTTCTCATCTGTGATGCTGAAAGGTAGGATGTAGGCAGCTGAGATAGATGAATCAGAGAATTCTTTTAATACTGCTGGAGCACTTCTGTACTAACACAGCAAGGCTCGTGACAATATGGAGCAAGTCACCCTTGCTGTGAGAAGAACACCAGGGATGCAACAGAGCAAGGGATGAATGGAAGCAAGGAAAGGATATCCTAACTCCTGGATGCAGCAAGCTTGGGAGGTTAAAACACCAAAACATGCATCTTCCCTTACATCATGCATGCAAATCCACAGATGCTTTGCAGGAATGCTCTTCCTGTGCCTTTGAGGGTTCCAGCTGTTTCCTTGATAATTTCATTTCCAGTGCTTCAGCTACGACACACATGTTCCTTTATGCCAGATTTGGTGTCTACGCAGTGGCATATTTACAACCAGACCTACAAGAAGACTTGTGCTCTCGTCCACGATGTCCCAACAGATAATATAGTCTAAATAGGTAAAGGCTGTTACTCTTGAGAAAATAACCAGTTCACTTAACATTTCTGGAACAACAGTCTGAAACCAATGATAGTAATTTATTACTTTCTATGGTTGTTTCTTTTAAATTCTACTAGCCCTAACTTTTGAGAATTTGTTTGTTTGGGTTAAGGCTTTTTCACCTAATTGTTTTCAAATGATGAGCCTTTCCTGCTTTTTCTCCACAGATCTTACTAGGAATGTCAAGCCTGGTTTCCCATGGATTTACTGAGGGTCTCAGAAGAGGAACTTGATCTTTTGGGGTCCAGTTGAGTTTTTAACAATGCTATCTTTTCTCCTCAAAGTTTATTCAGGTGCTTGAGTTAAACAGGTGTTAGTAAAGACAAAGAAATGAAGCAGAAATATTAACCAGTCTAAGAAAAATAATCTCCTCTCTCAGCTGAGCAGGTTTGGTTGACTGTCCTTTTTGATGCTTTAAGTGTAGCTACTTAGCAATTTTTTTCTTCTTCTTCTTTTTTTTTTTTTTTTTAATGGAAGATTTCAACATTTCAGCATCAATTTAAATCCCAAAGTGAAACCAAAACAGCTCATAACAAGCAATTTGATCAGGAGGTACCAGCTCATTGTTGCATTAAAATTCAAATTGAGACACTGGCTTTCTGTGTCCACTCCATTTATGGCCAGGACACAGGGAGCATCCTCCTGCTCAGCTGCCATGGTCTATCAGGGATGTTCAGAGCAGGGGCAACTGAAGTACCAGTACAAAAGTAAACTTACACCGCAATACGCGGAGGCAAAATGGTCAGAGTTAAGGTGCTGAACTTCCCAAAATAAATCATATATTCCTAGGAATCTTGGCATGTTACACAAAATGTTGTTCTATTTAGAAAACAAACATTTTTCCCTCAATAACTAATTGTGTCAGGTTTTTCTTTATCTACTTTGTGAAAGTTCACCAGTTTCCCAGGGATTCTCCAAGGTGACACCCCTTCCCTCTTCTAATCCATTAAATATATATAAAAGCAAGACACAAAAGATCTAAACCAGCTCACTTCTCAGTTGATACTGAAGGGATCTTCATCACATCCCACCCTCTTGCAAAGACACTAAACCACTGAAAATAGTAAATAGCACCATCAGCCTCCACAGACTGGGAGCCACAGCTCTACTGGGCCTATGGGTTAGTCCTATATTCTTAAAAAAAGAAGAAAAAAAAAGGAAAAAAAAAGAGCAACAAACAGACTCAGGGCTGGGATCCCATATTTTGTCCTACTACTGTAGGAACATCAGAAAATAAACAGAAAGCATGGAGAAGCACTGTTGGGAAAAAACTTTATAAAAAGTTAAAGTGTGGTTAAAAACAACAGATGAGAATGGAAGAACAGCTATCATTTTTGAGCAGTGTTTCCAAGAAATGGAAAACAAATGATAGGCAATTGTTTTTCCATCAAGGTACGGGAGAACAGCTGCAATTTAGCTAATTTCACTCATAAGTAGCTCCGTAGACTTTGAGAAAGCAAGTGTAGCTCCTTGTTTTAAGTATGTGAATATTAGGGGAGGAGGTATCACTGAATTGCTTGAGTTGGCCCAATGGTGACAATCACTCAACTGGTAGAGCTCTTCCTTTCTGGTACAGGAAACCAAGGTCCCATCTCTAGGATCCCACTACCAGCCTGGTGGAGCAGAGGAACACTTCAAATGCAGGACTTTTCATCACTAGGAACATGAATGAGTTGTCACTCATCAGTGACCCATACTGCTCCTCAACAAGTGCTGCTAATGGGCAGTCCAGTCTCCCTTAAGCAGAAGGCATATGTAACACGATACGTGGCCTCAACTATGGCTTAAACCCTAGAAGAAGTGATTGGAGAATTACAGTGCTGTAGGCTGAGAAATGAAAACAGATGTTGCCCATTTTTATCTGGGCAAAGGAGGGCTCCAGGGTTTGCAAACTGTGAGTAGCTCAGGTACCAGCCAAAGCCAAGATAAAGTTCAGAAGTGGCCAGAGAGACTACAAATAGTTTATTTTAACTGACCCCATTCTTTTATCCTTGAAAAATTCGGTTTTTCACACTTCAGAAACCTTTAAAAAAAATCCCCTTGTTTTGCCCTGGCATTCAAAATTGTGACTTTTCCAAATTCTGACAATTCCAATAGGCTCCAGCATAGCCGTTTCTAGGGCTGCGCTGGGGCCACCAGCACATGCAGCCAGTTCCTAGGAGGGGGTTGCCTTCCTCTGGCAGAGCTATCTTTCAGCTATCTGTGTCCAACATTTTGGCTTCCTCTGTACCTAACATGTGAACTGCAAGATGCTGTACCTCGGTCATTAAATTCAAGAGGTAGCCTCGATGGTTAAAACTTAGTTGTCTAAGGTTCAGGGCAATCCCTCCTTGCTCTGAGCATATCTATCAAGTGATAGACCCTGTCAAATACAGCTGCTTCTGGGTCTGCCTTTGCACTCATCATGCAATTTTTCAGGTTGTTTCTGTATAGTTAGGAGGCATTTCTCTGGCCAGCAATAAGGAGACATGTGACCAATGCCACACATCCACCTGACACAGCCTTCAAAGTGATTTAATTTGAAGGAAATGGGGAAAGCTGTAACATGTTTTGAGAAAAGTAACATTTTTTGAGAAAGATTATGGGGACCCAGGGCCAAACCCATTTTTTCAATAGCAGTATAATTACCCAGGGCTTTGCTTTCCAGTACCTTGTTGCTATGTTTTCACTTGACAAAATGGTTAACTACAAGGCTGATTTAACTCTCTAGGACCTTGGTTAATCCTCAAAAATAATGAAATGCACAAATACAAGCAACAGTGCTTTTGACCTTTTTCTTGGTGGGCTTTCCAACCATGTGGATTCAGAGTAACTATGGGCTTCAAGGTGTATAAATAAAGTAATTGCGCCACAGACTACTGTGCTCAAGAAAACATGACTACAGTCAGTGGTTGCATCCAAAAAAGAAGAAAGACAAAAGAGCATAGTGTTTGTAAAGGCAATCTGTGTGTAGCAGGAACAGTTTTCACCCTGAGATCGTGCTGACCCCTTCAAAGAGGGCTGGGGAAGGCAGCTAAGACAAGTGAAAAGCCTTGACTATGCTTTATCGGATCAGCGCCTTCCCTTACATTGTTTCTGGGGCTTCACAGATTAAAGATGACCTGAGACCATCAACTTCTGCAGACCTGTTTTGTGATCCACAGGGAAAAGATCCACCGTGGGGACCAAGAAAGAGTGGCCTCTCTCCATGGCTGGAAAGGGAGATTAGGCCAGTCTCACTAGTGGCAGTCTAGCCAAATCCTTTCCAGACCACCGATTGCACTTGCACTGCTAAAACACAGTTTAATCTCAGGAGCAATCCCTGGCTCTTCAGTGGAAGCAGTCCTCCATCTGGAGATGGAGAAGCTGTCAAGTAATGCTAAAAACTAGAAGCCAAACTTGATGTTATTTTGAGTATACCTGCCTTGAACTGTGGTGTTGGGTGAAAAATGGAACAGAAGTCTGACCCTTCCCAAAAGCATCAAAATGCTGTTTGAACAGCCAGACTAGTTTTGGATTCTCCTTGATGCTTGTCGGAAGTCCTTTCTCCCCAGCTTAATGTGGGTGGAGATCAGGTAGGAAAAGGAGAACAAAATACATCACAGGCTTTGATTTTCCAGTTCATGAAACAATATTTTCATTTTTCCTAGCCCAGGTTTTAAGTTACAGTTACTACCGCTGCAGCCATAACTAATACTACACCTTCCAAAAAGAGGAAAAAAGTCTGTCTTCCCTGTGGATTCCCAGGGAGACATTCTACTCCAATCTGCAATTAGTGGTGGCCTTGGGTAAATGATCTATAATAGAAATGTTATTTTTGGAATCATGATAGCCACTACTTTTTACTCTCCCAAATGCCAATTCTTTTCGCCTTACACTATTGTTAAAAATATAATTCACAATTTCAATGCCACTGTTTTTTTACTTTCTTCCTACAGCAGGACAAATGCTATCTTCCCAATGGTACCAACATGAAAAATTACACAGATTTCTAATCTTGCCATCAATCAACAATCAGAACTGAAACACTGCACCCAGCATTCAAGGCAGAACTGTGTCTGGTCTACATTATCCTTTTCCTACTGACAACAGAGCTTGGATGACCAGGAGATGTGAACTGGTCTTCCAACAACTGAATGTTCGAGACACAATCCAAAACTTATTGAAACCATTGAAGATCTCTCCTCTTGTTACAGAGGGGGTTCAGATGAGAAATTCAAGGCTGAATGTAGCATATTTAACTTTAAACATCTGCCTATGTCCCACAGAAGTTAGGGTGACCCTCTTCTTCAAGCCATCCTCCAGTGCATCACAGAATCTAGGTCACAGTTAGAAAATCTGAATTTACACTGTATTTTCATGATCTGTCTCACCATGGTGTTTTTTGAAAGTTATTTGAGAATTGCATGAATCATTATTACACTGTAGACAGTTTGTCCTGGCATTGTACACCATGAATAAAGCAAGGTCTGGAAAAACAGTCCTTGCAATTCATACCTGGTTTGGTCAAAGCTTGGGTTGAGCTACCGCCTTCATAAAGATGGACAATGGGCCTGTGGTGCTTTCTCAGGCAAAAGAGATGTCCACTCGGAAAATCTCCAAGTACTCTCTTTTCCGTAATTCTGTGAAGTCCCCCATTTAAATATCTGTATTTCCCACCTTCCCAAGCACAAAGCTGAGGAAGCCAGACGGAATCATCAAGCCAGCCACAGGGAGAAGCTGCCACCTTGCTCCCCATGGAAGGCATTGACACACCCAGCTGCTCCAGGAACACCTTTGCAAATCAAAAGCATGCTTGACCTTGACTGCATTTATTGGCAGGATTAGCAAGCAATAGGACTCATTGTCCCCAGGTCAGCCTCTCCTTTGCTTGTCTGCTGCTCTGGGAGTTTATAACTGAGGAAGCAGAAAGGAAGAGCGGGCACATCAGCTGGTAACAGTTCAGAAACAGATGTACATTCCTGCACAAAACTCCAACGTTAGCGTATCAAATTACTTTGAAACCGTGCTCTGCTCCAACTGTCTTATCCTAAAGCCTCACTCCCCTTACCTCCTGCCTCTTATCTGTGCTTCTCACTCGCTGCTCCTTTGCTTTTGATTATAAACTTGTCACTGCAGGGTCAATGCTTTGGGAAACATCCGCCTGCCGCATCTGGCCACTGCAGTGCAACATGAGGAATAAGGAAACAAAGCCCACAAAGCAGAAGTGCAAAGTGAAGCTTCTTAAAGACAGTATGTGGGAGATGCACACACTGGATCACGTTTAGTGGCCGCTACACAAAAGCGTTAAGGAATTATCTCCTAAGTCACACCAAAGGCAAGGCAAGAAAGTCAGCTACACCTAGCTACAGTAGAGGCCATTCAATGTTGGGTGCATTTGCAGTAGGGATGTTTCTGAAAGGGGAGATGATGCTTTCCTCTACAGCAGTAGGTAGTGAGAAGGAGGGTGGCAGAAAGCACAACAGCACCTTCTTTCAGTTTGCTCCAAAGATTTGTGTCCCTGGCAGCTCCTGCAACAGAGAGGAGCGGGAAGAGCAGTCTAGGCATGTTTTTCAATTTTTCAATTATTGCCTTTACATCCAGAACACCCAACATTTCCCTGCTTACTACTGCAGGCAGAGGGAAGAGTGGCAGGAGGTGAAAATTCCAAATGGTCTCTTCCACAGTGCAGAGGCTGCGGGTTGATTTGTTGACCAAGACCAGCCAGGGGGACAACTGGACCACTGGTTTCTTGCAGAGAATAAACACTGCACCCAAAGCCCAGTATGTGTTCATTGTTTTTCTCTAATTAGGAACCTGGTAATGGTAATGACAGTGAAACAGCAGCATCATCATAGTAGAAGTCACATTAAACTTTCACCAAAATTAAATTTTGTATAACAGTTGTCATTTCATAACCTCTCTCCCACCCTGCTGAGGTAGCAGGAAGGATGCATCCACTCCTTGACGAGCAGTAACCTTCACACTGTGTGGGTCTCCTGCAAATCTCTCAAACACCCTCTACCTTCAGGAGAGCCAGATCACATTTAAGTTGGATCTGCACAAACCTAAACCGTGCTTTTCCTCTGCTCCAAGGCTAGATATTTGCAGTATTGTCAACACCATGCTTCGCTCTGGCACTAAGTACTGTTAGGGGACTCAGCAGCCGTAAAGAGTACACACACACACAGCAGCTCCAGAGTGATGCTCGTTGGAACCAGGCTTATAGACTTCATAATTGCAACACAGTTGAGTTCCACCGTAAATTTCCCCTAATGAAGCCTGCCTGATACTAAAAAGCTTTGCACATTTAGAGGTTATGCACCGCAACAACCTCCTTAGGGAGAAATCCTGCCTTGCTTTGTCGTGCAAACACTCTTCTGAAGTCGTTCTCAGAAGCCAGGCAGGGGGCTGGGGCTGTTAATCTATTTATTTAATATAGCCATGGCATGTGGGACAGGAAGGGGCTGCTCTGCCACATAAGCCCACTCCTGCTCTGCACCATGCAGCCCGGAGAGGCACAGCCTAAAGCATGAGGTGCAGCAGCTGCTCGGCTGGACCAGAATTGTGCCACGTGGCAGCATCTTTTTGCGACCACGGCTCCAGTGTGATGCTCAGGAGCTGCATTTCTCCTGCTGCACTTGTACAGACGGGCCCTGGGGTTATCACAAAAGCAAAATGCCTGTTCCAGCTGAAAACTAGGCATTTTGAATACATTTACACAGTGAGCCCTCCAAGCCCCTCTGTCTCCAGCTCCTGGAAGGACCAAGTCCTACCCCATGGAAACACCTCACACCCAGGGAAATCAAGTCCTGCCTTCAGTAGCCACGGTAAGAAAAAGGAAGATGCAGAATAAATATTAACACACATTGGCAAGGCAGGGGGAAAAGAGAGGTAGCAACAAGCATCTCTGCTCACTCTCAAGCTCAGAGCTGCTCCCCTTGCTACTGGTGCTCTCAAACACAGACCAAAACGTAGCTCTGCTCCTTCCCGAGCAGCCTTTTGCAGGTACCTATAGCACCTTTGGTCAGTGCTCAGCCTGACAGCCCAGCTACCCTCCCATGCTCCACATATCCCTGCAAATCCACAGCAGTTTACCTCCATAAATGCAGGCTGGTGCTATTAGCAGGGAGCCTGTTTGCTGGGAAAATTGTGCTCTTTCAAGCTGGAGAGCAGAGGTGTCCCTCCAGTCTTCAGTGACGATTTCTCTGAAGTCTTGGAAATACAAACCAAATACCCCTTAATGACTTGTGGTTTGCCCTCAGAGGTGCAGTTTCACATCGGCACCGCTACCAACAGCAGTTTATTTCACTTACGGGACAGACGAAGGATTGTTACGTGGGGTTCCATAGTATAAATGTCACTTGCACTAACTCAGCTGAGGGTAAGTATCTGCAGGGCTGGCAGACATCATCCCAGCCCCTTGCACTCATGGACCCCCAGGTCACAGATGCCGAGCTGTGGCAAACCCTCAGCCCCAGCCACCAGCCCTGAGCCCTTCTGGAAACCTGGCTTTGGGGTGCAAGTGGCAGAGGCACCCATCCTATCCGACTCGGCAGGGTCTTAAATTGGATTAAAAATCTATCTGCAGTACTGCCTCACTTTCTGACTTCTGTGCTGCACCTGAAAAACTTTCCTTTTGAAAGCAAACACAGGCTCTCCCCAAGGGCTGCCTGGGGAAGTCTTTCCACTATAAACATTACGTACCAGTAGTGGAGTCAGTCCCCGGTAAGCCAAAATTCCTTCTCCTACAGAGGAACACTTTCCAATCAAGCCAGGTATTATTTTTTCCATTAATGAGTGTTGATATCTACTGGAAAATTTTGCAAAGAAATCCACTCCAAACTAATTCTTCTGATACAACATCTACGTTTTACCAGTTTCTTTTATCTTGTTTATTTTTATTATTATTTGCTTATTTTATTTTCCTGCTCTGTATTGAAAACATGATCTTTGCTGCTCAAGAACGCATCTGTTCCTGCAATTTGTGCTGTAACTGAAATCGGAGGTCCAAATCTGATTTTGCTCTGCCTTAGCTCCTCGGAAGCAAGCAGAGTTTTCCCACATTTCCTCTGGTGTGATGGAGGGGAAAAATAGATTCATCTTCTTCTGTTTGATCCATCAGAAACCCTGGAGCTTCTTTTTATGTGCTGGGATACCACGATTTCAACAGCAGGGTATTCTGGAGGAAAATCCTACCCTACCACTGCAGGACAGGGGGTTTGGGGAGCAAGGTGCTGTGAGGGGCAGCTCCAGAAGGGGTAGCGAGAGGTCTGCAAGATCCCCAGAAGCACAGAGGGCAAAATCAGGCACTATTTTCCAAAAAATGGGGCACATCTTGGGTGTGCAAGCTCTTGGGCATGCAAGCACCCCAATTTAGGCGAGATACTGCTGCAGCCTGGCCATGCAGTTGGGAGTGGGACCCTCAGCAGCATGGGCTGGGATGTCGCCTGCAAGCACTCAGCAAGCAGAAAAGCACCTTAAAAATCCCTACCAGGGGAGGTTACCCTGGAAGAGTGCCCCAAATTCAGCATCCATGGGGATGGTGGGGGTCGTGGCAGGGGGTGGTCACCAGCTATTTTTTTATTTGAGGTGCATTCCCAAGATTTTAGTTAAGTGTAACATAAAACTGTGAAAGTTTAGCAGGGGAAAAGCTTTCCTCCCACTGACCTGGCCGGCCAATCAGAAGGGAGCCCCGCACCTCCCTCACTTCTGACAACTATTTAGCAACTGAGCTCAGCTAAAGTTTCCAAAAAGTTAGAATAACTTCCTCTCTTCAAGACCTCAGTTTTTTTGCACAACCTCATTCCTTGAAATAAGAGTCCTTCAAGCAACCTGGAAAACGTTTGNAAAAGGAAAAAAAAAAAAGCCCTCCTGTTTTTCCAAAGGATCTGTCTCAGGAATTTAAAGCATATTTAAGACATACGCACACTCACATAACATAAGGAGGGGGGGAAAAAAATCTCTTCCCCTCCCCTTCTTGCAGAAAGCATGGAAGAAAGCTCCAGTTCTCCTGTTTCCCCTGTGGATAGCTTGGGGACCAGTGAAGAGGAGCTGGAAAGGCAGCCAAAGAGATTTGGCAGGAAGAGAAGATACAGTAAGAAGTCCAGTGAAGATGGCAGCCCCAACCCAGGGAAGAGGGGGAAAAAGTCCAGTCCCAGCTCCCAATCTTATGAAGAACTTCAGAGCCAGAGGATCCTGGCCAATGTCAGAGAGAGGCAGAGGACTCAGTCGCTCAATGAAGCTTTTGCTGCCTTGAGGAAAATCATCCCCACTTTGCCCTCCGACAAACTCAGTAAAATCCAGACCCTCAAGCTGGCGGCACGGTATATAGACTTCCTCTACCAGGTGCTACAGAGCGACGAGATGGACAGTAAGATGACAAGCTGCAGTTATGTGGCTCACGAGAGGCTGAGTTACGCCTTCTCCGTATGGAGGATGGAGGGAGCGTGGTCCATGTCAGCCTCCCACTAGCCACCGCCCGGGCAAGGCGAGCCCAGCTGCCGAAAGGGTAGGTACCAATTTCTCTTCTCCCACATGGTACTCTGCGTCCATCTGGCTGCAGGACAGGGTGCCCCCTGCCCGCCTTCACCAGCCCAGCTCTGATGTGGGGTTTGGTCCTGCCTGGGGAGAGGTGAGATGGCTTGGCGGGGAGCAGGGAGGCTGCTGGGTGAGGGTTTTGGGTGACTGTCCTAGAGGTGAGATGGGCTGTATAGACGTGTCTGGCCCCATTCTGCTCCCACATGGCTGTGAAATTTTTAAAAAAAACAAACTTCCAGACAGGCAAAAATGAGATATGCCCCATTTTTGACAAAA
>VXBW01002014.1:712320-729208 GCA_013400375.1 Thinocorus orbignyianus | reverse complement strand
AAAAAAAAAAAAATCAGCATGTTTCTGCTCTGTGGGGATGGGGGAGCTAAGAAGGGACCCGCTTTGAGAGCTGGCTGGTGAGGGACAAGGGGAAAACCATTGCTACTTGAGATTTGCCAGAAAGCACTGCTTTGGGGCAGGGTTTTTAGAGAGGAAAAAGTGATCAGTACAACAGGCTGACAAGGGGATCCGAAACAGCTGCTGCTCTGCTCCACCAGTGCCTGTGCCCCAAAAACCCCGGTGTCCAGCCAGTGGTCCCAGGGTGGCTGCATCCTCTCCTGGCTGGGGGGAGCAGGGAGTTTGCAGGACACAAGCACGGTCTGGCAACGGGTTTGCCCCAGGTTGCATTTCTCTTAAAACAAACGAGCAGCAGATGTCGGCTGCAACCCCAGGCTGTGCCCCTTCCCCCTTACACAATAAAAAGCAAACAAAGATAGAAGAAACTTTGCCAAATTTTCATATTTGTTCGGTTTCCCTTCCCCAAAATGCCAGTAAAGCAAAGGCTGGTGTCAGATGTACTTTCATATTCACTCTCATCGCTAAACCCTTCCTCATCATTTTCCATTAGCAGAAAACGACTTCCTCTTAAGTAGCCTTTGTAATATCCAGGGAGGGAGGAATAAACAGTAAGAAAGGAGAAAAAAAAATCCAACACCCTAGTCTCCAGCTAATTAAGCAGAGCAGCTCTGTGTTGTGTCAGCCAGAGTTTATGTATGGCCAGTCGCTCTCTGGGGTTCAGTACATAAAGCAGAGCCCGTGAACCCCTTTCGTCCAGCAAACATTTGAAAGGGAAATTTCCCCCCACACCCCCCATAATGTTGTGCATGATGTAAAATGAAATAATTTCATCATGAGGAGAACTGGTTCCTTCAAGATGAAAAGCCAACTGGCCAGGCTTTTTTAAAAATGGAAAACCATCTTTGTTCTACCAGCAATAAATGGCTCATTAAAAAAATAACACACCTTGATAAAACTACGGTACTTTGTTTGAAAAAGTCAAAAAGTGTTCAGCCAGGGCTTACTAGTGGTGTAAAAAGCAGACTTAAAGCCATTTTAGAAACCACTTCAAGTAAATGTTTTACTCGTGTCCTGAAAAGATTTGCATTTTGGTGCTGCAATTAGTGTTTCCACATATTCTTCTAGGGAATCCCCAAAATGTTAGGTTGTTCAAAACTTGGTTTCTCTATTCATTGCACAGGCTGCCTGTTGTTTAATTTTGTTTAAATAGGTAACGCTGCTGTTGTGGGTTTTATGGCTATTGCTGGTGTTACTATTTTTTGCATGCTGTGCCCTAATTTCAACTGCAAAAAGCCAAAGTCGAGTTTCTTTTTAAAAGTATAAATCCCCCATTTATAAAACAGTGTGCCTTTTTCCATGCTAATCTGGCTTTAAAAGCTGCAGCAAATAGATTGAAAAAAAAAAAAAGAAAAAAAAAGACACAAAACCCAAAACCCACACACAAAACCCCAGGCTTCTTGTCAAAACAGATGTAAAATGTCCCAAACACATATTTCTTCAGCAGTTTAGATTGGCTGAATAGTAAAGTGCTGGGATGGAACAATGCATTTATTCTGTTGTTTCCCAAATGATGTGCTGCCATTAGCCAATGATGGTTTTAAAACTGTTATCTAATATACAACCATTCCTCTCTATCACACAGTAATTTAGCGACAAAACCTACTTTTTTTTTTCGACGTATTTCAAAATCACTGTCAGTGGAATTATTATTAGCATTCCTCCGGTGAGGTGGATTTTATATGTAGACATTCAGATTGTCCCTGCCTAAAAGAAATTGTGAGCAACTTTTAGACCATGCAAAAAAACATGATGCAGAGCCAAATCTCAGCAAGTTTTTTTGTTTACTTAGGAGTGAAGGGGTATTTGGTGTCTTTGCCATAATGAAGCTTCCAGTGGTTAGAGGTGGCTTTTTGCTCCCTGTATGCATCCCCTATAGAGGAAGGTTTCTGTTCCCCAAGCCCCTGGACTTTCCTCACTTGCGTCTCCTTTTTGTGCCTGTGTGGATATACACACCCGTGCGGTTGAACTGTTGAAAACACTGTTGACAAATGGCCTGGTGTGGTGCAGTCTGGTGTCAAATTCTATCATTTATGGCGACAAAAATTACATCTGCCAGCAGAAAAAAAAATACGACAAGATTCTCCAGAAACCCTCTAAAATGGACAAACTTAGCGGGGTGATGTGTAATGGACTTTGAATGGGTCTGTCCTAGCTGGAGAAGTTTTTATGCATAACAGGGGAGCAGCCTGTGAAGCCTCGATGGAAAAAAAAAAAAAACCTTAAGAAATTGCTATCTGAATTTGGGATTGGCTCCTGTCTTTCCTAGGGAGTAGCAAGCACTGCAAATGTTGGGTGAGCAAGAAAGAATAAGCTCTGTTTGTACTGGGTTGCCGTGGCCATCCTCCCTTTTCCCTGGGTTTTGGGGAGAGATAGGCAAGGGATGGTTTTCTCCTTGGAGGAATGGTCGTTCCCCTTTGTCTGCAAAACAACTGAGAGGAGCTTTTTGACCAGAAAACTGGGGCCTTGGGAACTGGTAAAATGCCACCTGGCTTTTGCAAACACCAGCAGGTCACTGCTGCTCGCTTCTCTGGCTATGAGAAGTTTTCCTGTTCTGTTCCATGTAATTATAGACAACTGACTCCTGCAGTGTCAAGAGAAGCAGGCACAGCTTTGCGCTTCAATTAGTACAGTAGGGTGTTTCAACAGACGTGCAGCTAGGCTTTCCTTCCCCAAATCTCCCCATCCTCATTGCCAGCACCTGTGTGCCATTCCCTTGAAGCCACCTATCTCTTTTTCTGGCAACAAATTCCAAGTTTCAATAAATCGCAAAAAATTCAGGAGAAAAGATAACATTTCCTCTTACTCCCTTTAAGGAGGAAAAGTACCTTCCAACTGAGATTTCAGGAGCATTAGCGAAGCGTAAAGGATGATGTAGCCCTAACCTTCGTTTGAATAAGACCAGCCTACTAGCAACCTCCTTCCCACTCACCACAGCACGGCTTGGGATGAGCCCTTTGCCTTCCCTGGGTTGGCACTAATAACACCTTTCTCATCCTCTTTGTGCTGGGAAAGCCATATGCATCACGTGCATGTGGTACATGGCGCTCTTATGATTGCCCCTTCAGACTTCCAGGGCTGTTTCCAACATGAAACACTAGCATCCTATTTCCATTTTGTCTTTAAAGAAGCAAACAGATGCTATCTCTGCTGGCCCTGGGAACAATCTAATTCTGTAGTTTATGAGTTAACTGGGGGTGTTGTGACACTGGAACTAAGCCCTTTTTGTCCCAAAAGCCCTATTTTTTTTATACGCATCCTTAGAAAAATGTAAATATGTTTCCTTGACAGGAAGGATTGTAAAGTTTGGTATTTACATTAATAGGCTTGTAGCAGGGAATTTTCATCTTGGTACATTTAAAGCCCAGCAAAATGCATTTTGAATCTTCTGTTTACATTTGTGTCTTTTCTTGGGAAAGAATAAATCTGTCGCGCAGTGGACACCAAATACATCACAGTCAGCCAGAAAACGCTCAGACTCAAAGACCTTTGAAAGAGAGGGTGCAAGGGAAACGCTTTGGAGAATGAGACACACAAAAAGACAAATCTGCCATGGGCTGGATGTATATAAACTGATGACCGATCATAAGGAGTTAGACACCCGTATGGCGGAGGGAAAATGTTAGATAAAAACAGAGGGCCACTTAGAGCGGCAAAAGCATGTTATTACTTAATCTGTCGGGGCCAGGGCTGCGGTAAAAGTTCTGTCGAGAGAGATGTGCACTGAAGGGTCATTAGGGACTAGTCAAGGCATACATTTCAGCTAAGTAGACCTAATTTGTCTCCAATTAGTCATTCTCACACCTGTCATCTGTGCAGAGTGGCTCTAATTTTAAAAGCATACAAAACATTCTCATTTAAACAAAGGAGAAAATTGCAACTCTTCTACTTTGCAGCCTCCCTCTACATTCCTTTCTTCAGTGCTTTTTGGGACATATTTCGTAGAGTTATAAGTAGTGGTGATAAATTACCCTCGGACATCACAGCAGCCACTTACAGAGCCAGGACAGATCCTGTAACCACCACTGAAATCTCTTTTGGGGACATTTTGTGTCACTCTTTTCCCCCTAACAATATATATTATTGTTAAACTTATAAACAATATACATAAAATTAATTTATAAATTATTTATAAATTATTTTTATAGTTATAGCTCTGAGAATCATTTCCATGTGGTTCAGGCCAACTCCATAATCTCCAGGCCTGAAATCTCCAGATTTATGTCTTCTTGTAGAGCCACAGGAATAGTTTGATGAGGCCGTGAACATGTAAGGAAATGCTACAACAACCCTAAACACAAAGTGAGCTCGACGTGTAATCAGGGAATTACAGCTGCTGGTTGGGGAAAGCACACGTTTCATGTAGCTTCCCCCTTCCCTTCCCTACCCCACGTCCAGCTTCACAGAAGATTAGGAAGGGGAAAAATCTGATTAAATTGCTGTGCCATAAAAAACACACTGGACCAGATCCTTGGCCGGCTCCAAGCAACCTTGTTTCTCCTTGCTAGCTGATGATCCTATCAGACATCTCAGCGGGTTGCTCTAGCTGACTTGGAGCGTGCTATACACCATCGCTCGTAATTTACTTAGGGAAATTTGGAAGTGAGGAAAAACAAGAAGTCCTCCAACTGGATGTAGCAGCCTTGTGGCAATTAATGATTAGTCCTCAAGAATTAACACAGTAGAAATATTTTCCCAATAAAAATCGAGCTCTAGGCACCCCAGCATTTAATTAGATTTGTAGCTGTAGAAGATGACCACTCAGCAACACCAACTATTCATACATAAATAACAAATTAACTCAGCCAGCCAATAAATCAAAGCAAGGCAGCCCTTACCCTCATACCCATCTTTTTAACCATTTCCGTGCCAGATCCAGCCGACAGCAGACAGTCTACCCAGCCAATGCCAGGGCACAGCAACTGTGCCATAGGGGCCTGCTTTTGCAACACCCTTGTCTTTCTCCCAGGAAGGGGAGTCAGTTAAGCAGCAAAAAGGCTCTTCTCCAGCAAGCACCCCCCAGCTGGGCTCTTTGTTGGGCTCTGCTCAACCTCTGTGGCACCGCTGGAGCTTATGTTTTCTTCGTATGCATGTGGCTGAGCATGCAAGGCAGAAATTTGGGCTCTGGTAGCTTTTCAGGATGTGCTTCTCCTGCATAAAAGCAGGGCTTTCTTGCTGTAGCGGGGAGGAGGTGGGGGAACGTTGACTAGTAAAATAGAGGATCTTCCTTTGAACTTTTCCACAATCTGTCACCCTTAAAGTCCAAGGTTCTCAGCATTTATCAGTAGGAGGATTTTCCCCTGGGAAGGGGAAAAAAAAAACCCAAAACATCAGCCTTCCTCCTTGAAAAATGAGCAGTCACGTCATGGGAAGCAGCATCAGGAGCATGGAGACAGGAAGACCTTGCTGGAGGAGGGTGCAAAAGAAACAGGGAAGCTTTTGGTACCACTCCCGTAAAAATGTTAGACAAGCAACAACTGTTAAGCCTTGTTGCTAACAGAGGACTTCAAAGAGGCCTGAGCCTTTTGGGTAGAAAGCATGTTTTGATCTAATCCTCCAAACTGAACCCAGGAAAGGCAGAACCAACACTTTCCCAAACCAGCAACCAGGGGGTGTTTGTAAGTGCTTTCATCCAGCCCACAAGGCAGGGCTGCCTGCACCTCCCCTGGGCCAGGGTCTCCCCAGGAAGGGGGAGGTGGGCAGCCAGGCACCTCCAAGACCTCTCCCAGGGTCTTTGTTTGTCAGCCTTCATGTGGTTTGGGGATTTTTTTTATTTTTTTGTTGTTGTTGTTGTTTTGGCATTGTAGCAACGGATGGAAGTTAGGCAGTCTCACACAGCTTGCAAAAGGGATCAGACATTGAAAGGAAAATAACCCTTGTGCCTTGCACTGTACAGTGAGCTGGAAGTGAGATATAGTTCCTCCTCTTCCTCTCATCTTCTCCTCTCCATCTTTTAACCACAGTTTGGAAAACAGAAAAGGGGAGGGGGTGGGGGGGCGCGATACAGATGTCTACTGGTTCAGCTTGATATATATTTTTGGAAGAGTTCCAGTAAGTCTGTACTAACTTTAATTGAATTCCTAATAAGTTAGTTTTGCCTTGTTAACTGCCACCCCCAAGAAAAAGCTTTACCATTTCCTTAAGAGATATTAGACCTGCCAAATGCATGCTTTAAAAGATATGAATTAGGTTTCAGATTAATTTAGCCACCAAAAATCCTCATGCAGTAATTTATGTGATTATGACTTCAATTTAAGCTGTTTGGACCACTTTTAAAAGTCATATGTTTGTGCTTAAATGTAAATAAACCTAATTGCTCAGCTAGGAGAGATGTGGGGGGGGATCACAGCTGTACTGAGGCTCCCGTTAAAAAAATATAAATCAGCTGATCCATCTTGGAAAATTCAGTAGGGTAGGATGGAGTGAGGGAGAGTCTTCCATGCAGAAAGCAGCATTTTGACTGGGGCATTACCCAACACATCCACATCCAGTGTCCCCAGTACCAAGCTCCTTAATAAAATTAATCAGCCTGAGGGATCTCACATAGCCACAAACACGCATATTTAAGACTGACCCTTATGGTATGTTTCATGTGGACCGTGATGAAATCTTGGGATGTAGTATGACTTGTTAGAAGAAATCCCTAGCCTGGAAGGGAAGCTCAGAAAACCACGTGGATGTTCAGAGAAAGAAAAACCCAACAAAAATAAGAGTCGGGCTAGGAGGAAGGCAGACAGGCATATCGTTTCCAGTATAAAATCTTCCATTGGTAACAGGGGAGTTAATCTTTAGTTAAGAACAAGTAAGGACTTTAATCCCTCTGCAGAAAGCATGTCTGAGGAGCACTGCAGCACCCTCAGTACCCCTGTGCCATCATCCCACAAATGCCATTGGGAGCTTGCTTGCCCTGTAACACAAACACCCCACGCAGCCCAGAACCCCAGCAAATGTGCTCAGGACAGAAAAGCGATGAAATGGTGTTTCGTTGTCAAAAGGAAAATGGTGTAATACAGAGGACCAGTGACAAACAGTGTTTCAACATCTATATATATATATATGTATATACAATAGAAGTGCTGCCTATTTGAGAAAAAGCTGTAAGCTCTTCAAAGCAAGGACTCTGGGGGAAGATGGTGCTGCACGTTGAGTTGCGCCTGAGGCACGAGCCTCGGCATCTGTGGCTGCTTGGCAATGGCACCCATCCTGCGCACAGGGGCAGAGCTGGGTGTCATCCTACCCGGGAGCATACTGATAGACGTGAGCGATAACACCCCTGTACCTGCATCGCTACGGGCACGGCAGGGCTCTCAGGAGAAAAGCATCCACCTCACAATCAAATTAGTTGGGGTGGGGAAAGAGCTTTTCGGTGTGTCAACACCGAGCACCCGTCTCCTCATCCCTGTTGCATGCTTCCCACCAGGATGCCCAGCACCGCCTCCATACCACACACACTAAATTACATCCTACATGCATCTCACATCAATTCTTGTGAAATTAAGGCTTTTCTCCTCCTGAATGCACAGGCAAGCTGGCTGCAGCACGCCAGACATCAGTGGGTGCCAGAGCATTGGGTGGGTGGCAGGAACTGAGCCTCTGCAAGAATAGCCACATGGAACCTGAAAGGTTTTGGTTAAGGCAGTGTCTCTGGAAGTATCAGGAAAATGCCACCATGGAAACTTCTCAGTAAGGTACAGGGGCATAAAGCTACACCATAAAAGCAGGCCAGATGAAATAATATTGTCTTTAAAAATATCTATGCATACAACATATTAATGTGTATTTTTACACATTAGGTAAGATGGCTATTCTGCATCTCTTAAAGAAATTTATTATTTAACCTGAGGAGCTCAGGAAATTTCCAATCTCGCCACGTCCTTTTTGCTGCCTCTAATTGCAAGCGCAATGTTTCAGGCACAAACCTGCAATCTCAACATTCAAAGTTCTCAGCGGGGTTTATGCACGGAACAACCAAATATTTTCTCATCCTTTGCCACAAGAAGGGCTGCTTAATAGATTCCTGTTATTATGACCAATAAGGAATATCTCTTTCTTACCATACGGGTCTGAAATGTTTGCCGTTGGAGGGGAGCTGCAGCGTGGCTGAGTCTGCTATTTCACCACCCTGCCCACAGAGAAGGGGCAAGCTCACACTCGGATTTTGATACAGAGAGGCGGCTTTTTTACAGGGCACTGGGTTTTGAACAGTTCAAGTCACAGTTTGTGCCTCAAGAGCAATGAAGATCAGGGCATCCTTTTCCAGTGATCCCCCAGAAATGTTGAAAACACGCAACCTAACAATCAGTATTCCTTGTGATAACTTAATGCACACAAAAAGGGAACTTGCCGCTGTTTTATTGTGGTCGTGCCAGGGAAATTACTGGAGAAGAGTGCCATATAAAGACCCCATCACCCCAAAATATAATTACAGGAACTCCAGCCAATAAATACCATCAACCCAGAAGTCTGGGGATATGGGGTTGCATTTTCAGCTGTGAATTCGGAGCTCAAAACATCAAATTTCAATAGGACTGTGTTAATCTGACAATTTTACTTGTAACCGCTGTTATTTTGTACACCAGGCAATACTTTCACTCTCGACATGTGGCAAAAAGTTAAAATATTTTTTGGAAGTAGTTGAGGAACCATAGGGAAACAGATATGGCTTTGAAGACTGTAGCTATTTCTTCACTGTGAATTATATCAGAATGAAAGAAATAGCTGGCTTAAAAAGCCAAAGTCTATTTCCCTTTTTTTTGATACTGGTTTATTTTTCTTAAATATATCACCATTGGCCCAGTTTTTGCTGTCATTAGAAAGGTTTTTTTAAGTACCACATAACACTTGAGCAGGTACATATACAATTACCAAGCTTCTACACAAAATAAACCTCCCATTTATAGCATATTTGGTGCTGTCTCCTAACACCGTAACTTCACTAGCTATGCAAACCAATTGTGATATATTTTTGATCCCCGGTGCCATTCCTTCTTAGTCTCTTATTCAAATGCTACTACGTAAGTTCTCACACAGCTCTAGCAACATTTGCACTTTTTAAAAATACAAACCCACCTTCTACATAGGAAATCCATAGGCTGAATTCCTCACCCACTGCACTGTTCAGCCTGCTTTTCATACCAGGTATATGGTTAAATCACACACACAGCCAAAAGATTTCAGAATGAGGGACTTTTTCAGTTATTTCTGCCATGCTACACCAGCAGACCCAGCCTGACAGAGAAGCTTGGAGAAGCTTGGGGGAGCAATTCCGTTCAAACTTTCCTGTTGCATACAAATGCACAGTTCATCCAAGCAAGCTGTAGCACTCTATGCTGGGCAACCCCAGTAGAAGCCCTGTCTTAACTTTACATCGTAGCAAGGTGCTCCAAACTGCACCCTTCCCATGCAAAGGCTGTTTGTCCATGCCATCAGCACAACTGACTAGTCCCTTGGGGCTAGCAGGAGCCAGTGCAGACAAGCTATAGGAACCACACAGCAGACCTGCAGCAGGGTGGTTCAGCAAGCATGGGATATGCTCCTGTGGATGGGGTGTTGATCATGCTCTGGAGCTGGGTACAGTCCTCGTCATGGGACAAGGCCAACATAGCCCAAATGTGCTTTGGGAGGCAAGGGCCAACACTGCGGCAGTAGATGCAAAGAGAGACCAGAGAAGAAAGCTTCCTGGACCTGCTGCCAGGAGCACAGGCCAGGATTCTTTGCCTGAAGCTTCACAGGGGATTTGGTTGCTAGGACTGTTTGAGTCACTGGTGAGTTTAGAGTTGCTGTTGTGCTTCGCAGGTGCAAACACAGCCAGTAACACACCTGCAGCCATGGCATAAGCAAGGAGGTGACTTAGGAAAATTGTTGGCCCAGCAGTACAACACACAGCAAGACTTCTCCCCCAAGCTTCCTTGCCATTTGCAGCTGGTTCACTGGTTGCAGGCACGTATGTGAACTGGACATGTCATGGAGATGCCCACACAAGACGAAAAAACCCCTACAAACTAGCCCTGAACACAGCTCCAGCCCAAATGTTCAGCCCTTTGCAGACACTACCGGGATTCCCAGTCTTTAAGCCTGGTACCCCACCCCCAGCATCTCACAGCAGGAGCCTTCAAATTTGGGCTCCCCACCTCTCTGGCTGCCAACATCCCAGCACCACGTGGGAATGTAGCACCATCAGGCTTTACCCCAGCAGGTCCAGGAGGCATCAGATGAGGCTGTTCCTCACATTTTCATTTTCTTGGGAAAAAAAAAAAGAAATTTTTTAAGAAAGGAAAACAGCATTTGGCAGTAAGTAGAGGGTGGGGATTCCTGCCAAGGCCTGGACAGCTGTACCTTCTTCACTAGCAAGTTATATGATCAGCAAGGGCTGTGTTGAAAGCCAAGAGGAGTTACCATAGCTGCCACATTGCTGATCCTCCCTCTGGGAGACACCTTAAAGAAACAAACCCACCCTAACAGCTACGCCAGCATTCATGCTCCACTGTGCATCAGAGGAAAACTATGGGTGACCTCTGAGGGTTTGCGTTTTGAGTTTTTCCCACCCCCTCTCCCCAAACTCCAGCATTTCTGATCCAAGATGAGGGGACAGGGGGTAGGACAGTAGTTTATACAAAACTGGTTTTCCCTTTTTCTGCAGTCTTGCTTGTGTGCAAATAGACTGCCTGCTCCTCCCACTCACAGCCCCTACAGTGCTCTCATGGCTGGATCTTCCCAACAGTTAAAATAACCCAGGAAATTGTGCAAAAGTCCCAGCAGGTCCAATCCCACCCAGCTAGAGGCACGTACAGCTCTGAAGCCAGGACCAACCCACCGCAGCCTGTGTCCTTGCATTGCAAAGCTTGACTCTTTTGCCCGGTGGGATCTTAAAAATAGCAGAAGGGAAGAGTCACGTCAGGAGGAGAGGGAGATATGACGAGCATGCAGTAGCTTCGAGCAGAATTGATGGGCTGTACCTGGCTTGCAGCAGGTACCCACTTGGAGCACTCCTGCAAGTCTTGGGCCATAGCTGAGGGAAACCTCTGCTCCCCTCCCAGCAGAGCAGGTAACAAAATGAAAGTATCTCAGATTTCTTTTTAAACAGAAAATTATTCTTCCTTTTCTTTAGGAGGAAAAGCAAGAGACCTGTTTCCAGGTGTTATCCCTGCTCTGTGTGTCCCCTGCATGACAGCCAAGCACTCCCCAGGCTTCAAGATTTATTTTTAAGCTCAGTGAAACAACCTTCTGACCTCCAAAGCCTTCTTTCACTTAGCCTGCCACATATATTTTTGTTCCTGTTAGAAAGCTCACTTTCCTTGAAAACATCTCAAAAAGGGTACTTTCAAGGAGCTGTGCTTGCTCCAAAGCCATACTCAGGTACTCAGAGCCAAAACCGTAGGGCAAGCATACCAACGATGCATAAACGTATTTAGCAGCTCTCCCTGTCCTAGAAGCCCCCTAATTAGCAGTTTTCCAGGCTCAGAGAGATCCATCTGATTAAAATAAGTGGAAAGTCACAGGAGCACGGCACAGCTTGCTCCTGGGCTCTTGCTGACTCAGCATCTGCTGGCTGCTGGCACTAGAGGGCAGGATACACTATATTAAAGAGTAATGTGGGTTTGAAGTTGTATCCAAGGGGCATATGATCATGAATGTTTAAGAGGGAGCTTGTGGCATATTTGGGAGCAACCAGGAGCTGCCCTCCACACAAAGCGAGGAGGACCCACATTTTCCACCGAGCACACCCCCCAGCAGCAAACATCAGGACAGTCTCCCCAGTTACTTAATTTAAGGTCAGAACACCAAGTGGCATCAGAGGCACTTCGACCACGTTGCAGTGACAGCTGCCTGCTGCTTTGCCAGTCCCATAATTCAAGGTGAAACATGTTGCCTTGCAAGGGAGATGCTCCGAGTAGTATTCACTGACACTGTGCAGTAGTTTCTGACCAAAACTTTTGTCAGAACTGTGCAGCTGGCACAGACAAGCTACACTGCAAGTGCTGTAGCTTGTATTCTTGGAAATAACACTTTTCATGCACATAAACCATCTGATGCTAAGGCAGATGTCAACATTCCCTTTCTATATAGAAAAACTGTAATTTTTAAAATCTCATTGCTTTCTCTGGTGTGTTTTCCACATATATGATTAAAGCTGTACTATCCTTATCATAATAGGAGATTTTAGATTAGTTGCAAACAAAACAAGTTTGCTGCATTGTTTGATTGGCAGCCACTTCAATAAAGAACCAAAACTTTAACAGATCACTCCAAGTGCAGTCCTTTCATTACTGAAAACCTCACAGAATTGGCAGGCTTCAAGAGCAAGGTAACTTGTGGTCTAAACACAAGAAAAACTTCCCTCAAGCCTCCCAGGCTTCCTTGCAGAGAGCACAACCATTACATGCCACCCTGCAGCATGCTGGACGCAGATACTCTGTATGTGACTGCAGAAAACATTGTGGGCTAATGGCCAGGAGCAACAGGTTTCACCCTGAATAAGCAATGCTTCTTGGCATCACAACTTGTACTATGTGATAGCAATTACATGGATCAGACTGTACCAGCGTGACAAACCCCTGCCAGGATGTAGCCCGTTCCTACCAGCAGGTCAGCAAACACAGTGCAGGCACAGGATGGGACAAGCATCCCTCCTAGCTGCTGCTACCCACAGATCTGCCAGAAAAGCATCTACCCTTCACTGAGGGACTGAACTCCTTAAAAATGTAAGTACTGGGGCATCGGCTAACGAGCTGAGCACTGCCAAGATACTGTGCCCACAGGGCTCTGTGCACTGCAGCACAGGACTCGATGTAGCTGTGTCACAGCTACAGTCACAGTCTACACAGCAGACCCTGCTCAAAAGCTGCATTTTAAGCTGAGACACCTGAAAACAGCACAGGAGCACTTTCAGGACCGTAGTTAAGATACTGGGTTAGGTAGATGAGAGGGACAAAAATCTCAAAAACATGGTTGCTCCATAGATTTCTTAGAAGAGAATAATCAAGAGCCGCTGTGTAGAAGAAAAGTGGGGGTTCGGTTGCAGGCTTGGGAGTGGAGATGTCTCATCTCTGCTTTGCTGCTAGGGAAAAAAAAGAGATGCTGTAACCATATACACTTGGCTGCTAGGAAATGGGGTGTTTTGCAGGACAGCAACTTAGAAGCCTCTGCAGAGGTGGTAGCTGATGAACGAGCCCCAGCACTTTCTCCCATCTGCTCTGTTCATCTCCAGCCCATTTTGCACTGCTGCTTTTGGCACACCCGTGCCCCAGGTGCCATGAAATGTTGGGGCTGGCTCTGCTCTGGCCACCTAGCTGAGGTCCCATGCTGGGGCAGTTTATACCAGAGCCTCTGGGCTAATTAGGAAGCAGTTCTTCCATTACTGCATACCATTTCACATGATGGGGACAAGCGGGCTTTGCTCTCCTTGCACCAGTGGCCTGCTCTGCAGACACTGAGCCACGCTGAACCTACTCCTGGTTCAGATCCAACCTGCCCAAGCACATTTGATTGATGTATGGTGCCTCGGTCTGCCTTCTGAAAAGCAAATGCTAATAATACTTTTCCCTTTGAGCATCTGTTTCCTGCTTACCTTGTAACCTCCTCACAAGACAGGACCTTCCTAAAAAAAGGTGCATGTAGAAAAGGAATGCACATGCAACCAGACTTTCTCTGCCTAGCTCTGTGCCTCCCAGCCAGCACATCCTCCTTGCTGTTTGTCCCCCTACAGCACAAAAAAAAAAATCCTCTCAGTACCCTGTATTTTTAGGTGCTTTTTGCATCCCAGAGGGACCTGACTACTGCCAAACGGAAACTGGCGCTGCACTGGGGCCAAGCTGAGCAGCCTATCTACAGGCATTTATATGCATTTCACAGCTTCCCATTTCAGTGATCTAAATTGCAGATGTACACTTCAGATTTGGGGAGAGATAAAAGGAAGGAAAAAGTTTAAGCAGCTCTCCAATACATGACCTATTGCTGATTTAGAAATTTACCTCAACAGTAAATACAGAATAAAAGTCCTCCAGACTGTTTAATCTTTTGTTTTCTGGCCAGCAAAACAAAAAGACAACAACAAAAAAAGAGAGAACAAAACTCCCCTCCAGAGTCAGAAAAGCAACAAATCCAGAAAACCCTGCAGTAGAGTTAGTATGAAGAAAAAATTGACCCAAAACAGGTGACCTAAAGATGGGAGGAGGGAAAAAAAAAAAAGCAAACAAAAAGGAGCAGCAGACATGAAAGGCAGAGGCATTCACACACATTAGTGGAGCAGATAACGAAAAGAGCAGAGAAAGCAGGCTGTGCTCCAGGCAGCACAACATGGCAAAAGCAAGCAACAGCTTTCCAAGCAAGTAGAGAGAGGTTGCACAGCCACAGCACAATGAGAAAGACAATACAGGCCAAATCCTGCTCCTACTGAAGCCGATAATTCGATTGTGTTTCAACAGGCACCAGCACCCACCTCACGCAGCAGAGTGGTTTGCACCAAGATAGTTGCACAGGCTCTACATGTTAATTATGATCACAAATTATTTATCCACA
Source organism: Thinocorus orbignyianus (assembly GCA_013400375.1). Lineage (NCBI taxonomy): Eukaryota > Metazoa > Chordata > Aves > Ciconiiformes > Thinocoridae > Thinocorus > Thinocorus orbignyianus. The sequence goes on along the minus strand of VXBW01002014.1, from coordinate 714,616 downwards.
GGCCTTTTGGTTGCTGCTTTTTGGGGGATTTAGAAGCACCATGTTGAAGGCAAAGGACTTCTCAACTGTGTAACTCTGGAAGAGCTTGGTGCATAATTGCATACAGTCATCACATACAGGTAGACAGGAGCATTCATGGGAGAATTAGCTTTTCTGCAGGCAGATAAGTCTTGCTACGCAGGCAGAGTGTGTACGCATCAGTGTTGAGGAAGATCTGCAGGGGTCTGGCATGGAAGACAGAGCAGACTGCATGGATGTGTCCTTATCTCAGCTTTGGAAACCCCTGCAAATTTTTAAAGGCAGCTGAACCATACAAACAAGATCTTGTTGAATCATTTTTGTCTTCAAAGCACGGGGTGTAGCAGCGGAAGGAAAGGTTTCCCTGGGATTTGAGGCACTGAGTGGGAGTTGAGAGAAAGGCCAGCATCTGCTGATCTCAGGGTACCACCAGGAGAATAATGCACAAGGATCTCAAGGAGTTCACTTGGTCCAGAGCCATCCTGAGGTCTCCAGTTAAAGCAGAATCACTAAAGAGCCATGCAAAATGACCAGGGAAGCCAAGGGGGCTTTAGAGTCCCAGCAGTTACAATGATTAAAAGGAAAACTGATGAGCAAGCACTTACAGTATAAATCAGAATTTCCTTAAATATTTAGGCATGTTTTAAATCAGCAATAGTTCATAAACCACCAGAGATTTTGCAGAGATGGGGATGCATTTTAAAAAGAGTCAACACCACAGTCAGCACACAGATGCAAAATTCAGGGCAGAGAGAGCTGCCTGCCTAGTGCTGACAGGTAATAGTTCAAATCCAAATACCTTTTGGACTCATTTTCTCCCCTGACTTCCCAGATCAGGGATGCAAACCTCCCCACTTCCATTGGTACAACACTAGTAACTGCTGTTGAAAGCAAGACTGAAATTCTCCATTAAAAAAAAACAACCAACCAACCAACCAAACAAACAAAAAAACAACAAAAGAAAACAAAAAAATCACACTAATACCTGAAACATTTCTCTACACTTTGCTGTGAAAGCCCTCTTCTGTTTCTGCAGCTTTGAACAGCCTGTGCTTCTGGCTCCTTCCCATTCCCACAGCAGACATGAACTGAGAGAGGATTTCAGAAATCATACTTCAAGGTCTTTTTGCTAGCTTTGAACTCTTCAGAGATAGTGTGTTCAAGATGTTCCACTCAAAGTCCAAAGACTAGTAACATTTCCTATTAAAAATAATACACTAATTAAACAAGACATTACATTCTCTTTTAATAATATCATCTAAAAAATTACATGAGATGTCAATAAAATAACAATAAAACAGGGCTAAAGCTAGGCATCACAACAGCAAGAGGAGTTTCTGGTGTAGGAAAGAAAGCAGAAAACATCAAGATTTTTCCATTATGGATGTTGAGCCAGCAGTGTTCCCAAACTGTGGACATTTTTAGATACTTTTTTGTGCTTTTATCTATTCCTGTCCCCCCACCCCGAGAGTCTAACACACTAAGCATTTACTTGCTGCAGGTAGACACAAAACTGCAGAATTCTCCATGCTGCAGTACCTCCTGAGAAGCAGAATGTAATTTTGGGAAGATGCACCTTTTTACATTGTAACTGGAACAGGTGATGCCTTGTGCAAGGAAAAGCATTAAGAAGTATAATCAGTGATATTCTAGAGAACTGCCAGAAGCACATGCACCCAAAAACATCTCACCATCCTTTTCTGAGCCTGTGAAAAAATGAGAAGCCCAAAACTGAGAGAAGGCACAACACAGAGCTGAGGGAATCTGATGCAAGAGCTGTGATCTTCTTCTGTACTCTCATCTCAGAGGAGGCAAGTACTGGAACAAAACATAGAGAGGGGAAAAAAAGGGAGCTGAGTGGAAGGAAGAAGGAACAGATCAGGAGAGGAAGCAAAGGCTTTGGAGACCAGGAAAGAATGAACAAGCAGAATGAGCAGCTTGGGCTGGGATTTATCACAAAGGGAGGCTGAAACTGACCAGGCATCACACTAACTTGAGAAGCCTGTGCAGAGCACAGAGCGTTGCATTGTGTCTGCTGCAAGCACAATGACCAGGATGAAGGGGGAACAGCCAAGAGCCTTGCGGTCAAGAAAGAGACAGGTTGGAGGCAGAAAGACTCCCAGGAGCCAGAGACACCCTTTTCACACCTACACATGCTGCAGTTACAAAAAAACAGGGAAAGAAGAAAGATTCAAACAGGGTTGATGGAGACCGGTTGCGAGGTACCACAAAGGTTTCCCACTTTCTCTCTGTCGTGGTTCAGCCTCGGCAGCAGCAC
>VXBW01002014.1:692737-711918 GCA_013400375.1 Thinocorus orbignyianus | reverse complement strand
GCGGGGAGAGGATGGGAAGGGAAAGGCAGACCCGTGGGGGGAGATAAAAACTGTTCACCAGAACAACCGGTATCGCAGTGAAACAGCAACACGATGGAGGGTACAAACACCAGCACATACCGACCGCGGCCCCCGCCGCCCTGACCACCACCGACGCCGCCAAACCGCCTCCCGGCACCACCCGCCCATATATACGCCTACGCCGTGACGTCACCACGCCCACTTCGAGTTGTGGCCCCTCCCCTTCCCGGCCACCGTCTTGCTGCCCCTGGGCCTGGCGCACATTGGGTGGGATATCTGTGCCGGATAGAGACAGGGGAGAATCGGCCCCGTCCCTGCTGGGAACTAGGACACTCTCCCATTCTGCTCCCAACCTTAACTCAAAGTTGAGCTGAAGCCCCTGTCAGCTCTCTTACAGGAGCCAGCTCTCATCTGCTACCAAGCCTAGGGTAGGTCAAAATTCACCCCAATGGTTTTCCAGTTCCCTACGCAGCAGTGAACCAGGCCGTTTTGTTTGATCATGACTAACATGGTCAAACATCATTGAGCTGAAACGCAGTACTACTATTTCACACTCCCTGTATGCAAGTGCCTAGTCCCAACCAGAGCATCACACTGAGCTTGGCCTTCAAACAGCCAAGACGATCTTCCTCTGATCTGTTATTAGGGAAGTGACAAGGCTTGATGAACAGACTAGAGCTGAGACCAAAGAGAGTTAGGGCCTCCTCCAGAGCTGAGATTTTTTTTGCAGAGCACTAAATTTCCTTTGAGAATGCAAGCCAACACTCATGGTTGAGAGTCTTTATTACTTAGTTGCTCTTTGAAAAAACCTAAATCCATAACGTACAAGAGCAACATTTTCAGGTTTAATGTATAATTCTGGAAGTCCAGGAGAAGATACAACATAGTTCGCGTAGGCCCTACATGCTTTTACTACAGTGGCCTCTCCACAGACATTCCTGATCCTTGGACAGGCCACAGCTCCCTTTCCTGGAAAGGCAGCCCACAGGCATTCCCTTGGCTCTTGTGCCAAGACACAATCCTCAGCCAACAAGACAGCTTGGCTGGGTCTCATCAGAGGTGATCCCCTGGCCAGGAAGCAAATCTACAAAAGCTAAGCATCTCATCCACGGCCCATGCTCATGGTAGGTTCTTTGCAGACATGGAAAAGGGCAGTAGACTCCCCCAGAACAGATACAAACCACAATTTCTGCAGTCACAGAAGAAACACAAGTAACCAGGAACAGCTTCACTGTAAACAATACACTCTGCTCCTTTTGTTAAGGGAGTATAGATGGAAACAGTTTAGACGGTCAAATACTAGGGAAGTCTTAAGAGCCCCATCCTCTGGATTTAAGACCATCTCATAATCAGAGATGAAACAGCCAAGTGAGGTGATGGGAGGAGAATAAGAACATGTCTGAAAAGAAAAGCAATGTTAGCAGTTCTCCTTAGTCTCTGGAGCTACTGCAGTATAGCATATCTCAGCTAGGTTTCTTATTCCAGCACTACCTAGTTTGGAGACAGCATGCAAAAAGGTAAGCTTTTTCTTACACATCAGGATGCTTTTGCAGCATGTCCTACCCTGAAATGGAAAGTGTTCTGGTGTGTTTGCCAAAAAGGGCCTGAAGGGAAGGAAGGAAAAGAAGAAGAAAGCGTTTAATAACTCCCATATAATTTTTAAAAATTCATTAGCTATTATTTCAGCTGTATGACCTCCTGAGGGGACTTTCTAGAGGGTCAAGTTGTGTAGTCAACTAAAAATATAAATAAGTATGGAAAGGGCAGAGATCACTTTGTTCAGCCAAATCACATGGGATGTCAGGTTAAGTTTCCTGTGTGGTACATCCTCACGCTTCCAGGAGACGAGTGTTGCCCAACAGCTCCCCCAGTCTGAGGACACCTCCCCAGCTGGCAGGCACGGCAAAAGCAAATAGGATTTTCATCTGGGGAGTGCTGATTTCCAAAGACTTCCTGTCAGTTCCACAGGGACAGAAGCACATTGCATTGCTGCAGGGTTTCCAGCTCAAGTGGGCTGGAGCTGCAGACATGTTGCAGAGACCAACTCCCAGCCAGGTACACTGCAAGGGCCTTTACCCTTCCTCACTGCAGTGCTCATTCAGGTAGGGGAGTTCCATGCCATTTGCATTTCTTACTTCTTCCACCTTCAAGAAAAAAGAAAAAAAAAAAGCAAAAAACAAAACAACAACAACAAAAAAAAAAAAAAAAAAACACAAAAAAAACCAACCAACCAACCAAACAAACAAAAAAACAACAAAAAAAACCATGTGCTACAACAACCAGCCAGTCTTCCAGAGCACATGTCCTAAAACTTCATTTCATCCACTTATTTATTGAGGCTGATTTAACTAACTGGGGGTCTTAGAGAGCCTTTAAGTTGAGAAACTACTGATCCTTAGAAACCTAGTTACCTTCCACGTGTGGGTGTAGTAAGAAATACAGCTAATCACATTTGCCAAGAACTGAGGATCAAGTGGAAGAGGAGGCTGTCTCCACAAAGTGTGATGTCTAAAACCAGAATCTCGTCAGTTATCAGTGGTATGCCTACAGTTGTGCTCCCTAATAGATGAACACCAACTTTACAATATTACACATATATATGTATGTGCACACCAATATTTGCTGATACAGTCAAGTACTGTTGTATAGGTACACACATGTGGAGGGAAATGCACAGCGTACACATAGATATGATGAGACACATCTGTGCCTGAATAAGAGGGGCAACCAGAAATTTCAAAAGAAAACAAATGCATCTTTAACTGGTAAATAGCACAGAGGTGTGAAGTGAATTGAATTAAGTCACTACAAACATCCTATGCTCCTCCACACCTATAATACATTTAAAGTCTGAATATGGTATCACAGATGATCTGTGCATTGTGGGTAGAAGCATGCAAACACACTTCTCCAGACAGAGACTAATACTTCTCTATACCTTACCTGCATTCCATCTGATTTCTTAATGAGTCTTTAACACTTCCATTTCAATTACTAGACTACCAGCCTACCTCACACTTCACAAACATAGGTATGCAGATTTAACCTTGGAAATAAGAAACTTAAGGAAACATTTTGTCATACCCCAAACATAAACTGCATGTAAAACTCAGTTTCACAGAGCAGAAAAGCTGTTTAGCATCAGTTGCTAACTCAAGCAGTCAGACGAGAAGCACACCAATAGCAAATTTAAAGCAAGACCCTGACTCACAGGAGAATAAGATCAGCTCAAGTTTGTACACCCTAGCACAGCTTGGGAAATTCCAAGAGGAAGAACACTGCCGAAGTCAAAGTACAAAGCCTTTGTTTCGAACAGATGCAGAGTGCTCCTTTTCCTCACCCTTTAAGAAAGGGGATTGCATCAGTACCACAGTAACACAGGTTATTAGCTCAGTGGGAACCTAGCAGAGTTCAAACTCAAAGGTTCAAATAAGTCCAGCTTGCAGCTGGTAAATCTAAACAAGACCAGCCAGCTGGCATCGAGCCAAGCAATCCACCCTAATTTGGTTGGAAGTGTTGATTTAACCCATTCATTTAATCATTGAATTAAAAAAAAACCCTGACAACTGGAGACAAGAAAACATACATCTGCGTTTTGCAGACTGAAAAAAGACCATATAAACCAATTTTCCAGAGCTTTTTCTAGGCTTCTGTGTGTGCGCTGCATACAAATCAAGTTCTTGGAAGTCATTTGCTAGCCTGTTCCAATTCAGCAGAGCACACTGCACATCCTGAGTGCATGTACTAAAAGCCACTAGAGTCAGCAAGGCTAACAGCACACATTTAGACATCAGGCATGTGGTTAAACACTTCACTAAATAGAGACAATCTAAGGACACACTGACTTTTTTGCTCCTTTAACAGAGAGATACCATCTTTGCATGTTTCTTCCTCCAGAGTTTGAATTCACTGGAGCGAGACTGTTTGTTCCCCTTTGAAAAATAGCATCAAGGGAGCAATCAACTTTGTTTTACCTCTCATGAAGGCATAAACTCCAGAAACATGATGAAAGACTCACAGGAGAGCTCTGAAGTGGATAGTTTACAGGAAAGAAACATGAAGCAGCAACATAGAAAGCTGGTAGACAGCAAGCAGAACACACCACCTTCAGCACCCGCTTGCAAGCTACTGATGGACATAAAATTTCAAAAGTTATTAGTTAGTCTTTGCAGAAGAAATTAAAACCCTTAAGGCATTAATTTATGGGAGTACAGGCTCAGAGCAGAGAAGCGAGTTGGGTAGCTCTTACTGAGGTTAGAAGCGTGTTACTAAAGAAATTGTGAGTAAGATCATTCCCTCTCCTGCTTCCCATTACTTGATTGCCCACCATTACGCACGTAACAGTTGCAGGAAAGCCTGTAAAAGAGCTAGCCAACCTCAAGCTGAGCCATGATGCTAGCCTTGTGAGCCTTTGAAAAATGAGTGATTCATGGTTGCTCAGAGCCCAGGCAGAGTCTTGTAACTTATTGCTGTCTCCTCAAGAGATCACGTGCCTGAAATAATGGCAACACGAGAAACCACAAAAATACAGATAAAATACTGTGTCCATGACCAGGACTAAGGGAGATTCACAACTGCTGTGTTATTGCCCTTCTCTCCAGAAAGCCCTACCATTACCCTAACTAGGAATCTAGTGCCCAAAAAGAGCTGAAAGCCAACAGACATCAAAGCATTTGTTCAACCAGAGCCAGCCACAAAGTTTGAAGCAAAGCAAGCAAGACCATACTGAAGCACAGCACATTCAGACAAACAAAAAACCTCTGCAGACTCCAAACCCCCTTCCAGCCATGCAAGTTACCTCCATTCCTGCTACTTGTCCTGCACAGGTCACCTTAAGCAAAGCTGTGTTAGCCACCCCCGGGGCAGCAGATAGGCAGCCTCAAGAAGAGACTAACAAGGAGAAGAGGAGAGTAAGGTTAGGGTGGCAGGGCTGCTTACAAACACCTGGGCAGGGAAGGAAGGGGCTCATTAAATTAAAGAGCAGCAGCTGAGTAAAAGGACTCAGACTGAAATTTAGAGGGTTGATTTTAAGCATAAGCAGTGGCACCTGCATGGAGGGCAAAAATTATAAAGTTTATAGAAATGTTTTTGTTTTTTTTAAAGTTTATAAAAAGCATTTGTGGTAAAGGCTAGAAGAAATGGCATAGGAGAGATGCAGGACCCAGGATGGCTCTTGCCAGGCTTGTGTCCCTGCTAATGTCAGACCACTTGAAGACAGACAGAAAGAGCCTCTGGGCAGTAGCAGATGATTAATGCAAAACAAGCTGTGATGTACCAGAGCACACTTATTCAAGGTCACTGTCATAATTTCCAGAGGCACAGTGTCAGCACCAGTACAGGGTATCCAAAAGGCGAGTGCAGCTCACCTGGTGTGCAGCTGGGCTCGTCACTACCCCGCATGTTGGCCAGTGGTTTTCCTTACTCAGTGCCAAGTACTTCTTACCCCAGTGAGACTTTTTGGTGTATAAAAATGTAACTCCCTCTGTATGAGGGCAACTCCCTGTCACCCCATGTATTTTAAAGAGTTGAACTATTCTTGCCATTAGAAAAAAAAAATCAGAGTAGCTTTATTGACTGCAGTGGGGTTAGGCTGGTTTATTCCAAGTGAGAATTTGGCCCCTTGTCTTCAGTGAAGTTGTGTTGAGTGATCCCACAGGGAGACCTGGCCTGGTACAATCCTCTCCAAAGTCCTGGGAGATGAGTAACACATCGACTGAATCACTGCCATTACTCAGAGCCTGGGTGCTTATCAAAAACCTGCACCTGCCACCACATGAAATGTTGCTGGGCTGGGGTCAAGCAACTGTGGTCACTGACTTCAGGGACCAGGGCGTGGTGAGTGAGGGCACATTCTTCAAATGCTGTCTCATGCTGGAAGGAAGATGCCAAAGTAGCACCGTTTCCTCTGTAAACATCTGGAAATGTCATCTAGAATGTGAGTCCCGGCTATGCCAAAACCCAGGCATGGTGACATTGAGCACTCTGGGCAAGGAGACAAGGGAATCCTGCTTCTTCACATTCAGGGCTTTTTGTGATGCTCTGGAAAGATCCATAAGTGTGAAAAATGAGAATTAAATCCCCCAAGATTCAAGGAATCTGCCCCACCTTCTGTTTGCCAATTTTAAACAGCAAACAAAAACTCCATGCAGTAAAAGGAAGACTTTCTTTCCTACTCCAAATGCACTCCCCCACCCGACCCCCCATACTTTTTCACCAATCAGCTCCAAGTCTTTCTTAGAGCAGGCAAAGTTTTGCTTCCTGATGTTACAGTCACAAGGGCCGTACTTCTTGCAGGGAATGAGTGAAAATTAAAATTGCTTGACTTTCACAGGAGTTCCTTTACACACACACACATACACACGCCCATAGAGAGACAAAGAAACCATGCCATGTGTGCAGCTTGGAGAAATACAAGAATAAACCAACTCAAAGGTGGATATTGATGGGGTTTTGGGTCTCAGATGGTAGAAACGCAGAGTGGACAGTACACAGCCCATCTCTTCCAGCACATTAATTGTGCAGAGGCATTATTCCTGACTGTAGGATGCCAATGTGTCTCCCAGTTGCTGGCTGGAGTTTCCCCTCTGTTAGCTTGGAGGTTGCGTCACACAGGTCAGTGTGACAACAGAAGGAGAGGAGGCCCAGCATCAGCACTGGGAAGAAAGAAATGGCTAAGCTTGCTCCAGTTTTGCCTTCCAGGCACTTCTGAAGTCAGGCATCTGGAGTGTGATGTAATCTGAAGGTTGATCATCAGCAGCACACTACAGCTGTGCACATCTGGCCTACAGGTGTTTCAGCTGCCATTTGTCAATGACTGCATTGAACATTAAAAAGCACCCCAAATTCATAAGGCAATCATACCTGTCCCACAGATTGTTCCCAGGAACCCATGAAATGCCGCTGATTTTATGCCAACTGTCTCTGCTTTTTAGTGGGTGGCCCCAAGTTTTTTGGGGGGTTGTTTTTTATTTTTTATTTTATTTTAAAGTAAAGACTTTGTTGTTAATTCCACTGAGATTAAGCCACAGAGTTGAGTGTGGATGGCTGCTATCATCCACTTGCTGATTTACTCTTAGGAGCCAATGTTATTACAGATTCTTTGTGCTGCACTGATGAAAAAAAGCTGACGCTGTCCTTCCTTCTGTTCAGATATGTACAGATAGAGCAAGACTTGCTCCCAAAGTACCCAATCTAAACAGAGCAGGGACAGGTGGAGTGGTGAAATGGGCAGGAAAGATCTCATCAATGGCATAGGACCTGCTGGTGCCCAGTTCCAGATCTGGAGCCAGAGAATAATGCTTGTTGCTTCCCACAGGGATACTGTCACTCATGAGGTTTGCAAACTACAGCTGAATACTTGCTGCGCACAGGAAAAATAAGGAGAGTAAGGAAACTGCTGGCTGAGCAGGACAGACCGAAAGATTTCCCTTGGAAAAAAGAATAAAGCTGCAGATGTATATATTTTATTTTTAGAGAAGGTGTTTTTCCTAGAATTTGTATTATTTTGGCAGGAATGTAAAGGGAATGAGAAAAAGTTTCTCTTTGTCCAATACTCTACTATTCTGAAATGAGGTGGAGGCAGAAGGGTATTATTACAGCTTATTTCATATCTCAATTGTGTTTATCCCTGCAGAGACGGACAGGGACCAAGAGACACGTTTCACACTGACTGCCAGCATTGTCAGAGCATGCTGTGTGCTATGCTGTCTATGGCGCCAGCTGCCCTAAGCCACTGTCTTCACATGTTCCCAAGATGAAGAACCATGTTCCTGTTGATATTTTCCTCCCAGGTAGTCTCAGTCAGCCTACAAGAATGTATTTGTCTTAAGCACCAATATATTTTACTTTCCAAACAGCTTAGCACGGATATACCATGAAGTCATTACATCCCAGCCAATGGCATGTCATTAGTCTGTACCAGGTCATGCAACTGACTGTATCCTGAAATAAATTAGGCCTTAGCTGACAAGTTGTATTTGTGCAGGGTAAGATTTGCATGTCTTTTGCTGTGAGCATCTCAGTAGAAGTATATGTAGAAGCATGGCCCATCTATAACAACTTTACCCTCCTTACCTGATTTCTACATTTTTCTGTGACTTTGACACTGCTGTGAGTATGGATTTCAGGCAGGGAGAACCAAATGCCTGCCCAGAATTCCTTGTGGTCTGGCAGCTGGAACACATTTTGATCTGAGAAGCCCAGAGGTCAGAGCATGGGGGACTCACAAGGCAGAGGAAGAAGTGAAATGACTGCTTTCATCCCTGCACCAGTATCATTATTTCAGAGCCACTCTTTTAGGACATGTCTGCATCTGTGCTACCTCTCCTCCTCAACCCCATGTATTTCACTTGAGCTGCACAAGAAGAAGATCTCATTTCCTGCCTTTTTTCTGCCTCTCCCTGTTCCTTCATTCCACATCTCTCTTGTGCAAAACCAGGCTTGTGTGTGAGCACTTCTAGGGGCGGAAGATGAGCCCAAGGAAAAAATGATGGGTTTCTCTGCTGCTCCATTAGCTGGGAGGGCTGGTGATGGTCAGCTCCCTCCTGTCCTTTGCCACCAACCACTGGCTTTCCCTGACCACTTGCCCTTTCACGTGTATCAGAAGATGCTGGTGGTGTCCCCCAGCTCTTGCCATCCATGAGGCAGCTGGGCAGAGCCAAGGACAGAGCTTAGATGGTCCTTTCAAATGTCAAAGCAGCTCTGTGTTTTCCTGCTCCAATTGCTCGTTAGCAGCTTCCAGCTTTCAGCAATTTCTAGCTGTGGTTTCAGTGATGTGCTACCAAGATTTTAGCAAGGGGCTCCCACAAACCTACCTCCTTCTTCTGCTGTGATGAACCCCATTGGCTCACAGAGGCCAATGCGTGGACTGTGGAGGACTGCAGGCTGGGAAAAATGTTCCTGTGGCAGGGGTGGCACTTCTTCCCACTTCAAGGTTTTTGGTTTTTTTTAGTTTAATTTTCTGGTGAGGAAAGGACACAACACCTTGGAGCAAACATTACTACTTGCTTGGAAGCTGCTGCAGAGAAGCAGAACATGACACAGAAACTCTGAGTGAACTAGCAGCAAAATGTTTCCTTGCAGAGCTCTCGCTTCTCCCTACTGTGAGGCCAGCCCTAGGCAACTGACGTTTTCTGAGCTAGGGTAATCAGCCACAACCCAAAATGAAATGCAGAAGCAGTGGCTTTCTCTAGGTTTTTTGGCACCCCAAAGGGCAATTTTTCCCATGAGAAGCTGAGCCCACAAGTTTCTGGGTGTGATAGACATTATGGGAGAGACCTGATAGCAGCCTTCCAGTATCTGAAGGGAGCCTACAGGAGAGCTGGGGAGGGACTCTTTGTCAGGAAGTCTAGTGACAGGACGAGGGGTAATGGTTTCAAATTGGAAGAGGGGAGATTTAGATGAGATATTAGGAAGAAGTTCTTTACTGTGAGAGTGGTGAGGCACTGGAACAGGTTGCCCAGGGAAGTTGTTGATGCCCCATCCCTGGAAGTGTTCAAGGCCAGGCTGGATGGGGCTTTGAGCAACCTGCTCTAGGGAGAGGTGTCCCTGCCCATGGCAGGGGGGTTGGAACTTGATGATCTTTAAGGTCCCTTCCAACTCTAACTGTTCTATGATTCTATGATTCTATGTGGTCGTTCTCACGTTGACGGGCACAGGTGAGCTATGCCAATTTGCACTGGGGCAGAGCTGTTTTTTGAGGAGCTCTGAGCTTCCACATATCTTGAAAATTCAGGATGGGGCTGCACCAGTCCTTAGCAGCTTCTCTCTTTGGTGAGCATCTCTTCTTCTCAAGTGGAAAGAAACTGAAGCCCCAAGGAAAGCCCATCAGCTTGATTTTCAGGTGCTAAGGTAAACCTGGTATCAGAGCATGCAGAGGTGTTAAACTTGTTTCTGAGAGTTGCAGCCTCCTCTGGTACTGGAGACACCTCTTTTTCTCCAGACAGTTTAGCCTTGCAGAGGTATGTCTGAAGCTGCAAGAACGGGAAAGCTCATTTTCTACCTTTAAATATGAACCAGGTGCAAGAAGGTCACCTGTATGATAGACACCAAAATAGTAAAGTATGTCACAGTCAAAAGTAGTCAACTAACTGCTGATTAATTTGTTCATAGATAAACCCATAGATTATAGATTAATAGAGCAGTTTTAAATACAGGCCATTCTGGTAAACACAGCAGTGTCAGCAGCACTGGATTCATGCAAACAAATGTCAATTTTCTATATTATGTTAACTTTTTCTTTTTTTTTTTTAATTAAAAAAGTAATTGTCAAAAAGGAATGAAAAAATAAAGTGACATTGCAGAATTGTTAAACTGGTCTTGAACACCTTACATGCCTGGCAGCTCTTCCAGGACAGCACACTCTGACGTCTACTCCACAGATATAATGTTTATTTAGATGTGTGGCCATGGGTACAAATAAGCCTTTTTGCAGCAGACTAAAGAGAAAAAAAATTATTTAAAGCAAGATTATTCAGTCATTTCAATCGACATTGGCTGCTTGCTGACATCAGATTTATTTAAAATAATAATAATTTTTAAAAAAAATCAATCCACTTCACTTCTCTCTGCTGTGGGTAGTTATTTATGAAAGGAGCACTCACAAGTGCCCCAGATTTTTTTCAGTTGTGGGGGAGGAACTGTTTTTGGCAGCTGGTCGAGTCCCCAGCCTCATGAGTGTGCTCTGTCCTGCTCTGCTGGCCAGGACAAGACAGGAGCAGGGCCAAGGGCTCTCGGTTGGTTTGTATTTTCATTGTCGTCTCCTCAGGATCTTTCATGACCACAGTTTTTCCTAGGCAGTGAGGAGTCAGAAAGCTATTTACCTTTCTCAGTGGTGGGCAGGATGAGGGGCAGAAACAGTCTTGGAGGGAGAAGAAAAGACTTCAATCTCCTTTTTCTTATGCCACATCCCCACCAAACGTTTAGTTACATTCTCAACAACAAACCGGGGAGCTGCCGGATGCAGGGAGGATGTTTTACTTCAGACCAGATATGGGCAGATAAATTCTCCAAAGTCTGAAAAGCCTGGGGTAAATTAGATTAGAGGCTTTCCTCTAGACAGTGAGAGGTACTTTTGGTGATAGTGGAGGGGGGTGGTGTGTGGGGAGTGTGTGCGCCTGTGGCTCAGGAATGAGCAACTGTGAGGGATATGTTTTTAAACGGTTTCCCAGCTGTAAGATGCACATAATTGTGGCTTTCCTTCATCTGGGAGACTTCAAGAGCGGATGGTTGATAAGGGTTCATACCAGCAAAGGCAGAAAAACACAAGGCAGGGTATCTGGTTTCAGTCTGTCCATACACACAGCATTAAATCTGATTTTGGCCCTCTCTCCCCACCCTGCATGTACACAATTATCTGAATTCCTTTCTCCACTGCTTCCTCCCCTCTGAAGCCTTGCAGACTGACCCTGCTGCCTTTTCTATTGCTTGAGGGATGGCCGCACATTCAGGCTTTCTCCTTTCCTGGCCCATGGAGGTGTCTCTGCCACAGCCACGAAGATCAGCACTTCGTGGAGGGCAGAAAGCGACCACAAGGATGGGAATTTATTCCTCATCCTCATCTTTTCAGACTTTAATGATGAGAAACACCCTAAAAATCAAGGGATTTCTGCTTTTTTAAGATGCTGCTCCTTTGTGCCTCAGTTTCCCCTTTGTGCTTTACCTCTACTGCTTGCCTTTGGTTGTTTTCAGAAAGAGGTTCCCCAGCCCATTGCATTACAGAAATGAAAGTACTTGCAGAAAGCAAGTATGAGCTGGTTTACCAGGCGGATGTGTGGGCAGCAAGGTAGGTGTAGTACAGGACATGACTGAAGCACTGGTGTACCACCTCATACTGTTGATGTCTGGTTTTTCCCCACACAGGCACCCTGTTGCAGTGTGCTTAAGCAGAAATGCCAGTGTGTGGAAATTAGCTTTCCAAAATACAGCTTTCCAGCCTTCTCAGGGGCTGGCACACACTGGCTTCTCCTGCAAGGGATGGCACGTGCTTACCTGCTTGCAAAGAGCCAGCTGCTGATAAACAATATGGCACATTTCCAAAAAAAGTCGTGATTTTTGTGCTAACCAAATCACAAAAATATTTTAAATTTCAAATATATGCCTCTGTCCATATTGGGTCTGGAGACAGCTGACGGCTCCGTAAGATGATTTGAGAATATCCCTTTGGTAGAGATCCAGTCAATGTCTGCAACGAGTGTAGATTTATGTACACTATACGTCAAACAGCATACCCCTTCTTCTTTTAACTCTGCTGCAACAATATTTGAGCATACATTAAACCATTTATAAACATGAACAAAACACGTGCAGATAGAGTTTTCTCACCCTTACACGGAAGAGAGACCCGTGCTTCCATAATCACACCTAAAGGTTTGACGAATTCAACTGAAATTCTCCATGTGCTTTAATTTGTGATTTAGCCTTTTTGATACACGTTACATGTAGCAATTTTAGCATGGGAATGGCAGAGCTGAAAAGCCTTTGAAAAGTCTTCTATTATCACTCCGACATCCAGTTTTGGCTGACAGAGCAAAAGCTTCTCTAGAAACATGTAGGGTTGCCTTCAGCTATGGAGCTATGGTCTCGTTTTGGGAGGAGCAGGCAGAGGGAGGACAGGTAGAGGTATCCCACTTCCCAGGGTTAAGGAGATACGCTGGTTTGCTAAAGTTTGGCCAGGTACTCTGCTAAGAACACATTTCACCTAATCTAGGTAGCAGGTTTGCCTGTGTATGTCCTAACCTGCTGGTCATGAGTCCAGCTCCAAGCCAGCTCCTGGCAGCCACCACCTCACCTCCAGCCTAGCACATCTCTGCTGCTTCATGGTGGTTGCAAGCTTAATGCTGCTGCGACAAAAGCCAAGTCAGTACTCCTGGTGCTTCCTGCCTCAGGTCTCCTTCATATTACTCACAGAAACACTCAGCCCGTGCACAGTTGGAAGGTGATTTTGGGAGGCTCAGAACTGCATCAAAACAAACTTAATTTCCTCCAGGTCCGGGTGGGATGCTGCTTTGCAAGCTGGGTGGCTTGCATACTGTTTTTCAGCTTTTCACCCACTGCTGTCCCAGCCTCCAACACACAGTCACAGGGAAGCCTTCAGCATTTTTAGACTGCAGCTGTTTGCATCTCTCCCCATACTCTGAAACAGCTGGACCGTTTTTGCCCAGTCTCCAGAAAATGAAAATAATTATGAGAAAGAATCACCATGCAGCATGAAAAATGTTCAGCTCACAAAGCATAAGTTTCAGAAGGTCTGGAGCAGATAAAAAAAAACACAGGATGCTGGAAAGCAAAGCATACAAACCTGACTGTGGCTCTTACGATTGATAATTGTCATATGATTGTCATATGATTCTTTTAAAGTACTCATTCCCAAGACAGCTGAGAGCAACTGTCCCTGGTTCACCAAACTCAACAATGAGCAAGGCTAAGGGGTGAATAAGGGGCATTTAGCAGTGAGCATCTGATGTAGGGACCGTGCCCGTGATGATGACAACCTCTGCCAGACTAGGTGATTTCTGTATCCCCAGCAAGATCCTCCTGGGTGTCTCAGGCCTCTGCACTTCAGCCTACCAGATAGGTTTTAATAGATCCCCTTAACTGGCACATCTGGGCTTGAGCCATGGAGGTAGGGAGAGAGGAGCATCCGATGTTCACGGGAGCCCAGACCCCCTGCCACAGTTGCATCCAGCCCACTGTCCCAGTAGACATGTGAAACAGTGCTCTCACAGCCAGAAGCCAAACTTTCTGGCCTGAGAGGCAGGACACTGAGATTCATCCTTCCCTCTCACTTGGCACTTCTTAATCTCAAAAAAAGAACAACCCAGTTTCTGGAGCTGCTTGCTTTGGCATTTCAAAAATTCATGCCAGCTCATGCTGACCTTTTCTCTCGAAAGCATGGGGGCCGACACGTGTGTCCCCGAGTCACGTTTTGCATTGTTCACTGTTGGCTTTCCCCAAGGACACACGCAGCGCTGGTGCAGCAGGCGGGCATACTGGGGGTATGACATAATGCATTAGCCAAACTAGCTGCATATATTTATTTTTAAAAAAAAATATTAAGGGCAGCTGCTACTTAGTGCTGACTGAAACATTTTATTGGTTTTATAATGCAGGAGATACCCTTTTGTCTTGTAACCCAGAATTGCTCAAATCTGGTGGTTGGACTATTCCAGAGTAACCCATCTACGCTGCATTTTCCTCCTCTTGATAAATACATAAATGATCTCCAGCCCTGAAGGTACACTCCCGGGTAACAACCGGACAGGTTACTGCCCAATGTGCTTTCTCTGTCCTGTCTTGCTCAGGCATTATTTCCAAATAGATCCAACTCAACAGGGGACTTCTTCCCCATTCATGCTGTGACACGCTAGTAATGCCTTAACAGCTATTGTTCAGCACCTAGCAAAATGAAACCTAAATTAACAGTGTGGACAAGGACCAGTGATAGCCTGAGTAGGCTTTTGCTGTATGTTTCCCTATATTAATCCTTTCTGGCTATTTTTCTTTTGAAAGGATGAGTTTTGAGACAGTGGCAATGGGGATCACCAGTGGAATATTTTCGTTGCTTCGTTGTGGGCTGGTTTAACTTCTGCTTCGTTGGTGCATGTGTGTTTCCCAGGGGAGAGATCGGAGAGCTCTTCTGTCACCTGTGTCCCACCACCTCACCCCAGGCAGTCCCACCACTCACCAGCCTGCCTCACAGCAATGCTGCTCCCTTCTCCAGACCTCCACAGCCTGCAAAAAAACAGCCCTTTAAGTTAACATCCTGTTAAAATTAATGTTGTGGAGATGCCTAAAGAGCAAGCATAGTCTTAGGAGGGAGGCTTCAAAGGAGGCAAAAAACAGCAGCAGGTTTGTTGCCAAAGGGAACAGAGGTGCCAGGGCAATGTGGGCCAGCAGGGATTTTGACAGGCTGAAGCCCACGTGGAGGGAGAGAGTCTGGCCCCAGGGCCAGAAGCCCTTTTTTACATTCCCATCTTGAAAAGAAATTGAAAAAACATCCTTCAGTTTTGCTGCGCTTCCTATTTCACCTGTACTCCTGGTCAGGTTAAGGAAATTATTTCAATCCCTTTGCAAGCAAGACCGACCTAGTCCTATAAAAGTGAAAACCTTGAGGATCTGTTACAAAACTTCCTGCAACCACAGCTGTGCACTCGCTGTCACCTTACATCGAGCTAGCAGCTCTTGGATCTCATGGTTTTTGCATGCTGTTCACTTGGGCTGGGGAATGCTCCTTATGGGGCAGGGAAATGCTCCTAAAGCAAGGAAAAAATAGAGTAGCAAGCCCTCAGTTAACTGTACAGAGGAAACTGCATTGGATGTGCAATATAGCATTGCATGATAACTGTATTCTGTGTTACAAACTGTGGGGTAAGAGAAATGCATGGAAACTATGCTCAGCAGTCAGCTTTTGCCACATATCATTTCTCAGTCCAGATGCTATAATAATGCATTTTGATACTATAGTATTATGCCCTTCAGCTATACCTTGGAGAATTACAAGGGGCCTTATAGGCCCCAGCTGATTAAATCCCACATGTCCTATAAGAGAGGAAGGGATGTACTGCAATTTCCAAACCAGGGAAACTGAGACACATGCAGAGAGAGCAATTATATAGCAAACCTGCATGTGAGCCGGGTTTGAATCTAAGCTTTGCAAGGTCCTGCTACCAGGAAGAAACTCTGCTGCCTCCCTATGAAATCCACTATGGGCCTTGCTGCTTCTTTTAAGAGTAAGTCCAATAAATCCATACCTCATCATTCAGCTGCCATAGGAAACCTGCAGCCATTCCTGCAGGAGCGCTTTAGGAAATTTCTGTGGGTCTGGCAGCAGGAGCAGAGCTGAGAAGTCGCAGGAATAGCTGTCAGCTGAGCGCCTTGGCAGGCTTTGACAAACACCTTCCTGAGCCCCTCTGGGATTAAAGGATCATAAACATGAAGCACGACCTTGGGTGAGTCCATTAAAGCCCAAAATTATTATGGAAAAGTTCTCTATAATTTAAGAGGGGACAGAGCCAGAAGGGTCCTGTTGATTCAGTTTATAGCTCCTGAAGGCAAGTGGGGCCACACTTCCCCTTCTGATGTATGACGGGTTGGGGGATCAGAGCCAACCCTTCTAGGGGCCCGGGCACAAGGCACTGGGTTTACTGGGACCCTTCGAGATGGGCCCTACAGAAACAAGGGGCAGGAAGAGGCAGACTCCAGGAAGGGTCTGGCTACTGTAGTATGTTAGCACTGGATAGCAGAGGAGGAAAGACCAACTCACAGGTTTTTGGGGAGTATTAGCCCTCTTCCTCATCCTTTCCCCCTGAAAGACAGAAATTACAGCAAGCAAGGACCAGGTTTCCGACATGAGGATCACAAGCCAGATTCAGAGCATAATTTTTCTAGTATACGTAGTACTGAGCAACATAGCAAACTGAGAAGCCTCTGAAGTCCCCTCGACTTACTCAGCTCCTCATGGGATGCTATCAGTTTTTTAGCATGGTACTCCTCTATATGAGTGACATGGAGGGGGTAACATAGGAGAAACAGGCTGAGAGCAGACATCACACATCTCATCACTACTCTGCCTGCAGTGGACATGTTTCCACACATCCCACCACCAAAGTGTGTCCCTCATGCAACAAGCAGATGCCCATCTCCTTCCATTACCATGTATGCTTTTTCAAAATTGCCTCTTAGAGCCTGATTTTCAAAAGCAGTTGGTATCCAACATCCCAAAGGTCCAGAGAAGAAGAAATGGAGGGAGCAGGTCACATGGGCCGTGGTACTCATCTTGTGCACTTCTTTCCTTGTCTCGTGGTAATAGATTGGATCTGTGAAAAAGCAGATTTTACTCTGTGATGTGGATCTTATGTGGTAAGAACAACCAGCAAAATGTTACATGGTGTGTACTGAAAAACAAGTACACGTCAAGATGGGGAGAATAACCCCTTCATGGCCAGGAGTAGTAGTTTCCTTTGGGTGATCTCTGCATCTTGTCGTAATATTTCTCTGTCAGCTGAGACAGGCTGCTTTAAATAGTCACAGACATTACAGACATTAGCCAAAGCAGTGGCTGAACAGGTCCCACATCTACCCACCATGACCCTGGTCCTAGTGCCACCTGTGGGGTGGGAAAAGATGGGTTAAGCCATGGGAGCACTGGAAGAGACCTGGCAGAGCCTTCCCAGAGCCCTGGAGTACAGCAACACTGCTATCCACAGGGTAGACCACCCTCATTCACCTAGCTATAGAAGAAGCCAAAACACCACGTTAACCAACTGAGCTGCTGTGAAACTCGCATTTTTCCAGTTGGCCAGAGCTAAAAGATCTGCTGGAAACCAGAAGATGCCAGTTGAAATGAGATCCTGCACTGTGGCAGCAGCCAGAGCAGGGTATCTCGCCCAGGGTTAAAGACACCAGTTTGCAAATTGCCAGCTTTGCTCTAAGAACAGTTTTGTGCTGACCTCTGCAGTCCTGGGTGGGATTTAAAAAATCAGTGGAAATATATCAGCTGGGTATTACTTTCTACCTGATTTTACCTTGTTTTACATGGCAGCTAGGTTCAGAGAAGAGCAGGACACAGTGATACCTTGTGTAGCTGGTAGCGAGCATCCTCCACTCCTCCTTGTGCTTGGTGGAGAAAATATCTTTTAAAAAGACCATCAAAAAATAATTCCATGGCATTTTTCTCTTCCCCTGTATTTTATTTTCCCTTTCTGAGTCCCCCCTCTGGCTAGGGCTGCAGCACTGACAGCATTAGGAAACAGCCAGCCTGTCATCTGTCAGATGTGTGAGTTCACAAACCACCACCACTCTCACACACCAAGCAGTTAAGTTCTCCTGAGTGGCCCTGGGCAGCCTGTCAAGTCCCAAGCTTGTCTGCAGAATGTGGTTGTAATTAGATAGTTAATAACTTGGGAAGGGAAGGGAAGGGAAGGGAAAGGGAAGGGAAGGGAAGGGAAGGGAAGGGAAGGGAAGGGAAGGGAAGGGAAGGAGCTAAATGGAAGCTTTCCTCGGTGGGAGAAAATAATTGTATCTGCTTTTTGATATATGAGCTGAGGTGGCTTTCTGAAGGCAGAAACAGCATCTTGCCTGCAAAGTCATCTCTCCCCCAAGTTAGATGGGATTTCCTATAGGCACTGCTGGGTCACAGAGTTTGTTCCACCAACCCACAAATGAGCAGCAGCAGATTACTGCAGATCAGATTAAACCCTGCAGGTAACAGGGCTCCCTGGCGTATTGCTGCATCTTGTCACATAATAGCAGATGGGGCAGAGGAAAGGATTATATGCAGGGTTGAATTACCGGGAACCACATGGAAAACAGGGGTTTAGCATCTCTCAGGGCTGGAGATGCTGCTGTCAGCCTATGGACTTTTTGATGCATGCATTGCTTTTGCCAATGGATTTGCCATTATTTCACATTGTTGTGGTTTTGGCTGCATTGGCCCGTCAGAATGGCCCCTCCCCTCCTCTCTCTCCAAAGAGAGAAGAAAAAGAGGTAAATGATTTATGAGTTTAGCAAATGAACTAAACTATTGAAAATATTAATAAATATGACATAATAAATAATAATAATTTTAAGAAGTATACAGTCTACATAAAACCATATCAGTCTCCCAGGATGACAATCACAGTAATCAGCAGGCACAGGAAAAGTCCCAGACTGGAGTCAGCAGTGGACAGGAGCTGGATTCCAGTTCTGAAGTCAAGAATGCTCAGATGGGGATTACAGGCAGAAGAACAGACAAGGTCCACCTCAGACATCAGCCGTTGAATGAAGAGAGTTGACTCTTTGATCCCTCAGTTTTTATACTGAGCATGATGCGAATGGGATGAAATACCCTGTTGGACAGTTTTGGCTCACCTGTCCTGTCTACTCCTCTCCAGAGGTGCGACCCCTCTACACTTTTCTGCTTCTGACCCTCCAAAAGGACAAATAACGATGTTACCTGACCTTGGTTGTTACAGCAATAAGTATAAGCAAGGACCTCTCTACATACCATTCCTCGGCATAATCAGATCTTATGACTCTGAGAGTTAACAGTTTCTGAATAATATGCTGTTAGCTAGTTAGAAGAGAGCCAGCTAAAAAGTAAAATTACTGAAGAGAAAATTGGTTCTGTTCTACCTCAAACCAGGACACACAGTACCACGTGGGGAAAAAAAAAAAAAAAA
>VXBW01002014.1:680228-692719 GCA_013400375.1 Thinocorus orbignyianus | reverse complement strand
AAAAAAAAAAAAAGCAGCTGTGACATTACCAGACTGGGAACTCAGACTATACGTCCAAAAGTCAAAGGAATTAAGTTTAGGTGGATTTTTTTGTTGTTGTTTTTAGACATGCTTAGATATTGCATAAACGTAATATGCATATTTATGCATAATTTTTGCATAAATTGCATAAATTCTTTCCAGCATGGAAAGAAAACATACCCATTTCCAGAAGGATTTGCCTGAGTTAGCAGGAGGAGCTGAGAGTCACTAAGGGTGGGGTTTCTGCGTCTCAGGAACCTGACCATCCAATTGATTGAATGTTTCAGTTGCTCAGGGGGCAGTAAGAGCTGCTCCTGGTGTGTTGGATCTTGCCCAGCTGCTGGATTAACTGCATGCTTCCATGCTGCTGGGACCAGGGACAGGTTTTAACACGTGGTTACTGGTGTTCATAAACCACAGCCATGATTTGTAGGGAAAAAGAACTTACCAGACAACATATCTCATAAGGACGTTCTGTATTTTTCTTTTCCTATGTTTTTCTTCTCTCTAGACTGCCCAGTGTCTGAGACTGAAGTGGAATTGGGATGTATCCAAGTTTGTAGCTTCTGAAACCTTAACAACCTCACAAGTAAACTGGTCCAAAAGACCCCTCTTGACCTCCCTTGCTCTGAACTCTTGTGGAGCTCTTAGACTGAGCGGAAAACAGCACCAAAGCTAACGGTCTGAAACTTTGCTACATCTCTTCCCAAGCAACTGACCAAAGAGAAAGGAGAAGCAACATTCCCGGTTGTTCATTGTTGTTGGTTTTTTGTGTGTATGTGTTTGTATGTTTGGTTTTATTTCTAATTTTCTTTTTTTTTTTTCTTTCTGAAAAATCTTAATTCAGGAATACATTTAAGAGAAATTTTTGGGTTTGGATTTTACTGCCCCTTAGCGGTATTCTTTTGGGGGGTGTTTGTGTCTATTTTTTAAAATTCAAAACCTGATTTCTTGTACAGTAATGTCAAAACTGGACCAAGGCTCTTAGGGAAAAAAAAAAAGAAGATGAAAAAAATCCACTGTGTCCCCAGATCCCTGCATGATTCATTTCAAGTACAGCCTGGATTACAGACTGCCCTCCACACTCTACTGCCTCTTCCTTATTGCTCCGTGATTTGTTACCACTCACCCCACCTCCCCACCCCCTTTTTTTTCATTTTCTGTTCCAGTGTATATGTTGCTTATTTGTTTTATTTATTGAGGTATTTTTAACGAGCAAAGAGACCGCACTGTTGCTGTGTATACTGCTTCTCTTGCCATTAAAAATAAAGATGTCATGCAGCTACCAGGGGTGTCAGATTTACATTCTTGACTGCACAGCTCTGAGCAGAAGCCGAGCAGCTTCCTTGCACCCTGCAATGTTTCTGACACTCACTGATTTGGCAAAAAGCTGTTTTCCCAGGTAGCGGGTGATGGGATAGAGAAAGTTTTAGCATTGCTTGTCCAGGCCTTTGCATATTGTGCCCAGAAGAGCTGCATAACCCATAAAAGCCAGCTGCACTACAGAAATGGTCATCCAGAGTCGCTGATCTGCTCCTCCTTCCTGGTTACCTTCTGCCCTGACAGCAAACACTGGTGTGCTTGGCTAATGTTCACTAACCTTCCTCCCCTGCCTTGCAGAGCCCCGTCAGACCCTTAGTCATACACATGCTGAAGCCAAATTTCAATTTCCAGTTTATAAATATCATGTTCTAGAATAATTCATTCTGAAAAAAAATGAAATATAAAATTCATTTAAGGAACGATCGCTGTGGATCTGGAAATGTGGGGCTAAATTATCCCAAATGACCTTTTGTGCCAACGCTCTTTCCCTGCTGGATGAACAACAATAGTAGTTAGCTTGAGAGCACCTGGGCAGCAATGTTGGGGTGACAGAGAGAGATTTATTAAAGGGCTGGTCTCTGGCAAAGGCTGTTTGGGAGCCTCAGCCTTCATTGTTGGGATTATCAACTGAACTATGCAAAGCAAGAGGCAAACCAGATCTTTGAAAGAAAGATTTGCTCAGAAATTGGCAGGGAGGGGTGTATTGTAGGGGTGAAGAAAAGAGGGTGAAGGATAATTGACTCTGAGGGGGAAAAAAGCAACATGGTGGCATCTAGAGCCGTTAAAAAATTAATCATGCCATTCCATCTAAACCAGCTTCAGAGAAAAACATTTTAACATGTTAAATCAAGAGCATACACGTGTTTATCAGACAAATTAATTAACTGATAAGTTTCAGAACTTCAGTGTCAAATGCTTATTTTAAAACAAGCACAATTGCATAGAATAAAATACATCATATCCATTAGAAGCTCTTAATTTCTTACAAGTAAATGACATCTCAGTCTGGGCTTCTGGTTCTAACAGAACCAAAAATACTATTTAAGAAGGTGAATTTAACATATGTCATGCGATGCAGCATGTCATGCAGAAACAGAGTTTTTCCCCAGGGTATGTATGTTTGTGTGTTACTTTCTGCAATTTTGTGAATCTTTAATGATGCTCCAAACTGATTTCACCACAAGGAGCGACATTTTTCCAAGCATGAGCACCCAAAATCTAACTTCAGCTTCATTAATGGCTTGTCAGAAGAGCCTGTTGTGCTTCTTCCCCCTCCCAGGACATGACTAGGACTAGGAGGAGATAGTCAGACCTACCCAAGCCACAGGTCAGATGTGTGCAGATGTAGCAGTTCTACCATAGCTGCCATGTGCCTTCCTTAAAGCTACAAAGGGTCAGGGCTGTTGAACCCCATGCTCTAGTACCATGCATTTAAGGACCTGTCATTGTACATCAAAGCTTCAGATACCTCTCTCTGCAAAATTCGCTAGCAACTGAGTGAAAATAAATGCTTACAAGTACTAGTTGGCAGCTCTTCCATGGATTCTGGGGGTTAGTCAAGGTTCCTGTGAGTGAATGGCCTTGGAGAGGCAAATCTGAAGCCCAGAGATATGATACAACATTTTGTCTTAGGCCAAAAAGCTAGTACCTGCAAAACCTGGTCAGACCAGTCAGTAAACAGACGTGTCATGAGGCTTGGATGACTGTTTTCAGTTCCCAGGGGGAGAAACTGAGACTATTAAACACTCCCAAAAGTCCTGACAATTTGAGAGCTCTAAGTTCTCTGGACAACAGATTTTTAACAGAAAACACATTTGAACTGATTAATAGAGGCACACACATTTCAATCAGCTGCTGAAAAGGCTTTCTATCTTGTATGAGTTCATCTTACATGAGCTGCAGCTGATAGCCAGCAATGTGGGTCAGATAGAAGACAAAGTAAAGGTAAAACCCAGACTCTAGAACTGCTACTGTTTTGTCATGCGAAGGACATAACACAGATAGATTTACTTTTCTTTTTCATACATAGGAGGGTTTTTTTTAACAGCATTTATCACACCCTTCATCCTAAAAAAACACCCAACGAACAACTCCAAACTCAAAGTCTCACCCATTGGGATCTCTTTTCTTCCTGGCTTCCCCCAAGGCCACCCTATTTTCATGCAGTCAGGTAGCACTGACAGCAAGGAGGGATCAGGGAAGGGGGGAGCCCTGAAAATTTTTTCCCAGGGATGCTTGTAAACTTGGAGTCCTCATTGACTGTGACAACCGAGACACTGTTTCTGGGGCACAAATTCAGCCTCCTTTGAAGGGGGACAGCAAAGAGAGGTCTATGTCAGTTAGCATCATCTCAGCACTGAGATCTCTGGTAGAGGAGCTTGCATCAAGCCCAAAACTGGGAGAGGAGGAAGCCCATGAACCTTCGGGGGCACCCATATGCAGTCAGCTGGATGATCAGGATAATGATAAATCTTCTGTTTATTGCTAGTCTGAAGCGTAGCATTTAACAGGGCTAAACAGAAAGATAAAAAATGTACCCAGAAATCACAAGCGATGTGGAAGTACTGCTGCCCATGATTTTTTTCTGAAGCTATTCTCACGTGTCACCTGGCCAGGCTTGAGGAGTAAAGCATTGGAGGTGGTTGTTACTGTATGACACAACTCTCATTTCGATACGGAGGTGGCCTCCATCTGTTCTGCCTGGTTTTGCTCATGTGTTGGCCAGAAATGCCCTCAAGTATTTTGAATGAGGGCTCTGTTCATCTCTGGATTCAACAAAACATGGATCTCAAAAACCACAGATGATTTCTGGATGCTTGGACTTTGTAGATCCCTTTCAAAGAGAGACTAGAATTACAGATATCAAGAAGCAACCCCCACCACCCCAAGAAAGTTTCACCAGTGTTTTCCTGGGATTCTGTGTTGAGTGCCACCTGGCTGACCAATATGCACAATGGTTTGGGAGGAGCAGAGCCTTCCCATGGGGCCATCTTCTTCAGGCAGACAAAACCTCTTCTAGCAGCTGCTTCAGCATCAAATGGACTGCTGGAAGCCATGAAAGGAGGTGTCAGCCAAAGCAGAAGATCCTCTTCCACAACCCATCCCTTCATCACTCAGGTATGCTCTCTTCACAATGCATTAAAAATCATGAGTTTATGTCTTATCTTTAACTCTTTCTCCCACTTCTAGCACCAAATCTGTAGCCGTAAGCTGACCACCTATACCCAAATAAGAAAAACATGCCATACATCATCAGCATGTTTTAATGGAATAATTTAAGCTAATATATGGGTTTCAGCTGTATCTTGATGCTTTTTGTGGGTTTGATGCCATTCACTTGCCTTTGTAGTCTCAGAATTTGTTTTGAGCATGGTAAAATGCACTCAGCCTTTTTATGATTTCCTGACTTGTTTCAGAGTCCTGCACTGAAAGACGTTAGTTGCCCCCTAAATCTTTTTCCAAAACTCTCCTGTCACTTTAAATATTGGGCAGCATTTTTTTAGCTTCAAGACTTTGAAATAATATCAAAGTAAACCTCAAAGGAAGATAATGCAGTAAAGACTAAGGTTGGAGCTTAATTCATATTTAAATAAAGATATTCCACTTCAGCTTGAGTTACTGTGTAAAATAACTGGGAGCACATGGAGCTTTTAAAGACCTTGTTCCCCCAGGGGTCTTTTTTAAAATGATCAGTAGTGAGTCTGCCAGGCAGAGGAATGAAATTGCCTTCCCATGAAAAATTCCCTACCATTGGGAAAAAAATGTTGAAGTTCTCCAGAATCAAGATGGACTTTTTCCTCCCTCCACTCCTGAACTGTGACCCCAGATGATGTTTGCAAATGGTGCTCTGTCCCTGCAGGCAGGCAGAAAATGTCGTCAGAGCCTTTGCAGGAGACAAGGAACGAAGAATTGATTTGCAAGTCAAAATATAGCACTTTTTTCCTTCTTTTTTTTTTTTTTTTTTTCCTTCTGGGGTCAACTGCACATTTTCTGAAATGCAAACAGGAGATTTTCCCTTTTCCCCCTCCCAAAATGCTGGTTTCCAGGAAAGAAAGAAGGAACTAGGGGCTGCTTTCAACAAACCTCAGCACCTGACAGGGATTTGTATGAGGTGGTAAAGACAGATTTGCAAAAGCTGACTGCCCAGCACAGGTATGTTTGCAAGAGTAGCCAAGCGCCACGCACACAGTTCTCCTTAACTTTATCCGAAGATCTCCTTTGAAATTCACCTTTAATCTTCATATCCTGCTGCAGTGTAGAGCAGAGTGGTGATGGATTTAGCCTTCCACATACCCTCTGCCTTTATTTCTTATTTCCTATTCAAGCCCCAGGAACAGTGGGTGGGAGGGATGGCTTTTGCTAACGCCAGCAGCTCCAGATCTGCCAAAACCCCAAACAAAGGCTGTGAGAAAAATATTTCTGCAGGAAGCATTTGCTGAAACATGATTCATTTCTTTAAGATAAGTCATATATGCTCCGGCCAATACTTACAAAAGGGTTAGCCTCCCTTATCCGTACTCCAGCCTGGATGATGAATAAGGACAGAGCATGTGCTTCTAGCTGAGCCCTTGCAATGCTGGTGTGCTCATGCCATGCTCAATGGTGTGGCATACCAGCCTAAATTTGCTGCCATGCAAAGGTAGCTTGAGGCCAGGGACTTGCACAGTTTGCTCTGGGTTTTTCCCTGTTGTCAGCATTGTGTCTCCACCCCTGCACCAAGTCCTGCTGCTGAAGGAGACTCTTCCCCCTGGCATCAAGCAGCATTGCTTTCAACCCAGGTCTAACATCCCTGCCTTGGTTGCTGTGGCTTTTTCACCAGCTACTAGAAACAATGGGCTCCGTGGGTCATTTGCAGTTCATCACGTCTTTGAGTTGTCTGGGTAGTTATTTGAAAAAAAACATTCTTGCTTCGCACATGGCCACAAGATACATAATGAAATTTCCTAACATCCCTTATTTCAAAAACCTCTTTCAAGAGCAGCCTGCCAGACTGCAGCTTGCTTTCCCAAATTAGTGATCTGGTGGAAACTCAGCAGGAACTGGGCGAGGGACCAGCTGGCATGGTCCTGACAATGTGCGAGACAGCAGCTTGCAGAGCACTGTGGGAGGTGGGGACTCACACCACTCTTCCCCTGGCCTGCATGGGTCTGGCACCACGGCTTGGCACTTGCACCTGCACTGCCTGTTTTTGGCCCTGACCCCTCTCCTTCTGACAGCCCTTTGCTTCCTCACGCATGGCCTGAGGAGCTGGCTGATTGTCTTCCTTCTCACTCCTCTGTGTGCTCAGCACAGGGTTCTCCATCCAAGTGGCAGGCACCACTCAGTAATGGACCCAAAACATCGGGCAAGGAGCTGCATGGGCACAGCCTCTCCAAAACTGGCAGATCCCATCCCATATTTGTTCTGCTTTTTCTCCGTTGCTTTCCCCTGGGCATCTCTATCCCACTCCACTTGTCTCTAGCAGACCACGTTTCGTCAGAGCTTCCTCTATACGACAGTGACAATCATAGCCAGCACCTATTTAGCCCTGTGGCAATCACCCTGCACCACCTGTGTCACCTCCCCTCTAACAGACACGTGGCACAAGGCTGTAGTACCTGGTGGGCACTGATGCTCCTGGGGAACATGAGGAAATCTGACCTCAGGCAGCTCATTGCAGTTCGATAGGAGTGATGTGAGCCAAGGAGTTGTGGTCTCCTGGTGGCCTCATGGCATCCCGTGTTTGGTGGGATCATGGGATGAGTTGGCTGGAGAGATGCTTGCAGGAGTTATTACCTGGCTAGCTCTCCCCGCGGGCAATTCTCTCTGCTTAGCAGCAACAGGGCTGAATCATTGCCATGGGCTACATCCAGGAACTGGGGCCCGCTCCACCACCATGCACTTCTGGGCGTGCTGAAACAGCTGGGGTCCTCTGCTGGCCCGTGGCCCACTCATGCTGGAGTTTGGGCCTGTGCTTCAGTCACTGGTTGACATCACCGAGCAT
This sequence comes from Thinocorus orbignyianus, assembly GCA_013400375.1. Taxonomy (NCBI): domain Eukaryota; kingdom Metazoa; phylum Chordata; class Aves; order Ciconiiformes; family Thinocoridae; genus Thinocorus; species Thinocorus orbignyianus. The sequence goes on along the minus strand of VXBW01002014.1, from coordinate 685,392 downwards.
CCTTGTCTCCATGATGCAAGGACAGACTAAGCTGCTGGAGGAACTTGCACTACCTAAGGGCCAGCAGAGAAATAAATATACATCAAATTTTGAGTCCCAGCCTTCTCACATTATGGCAGTGGGCTGAGGTGGAGTGAGATTTATCCCTTCTGGAGGAACAAGAGTACCTCCCTCAGCCACAAAAAAAGAATCAGAAGAGTGAAGGAAGGGAGAGGTGCAGAGGAAAAAGAGGATTAGCATGCAGTACAGAAAGGAAGGTAAACAGGGACCTGCCTCCTCTTATGGACCACATGTGAATACCTCAGCATGGAGATGGATGATTCAAGCTTCAATTCAGACCTGTTTTCTGTATATCAGAAGTTGCTCTCGGGTTATAGTTTCATCCATGCTAAACTCTGCTTCTCTGCACTGGGACTTCAGCATTGCCTTTGAAAGCCCATACTTGTTAATGCTGCATTAAAATGGAATTGAATCAGCGATGCCAATATTTCTGCTGCAAATGCTGCAGGAGCTGCATGTCCCACTAGCTATTGCTCTTTCCTGCCTAGTCCTTTGCAAGAAATCCCTCAAACTGTCTATCAGATCTGGAGAGCTCTCACTCCAAACACCTCCACAACCATCTGGGATGAGTGAGATCAAACCCCTTGGTGAGTGTGTTCCTGCCTTAACCTCCAGCTCCCGTCCTATGCAATGTGGTGCATGGGGTGTCCTCTGTTTGCATCCCCTCCATTCCCCAGAATGGTTGTATGGGTATTAGGCGAGAAAAAGCAGGACATATAAGGGCAAAGGATCTCTGATAGGAGGCTGCAGACATACATTACCAGCCGTGTTAGGGGCAATCACTGGTCCCAGTGCAACAGCACAGCATGGACTAGGAACAGCATCTACTTCTGGTAGAGCTCTTCTGGGTTGTAATCAGATCTTACCCCACTGAACCTCATGCTGTGACATGTTTATGTGGCCAGACCCTTTCCCCTTCACTAGTACTGGGGTCAGGAGAAGCCAAAGGTCAGGCTTGAAGCTGATGATTTCATTTCTAAACAAAACCATCCCCTTCCTCTACCTTCTTCCTCAAAGAGCTTTGCTCATAAATTTTCATTTAGTACCACCAAGCTGACTTTTTGCCCCCCTCACATTCTCTTTAACAAGGGGGATATTTCATTTACCCAAACCAGAGGGTAGTTCCTTATTAACCTGAGTCCCAACCTATTTGGAAATCTTTGGCCAGTATCCTGCCTCATACTTCAGTTTACAAAGTGCCAGTCAGGATTGCTAGAAAAATAAAGGTGGCAGAGATGTGAAACCTCACAGCTGTCTCTCACTAGATAAGCAGTCCCACTGCCTAGTTTTAATGGCTCTGTGACTGGTGTTCCCACAGCATCAGTGCCTCGTTTGACATGCTTGGGGCTGGAAAGTGCAAAGCCACTGTCAGAAGTGCACGTGCTTACTTTGCTTTGAAGAGGAAAGAAGGAAAAAGCAGAAAGTGCAGCTGGCTTTCGGGTTTGCTATTTGCACTCATTCATATCCTAAAGTCCAGCTAAAGCTCAGTGTCAAAGAGCGAACCAAACTGCACGAGCCAAAGTAGAAAACATCTGTGTTTCTCCTTGAGAAACCTCATGTCCCAGAGACGAACAGTGCTTGCTGCAAAACTCCTCTCCCTTCCACTACTGTGGACAGCTCTGAGTCTCCCAAAAGGTTCAGTCTTTCTGTTGCTTTACAAACCCTGGACTCTCTTACTGCACTTTTTCAGACATCCCAGCAGTGACAGTTCTTGGTGCCTGCTTGTCTAATGGCACCCTCTTCCTTTGAGACAAGTTGCAGCGCTCAGCTGGCATGGGAAACTAAATTAGCTCCCGTCATGCAAGGAGGAGGTGGTTTAGATAGCCAGTTTCAAAAGAAGTTAAGGGATTTGGGTGCTCAAATCCAGCTGAAAGCAAGGAACTACTTCACAGCTACTTGCTAAAAGCCAGCTGGGGCAACCTGACCCTTCCTGGAGCTGAATGCATTTTCTTCCCCAGAGCTGCAGGTTCACATCCCACAGAGAGGTCATAGTTAAAAACATGTTTGGTGGTTTCAGCAGGGTCTCAACTCTCATTGACCACACTGAAACAGGACAGTTCAAAATCAGCTGGAGATTTCTGAGCCATGGGCTTGGACTCCTCTAGAATCTCACAGCAGTTTCATGCTTTCAGGAGGGCACATCTTCCTGCATCAGCCTGGCCAAGGACCAAATTGTGGAGGATGACTACTTAACAGTTGCAGCAATCCCCACATAGCCCAGTATTTTTATTTATGCCCTGGTGAGACATAATCAACATGAACAGATTCCCATCACAATTAACAATGAATTTTGTAACAACAGTACCTATAAAACCCCTCCAGCCAGGAGAAAATGTGTGCCTCTCACTCAACACAAGTGGTAAAGGTCATACCCTGCGCAGCCAGCTCTGCTTTTCCAGCCTACTCAGCCAGGGCTGTTAAGGAAAGGTTCTCCTGACTAGGTTGTCTTCATCTCCCCAGCCTAGGTCAGGGTGAAGGATAGCACCTGTGGGTTGGTGCCATCGTGTGGATACAACTGCAATGAAGAGGAGGAGAGGCAGGAGGAAGATCACTGGGAAAAGGACAAATTTGACATTGTCCACGTTGAGGTCCAAGCTTTGTTCCCTCCTAGTGATACCGATGGGCTTAAGTGGGACCAAGCTCTTTCCTTCAGCAGCTTGAATAAATGTAACAGCAAAAGCATATGTCACCTGCACCTTATCTACCTTATGACATCTCCAGCTGCTGACAGCAAATCTTCAGAGGGAATTTTCCCAGATGATGCCCTAATGAAAGCAGCAGCAGTTGAGATAAAGGTCTCTGCTGTGCTTGAAAGGCTGAGAAGCTGAAACAGAGCTGCGAGCAATACTCACTTTACCTTAATCAGGTTTTCATATTTGGAAACAGGGCTGGAACACACTCATACATGTATCATCCCCTCCAGGATATCCAGGACTCTCTGGTTTACCAACACAAATACACTCTTGAACCTGAAGGAAAATCAGGCTGTGGATTTTGGCTAGTGGCAGAGGGTGGGTTTTTTGCTCTGGGCTTGCATCCTGTCCTGGAAGTCACACAGTCCCCAGTCTCCAAATCTCTTGCAAAACTGAAAAGCAATCCCAGCCCAGGACAAAAATAAAGGGTCCATGGGGCCCTGTCACTCTGGGGTCAACTGACGCAGTGGACTTGCAATCAAGATCCTTCATGTAAATTTTCCACTGCCTTTTACAGGATGGATCTGAAATGGAGCCAAATGACAAGTAGGGGGGGATAACAGATCATGAGCCTGGGGTTTTCTTTATAGAGTCAAAATCCCAAGCCAAGTTCTGCTGGCTGGGATGTTCCCATTATCTTGCAGAACAGAGCACGGAGCTCCAATGGTCTCCTTCCAAAACTCTATCCACCGCAATGGAGAGCAACCTGCTCCCGGCACAATGCTTCAGTCCTTCTGGGATGAGGACGGGGGATGAGCCTGGTTCTCACAAGAATGGGAGGAAGCCTGTGAGGACCCTGTCCAGGCATTTCTCAGCCTCTCTCTCTTCAAAGGAGGCAGTCATGTTTCCATACCAACCTCTGCACCTCCCACACACACACCATGCCTGTCCACCCTCGTCATGTTTCTGGCTCTCCCTGAGTTCACACTGCCAAGGTATTTGCATAGCACTTGTAGCAGAGGGGAATGACTTCCCACTCACAGGCGCACTGTCTCTGCCAGGATGGCTCTGGAGGAGCTCTGGATCTTGGCTCTGGAAGAGCTGGCCTCTGGGGACCTCCTTGGATGAGGTGCAAGGCACACACAGGTGGTTGGCACTCAACCCTGAGCAACTGGACAACGCATACTTGCACTGTGCTGGTTGTCACAGGTTGGGCCACCAACCTGTAGGTGCAGGTAGGATCTCATTTGGTGACCCATCAGGGTGCATCCATCCTTCCATCCTTAGTTAGCTGACGCCCCATTCCAGCCACGTTTTGCAGCATGTGGATGATTGCATTCAGGATTCATTAATGACCCAACCCCACATTGCTGTTTCAGATTAAATTGTTCCCAATGCTATGCATTATTGTTTAGGAAACGTATGAATTTTTCCCATATGTCTTTGACCTATAAAATGAATATCCCTCAAAACAGAAAGGTTATTACCAACTACGACATGTTTTCATTTCTCATCTTTAAGCACATTTCATGGTCTGCCAAAACTTTTTAGGAGGTTGAAACTGAAGGCCTTGACTCAGGAAAACACTTCAAACACATGCCAAAGAGGACTTACACACACACTTGCATCTAAGCACATGCTACAGGCCTGTGCTGGACTGAGAATGTTTTCCCAAACTGGTGCCAAGAACCATCTTCCTTTTCATTAACTCCTAGACTCTCCAGTTCTGCCCTTGGCTTTATTGACAATCACCTACAGGTGAAATTTGGCTTGCAGGTGGAGCTGCTAGATTGCAGAGAGCAGCTAATTATTTTGGAATTGCTTGCTGGGGCTTTGTGAAGTGGTAAAAACCTAGAGAAAGTAGAGGTGGGTGGTATTTTCTAAACTGATATTCTTAAAATACAACAATTTGTAGAAATTTCATGGAGTAGTCAGTTTTAACAACAAAATCTGGCAGCAAATCAGGAAGGCATATTTCAAGTCTTTCTAAATGAAAGCTCTGAAAGGACCTTGATTCAAAAGTTGTTTTGTTGTGTTTTTTTAAATTTTACAATATAAAAATGGTCAGTGTCCAAGTAAAATATTTCATTTCAGGCTGATTCAAATATCTCACTTGACAAAGAATATATCTTCTTTCCTGTTCCTTTTTTTAATTTTGGTTTGCCAGAAATTTCCAACATTTAATTTTTCAGTTCATCCCAAATAGGTATTTCAACTTTTTGAAATCTTAATGCTAGGAAAGTCAGTGCTCGTATACTTCTGAGTATCCTGAGACCCAAAAATAGAGCTGGGTAAATGAAGAGGGAATGCAAAAGTCCATCTCTGAAATTTGTCTTTAAGAACTTGCCAGTCATCCAGGAGGAATTCAAGCTACAGCAGACACCATGGGTATCAAAAAAATGGGGGAACTTGTACTCTGTTTCCAGGAAACAAACATTTCATCATTGCAAGGAGAAATACCAGATGGAGAC
>VXBW01002014.1:646425-680178 GCA_013400375.1 Thinocorus orbignyianus | reverse complement strand
GAGCTTTCAGCATTCCTACCTGCACAGCTAAATCCCCAAATCAAGCCTCTTCTGCAGTATGCTTTTTATCTCAGCAGCACAACTCCCTGAGTGAAAGAAAATCTATACTCTGTTTCAACACATTTCTAATAATTATGACATTAGCCCACAGAGCATGATTCTCACAGGAGATGTCTCAGGTGAGGAATGAATGACTGTAGCTTCCCTCTTGCAAGCAGTCCTTGCCTTTTTGAAGTGAGGTCTTCAGTCCAAGACACTGGACAATCATAGCAAGGCTTTACCTGTCCTTTCTATCTATAAAGACTGCACAGAGAAGTGCGTTTATAGTTAATCACCATGTGTAACTTGCCCCACTGCAGAACCTTAGAAAAGACTGCCATGATGTAAGATGAAGGACCACATAGTCTGAAGCACATTGCAGTCTCCTGCAGGAATGTTGTGCAGTGCACTGACTGAGCAGAGCAGGGGTGGCAGCTCAGGAGAAGGTGCCTGAGGCAGCTTCTCTCCTGCCCTGGTTAACCACTCTGTGCCGGCTGGGGAGAATAAACCCATGAGTGCCTTCACATTTTCCTTTGCTGGGACCCTTCACCTACAGCCCTTCTCCAGTCATAGCCTCCTGGGCTCTGGTCTTGTTTTTATCCTCTAACCCATCCCACTAAGCCAAAATTTGCATTTGCAGAAATACCCCTCTGGTGGTTGTTGACACGGAGGACTGGCGACGGCAGGTAGCTCCAGAACCACTCTGTGGTGTATGCAGCTCTGACCCCATATCCCCAGGTAAGCACTGCCCTCAAACACAGGTCATGGAGTAAAGATGATGCTGGACTTTGTGTGAGTTAAACCTAGTTTTTATCCCAGCAAAACAGGGGTCAAGCAAATTAATCTGGTGACCACCACCAGATCCATCTCCCCGTTCCTGACACCAGTCTGAGCAAACAGCTTCAAGACTGCTGTAAAAGAGGCCAACACTGTGACTACTGAGCACCCCACCTCTGAGCCTAATCTGAGCAGGCTGGAGAGGAGCCTTCTTTGCCAACAGGCATCCCCAGGCAGTGCTTTGGAGATAGTCTTCATCATACACAGAGCTTACATCAGCAAATTAACTAGAGCTCTTCCACCCACATGACAAAATGGTGAGCAGAGGGTTGGAAATACACAAATCACATTTTTTTGATCCTTAAAAAGTTTCGTCACTCCTGAAATCAATTGAAAATGAAGAGGCTTTAGCAGGGAGTTGAAAGAAGCGGTAGGGTGGGTCACATGTTTTTGTTCCTTTTGTCAAATGATAAAATTGTTCTTATTTAAGATGTCAAAAGCCTGTGAAGCAAACAAAAAAGCCCAAAGCGCCAACTTCCCAACACCCAACCACAGCGAGACATTCATGAACATAAGAAAATGGGCTGCAAAACTTGTACAAAAAAATAAGCCTCCCTGAGAATGGCTCTGCCAAAGTTATGGGGAAAAGAGGTTACGAGTATTTGTGGGAAACAGCGCTTAAAGGGAAGGATAAAAGGCGNNNNGGGACATCTGGTTGTGTGTGGAGAAAGAATAGGAAAGAACAGAGGGAAAGAGGACTGGACCTAGGGTTGTGCCAGTCAGGAGGGATTTGGCCGGATGATGGTTTTGCTGCATTTAAATGTGTAAGATATTCTTTGATTGATTCTAATAGACTACACCAAAGTCATACTTGCAACTCCCAGCACGCTAATTGCAGAGAAGAGGCGGACAGTGACTCATGTTGGAAACTGCCCAACTTCCAAAGAGGGGGGAAAAAAAAAAGAAAAAGAAGGAATCTTAGCACTCAGGCAACCACAATGGTCCCTGGATCCGCACTGGGAGAAAGGTCGAGGCAGGCACAGCTGTGGGAAAGGAGCACTAGCTGACTGGCAGGGGACCCCCCCTCCAACCAGGAGGAGGGGAGAGTTGGAGGTACCCAGCTGTGGGGTGCCTCTCTGGGGCTGGATTTGCTCCAGCATCTTCCCAGCTGTGCAGGCAGGGCAGCTGTTTCCCTCAGTGCTAACTCCATCACCTGGAGGCAGGGATGCTGCCAATCCCAGCAGAGATGCCCTCAGGAAGATGTCACCAAGGCCTGCCCTAGGTAGGACGTTTCTCCTCCCTAACACCCAAAAATCCTTCTGCCAGGTGGTGAAATGCAATAGGGCAGGAGCTGGGGGATTGCTACGTGTGTCCCCTGCCTCCGCCACCACCCTGTCACCAAGCCTTTCAAAACCAACTCCAGCTGAAGGGCTGGAGCCATGGTGTTACAGAGGCACAGACAGAGCCACCAGCTCTGGGTTGCACAAAGGCCAGGTCTGACGGGTCTCAGAAGGAAAAAAAAAGTCACAGACCTTGTGTTAAGCCTAAGGTGTCCTGCTTGGCTTCCTGTCTAGTGAGTAGCTTCCTTCCCCTCTGTTTGTGAAATACTCTGCAAGAGACATGCACATGTGCGCACACACACACATTGATGTTTGCTCAGCAATGATTACAGCCAGGTCCAAAACATCTCTCGGCAACAGCGGAGAGACTAACAGGGGTCCTTGCCTGATATTTATTATCCTATCTCAGCTCCATTCTCATCCACTCATTTTTAACTCTTAGAGAAGCTGGTAGCATCAGAAACTGAAGCCAACCCTGCCATTCATGCACCTCCACGCTAGTTACTCCCCACCTGCAAACTGGGCATGACAGGGCTTATGTTCCCATGTGTTTCTCCTCTCTTTTGAACCCTTTGGAGCACAAGTTGCCTTTCGCCACTTTCCTGGTCTGAACCCCATGCGATGGGACTGTACTCTCAGCTGGAATGCTCCTGGGAGAAATCTTCAGTGGCAGCAAATTAATTCAAAGCCGATGCAAAGGTCCATCACGTAAGAGACCATTGCATCCCATAGGTCAACCTTGGGTCATCAGCAATGCCCAGGAGTGGTCTTTGGGGAATGGTGGTAAACAAAACTGGGTGACGAAACCCAGACTGGATTTACCTTGTTCAGTAATTACAGGATCTGAAAAATCACTGCTGCAAACGTAACATGGGTGGCTGGTTGAAACACTTTGTGGACAGATGTATGGGCTATAACATACCTTTTATTTAGTTCACTGTGGCCAGTCTTGGCTTCAACAGGGTCCTAGGTCTCCGTGATGACCGAGATGACATATAAACATGTGGACATTCAAGCATTCCTCTCACTCTAGTACTCAGCAAGCAAGGTTTTGCCCTATGTATTCACCTAGGCAGAAATTGAGCACTAGGGTTTCTCCTTTTCCTGTAAACACCACAAAAATAAATGAGTAGAAAAAAAGTTCAAACAAACCCTAAATAAAAGGCTTGTGTTGACTAAAAGTAAATTTCCATGTGGACAAAACTGGAAGAAAGGGTTGAACATATTTTATGTTTTTTCAGTCTGGAAGTCCTTGAGGTGTTGGTTGGTTGTTTTTTTTCCCCCTCACCAAGTAACCTGGTGTGTGTCTCAGTGTGTCTGAGGCAGCCCAAGCATTCCTCTTGAAGCACAACTCACAAGCCATTGAGAAAAGCTAGGGACAGTGATGTACATTATATACCTGCAATTTAGTGTCAGTCCTGCGACACAGAGTATTTCTGGTTTTGGTATTGGGAACCTACATTTTACTGATCTGAGTCCCCAGCTCCAAATGAAGCAATTACTAACGCACTATGATATTAAGATACAAAATGCGTTTCATAGTTCAATGGCAGAAATGTGGCAGGCAGAAAGAGCTATCTGATCAATACAGTATTTCTGTGGCATTGAGGAATGTGTGTGGGTTCTCCTAGGAGCATCCTGTTTGCACCACCAACACAGCAGAAGCAAAGACATGCTAGCTGAAGGAAGGTGCAAAGCAGTGAAACTCCTTTTTTGGGGTATTTCTAAAGAAAAAGATATTTTGGTTCCATATGCAACTTTCCAGAAAGCACTGTGCTTATACATTCCTGTCCCTGCTTCATTCCTCCAGCACATTCTCCTTGCTAACACAGGCTTGGAGGAACCACTGGTGGCCCCTTGGGAAAGGCAACAACAAGAAAAGCAAGATTTTATGCTTGGCTTTTGCACACAAGGCCTGCCATGCTTGAAAATTCATCCGTGGATAAACAGCCATGTTAGGAAGCAGGGAGCTTTGCAGCTGAGCAGTGGGTTGCTTGGCTTTATCACTAGCAAACGGGTCAATATTTTGTTCAGGTGCGTGCATCCCCCTAGGGTCATTGAAACATAAACCCTAAAGTACAATTTGTCAGGCTCTGAAGATGTCCAGCTTGGTTACAGTAGCTCAAAGTACTATTTTTCCGGACTCCAGCATCTATTATCCCTCCTCCCTCAAAAAAACCAATAATAATAATAAAAAAATATTACTCCATACATCTTCTCAAGGCGATCAGCTGGGTCTCCAGTCTAATCAGACAGCTTCCCCCTTTTGTCTCTCCTCGATCTGTCCAAGCAGCTCTGGAGTCCATCAGCCCTGTGATATCATACCTTGGCACAAGCACTGCCTGTTTGCTTTTTGCCAGGATGAATTCTGTAAACACAAGAAATCACAGCAGGCCCTGAGGGAAGCACTTTTTTGCCTCCTTCCCTGCAGCAAAATGGCCCATCCTTCATGGCTCGCATGGGAGCCAGGGAGGGAGAGGAGAAAAGGCAGAGGCTGAAGGGAAAGCAGGAGGAAGGTTGGCGATGGAATGGACAATGCCATGGTTTTACCTGCAATGATGGAGTGGCAAGGACGACCTCAATAACTACAGAAAATAAAACCAAGAATGAAGGAGCCAGCTGGGTTCTCTGCCAGTCACTTGATATTTTTTAATCTTTTATTTTGCTGGTTTTGTTGATGTATTTATTGAAAAGGCTTTTCCTTGATGTGTCAAAGCAAAGCACAGGAGAGCCAACACCCAGCTGGGACTGACCCTAACCTAGCAGCCTTGGTCTGGTTACTTAAGCAAATGAGTCTTTGGGGATTAATGAGGCACGTATCTGTCTGGTTGTTTCCTTTCCCCTGCCTTCCAGATGACTTCTGAGCCCATTCTGTGTTTGCAGACTAACCTAAATGAGGGCAGTGATCTTGGAAATATTGAATTTCTGGAAGTTTCTTAAATACTGCTCCAGCAGGTGAATGGGCAGCCTTACAGTGTGCAGAGGGGGGCATTGGCTGCAGCCTGAGCCCAGCCCAGTTTACCTCAGGATGGCAAAAGCCACCCATGAGAAAGCTGGAGCCCATCACGGGCTTGGAGGATGTTCAAAGCAAGGTAGGAGGAGGTAGCTCGCAGTCATCTCATCCCAGACATGCCGCTGCTGCCATGTGATGCCACACCATGCATTTCTATTAATGAACAGGAAAGTGCAGCCTGATGACAGGGCAAATTTTAACCCAGGTGATCACATCAGGTGACTGTAGCACCTCTGCAAGTTTCCTCAATTCAGTTCTCCTGCAGATGCAAAGAACCCAGGGATACCTGCAGGATAGTTGCTCTGAGCTGCCATCCTTCCAAAGCCTGGCATGCAACCATCTTGCAATGTAAAATGGGAAAGGAAAAAAACCCAAATCTCTAAGCACCATAAAGATTTTATTATAACAAACCTCTGAGAGCACCTTGGGAGCTGGGATGATTAACATTCCTTAAAGAAAAGAGTAGGGGTGGAGAGGACCTGGGGGAGGGGAGACACAACACCCTCCTGTGGGTCCCACCTTCCCACCTAATCCCCCTGTTGCCTTCTGGCAGGTTTACTGGCCCCAGTAATGTTGCTCCCATTGATATTATGAGGAATTGCAGGCTGTGCTATATTTCCTCATGAATTTTGCTTCCCTGCCAGAAAAGTTCAGGGCTGGGTCAGACTTTTATATGTATATTTATATCTATTAATAGGTATAAATATATATTTTTGAATATATATATAAATACATATATTTCTTCTTTTCTTCTTTCCAGGTGATTTCCACCTTTCACCACATAAGGGCTCATTCATCTTCATCTTTCCTACTCACTAGTTTTTTTACTGCTTGCCTGGGTTGGGTTAAAGAAAATAATTGAAGGATCAAACCCCACACCCATCCCTTCCATGGCTGGGGTAGTCCATGAGGGAATGGTCCTGTGGGTGCCAGGGGAACTGTGGTGGAGGCAGGATCACAGAGCCTGGCAGCAGCCTGCCCTCACCCCACATCCAGCCAGGGACTGCTAATTCAATCAAGCTCAGTCCTGGCTTAATGGGCTGAAAAGGAGAGTGTTTTGGACTTCAAACGTTCCTGTCTCTCCTCCCCCACCGCATGCATGGACCACCTTCACAGGGTCATGATCAGAAAGGGACATGCACCAGCATCCTAAATCACTTATCTCCAAGCTTCCACCTTGCTGATTTATCTTATGCCTACATCCACCATCCCAGCGTAAGGCAGGATGCTGACAAACACATGCGGGAGAGGGGTACTTATCTTCATGTACTTAATTCACCTCCAGGATGTGTCCACATTAGCACTGCAGAAGGGACAGCCAACAGCCTCGGTATGCAGCAGCAATGACCTCAGAGAAATGAAGCTGCAGCAGAAAACAAAAAATCATTTGCCAGGTTTGGACTTGCTCCCCATCACTGCCGCCCGTGCTCAGAACTGCACTTGCTTCTGAGAGGGGAGGGGGAGAAATTTGTTTTTCTCTCTACATTGGGATTATGGGATGGGAACACAGGGAGAGAGAGGTCTCAGAGGACACAACTTCCCTGGGCAAACATCAAGCACTGAAACCTGTGGGCACAAACCCCCTTGAGCAACTGATGTGTTGCACAACCTGAGCTGTGACATTGGTGCTTCTCCATCTCCTGCTCAGATGCATGGCTTTGAAGTCTCATTGCACTCGTCTCATGAGAGAAAGGGATACAAAACCATGTGGAAATCATCTTCTCCCTTATCACATGTCCAAACCATAGACATGGTTATTCCATGTCCCATGCCCAAACTAAGCCCAGCAGCAGGTGTCCAGGGACAGTGTTTACATCGCTCCTGCACACAGCATGGCCACGGTCAAGTCATCCTGCTGCAGTAAAAGGTGTCCAAGTCCCTTCTTTTGGGACACAAAGACCTAAAATGTGCTTCTAGATGAACTTTGTAATGAATAAATGCTCTTACCACTGCCACTTCTGAAGGGCTCTCTTCTCATGTTTGAAATCCAGGAGGAATCTGATGGCGCAGGCACTTCTGCTGCACAAAGGTTTTTAAAAGATAATTCTGGGCCTAGACTGTAGAGAAACATGCCACCCTCACTGACTCAGGATTCCATGGGTCCTTTCAGTAGGTCACTTTATTTTGTAAAAGAGAGTTGCTGTTCTGCAGGGAAAGCAGCCAAAATCTGGGAGGTGGTAAAGCCTATGTGTGCCCCAACATATGAAGCCAGATGTCCAGGATAGCACTCACCCTGCCCCAGTGTACAGGAGAGTCCAGATGCCCCACACAGCCCCTTCCAGCTCTATTTCATACAACCCAAGGGTTCAGAGAAAATTTAATATAATATAATACTCATAGGTTTCCTCTCCCTCTGCTCAGAATTAATCATACCTGCCTGCTGGAAAGACACACGCTTTGCTCACAGGACTTTTCCGTTTGAAAGCCTGTTGTCTGGACACAACTAGACTTTTGAATCTGGATTTTAGCACTCTTCCCCTCTCAGCTCTCAAGGGAAAGCAAGGCTGTCATCATTACCACATGGCAGTGGCTTCATATGATACTGGTTTCCCATGACCAGTGCTAGAGGAACACCTACTGGCTGGTATTTTCCAGCCCTGCCTGCTAACTCTTTACTATCAGCATTGAACAACAGGTCATTTGGAGAAGCATCTTTGTATTGTTTCCTCTGCCAGGAATATAACTTGCTTTTCTTGCTTTTGGCTGGGAGACCTGATGGAGCCAGTTTGGAGAGACCTCTTTGCCCAGGAGGAAAGGCCGCCACCAGCATCCCTGTTCCCCTGCTGATAAATGCATCTTATTCCTTGAGACCCTCACCCCAGACAGCCTGACTCTCCCTGCCAGTCCAAACTGAGAGGAGAAACTCCATCTCATCAGCAGTTCAACCTTGAATGCATAACCAAGACATACTGGACTGAAGATTTACAGCATCCCAATGAGAAGCAGCATGACTCCAGTCCTGGCCTTTGGCATCACTTTTTTAAAAGACACTCTAGTTAAATATGAGGCTGTTCCCCCAAAAGAGCTGTCGGAACCTTTACCTCCCAAACACTGTCCCTGAACAAGTTGCACACCTTCTCACCAGAGGCAGGCTCTAAGCTGCCTTTCCCCACAATTTCAGCATTCCTCATTTTCCATGTCATTAATCTCTGCGAGTCCTGGCTCCAAGCAAGCTGGAAGCCAAATCAAATCCTGCCAGACAGGTTCCAAGTGAAATCCAAGTTGTCTGGAAATGAAGAAAATTCAACTAAAATTTTGAAAAGCATGTGAACTGTGTGTTGGTTCTCACCAACGGGGCAAGTTAGAGGCTGCACAATCCAATAGATGGTTTTGGTGGCAGTCAGCTTGCCTTTTCCCATTTCACTTGACTTTTCCAGCAACAGCCAAAATACGAAGCATTCATTTGAGCTAACAGCTTTAATTTTGCCCAAAGAAAAAACAAACCAAACACTGGGAAATATTTTTAAGTTTCTCAAGAAAGATTTTCTGGCTTTGAGAACTGCCACTGAGCATTGTCAACCAATGCATTTTTCACAGCATTTTTGCAGTTATTTTTTATTTCCTCTGGCATTTGAGCTGCTTGGCCATGAAACTCCAGTTGCCTGACATCCCAAAGCTGAGGATGAAAGAAGCGAAACCTCTTTCCAACAGAGTGAGGGAAAAGCAGAAAGCTGTCCCACAGTGGGACAAGGAGAAAGAGCAAAAACCCTCTCACCTGAATGTCTCCAGAGATGTCCTGCCTTCAACACCAATCCTCCCCCAAAATTCTGCAGCTTGGCCACGCAGTTTATCTCTACACCAGAGGATGAGGCTCAACACTGCATGTTGAGCTCAACCAGCTACATTGAACTCAAAGACAAACCAGAAGGTGCTGCTCCCCTTAGTTAGGAGAGCTTGGGAGCTGCAAAGTTGTGTATTTGCATGTTATTTTCCTCCCTCCAGAAGCAAATGCCAGCAGGGTTTAACTAGAGGAGCTGTACTGTGCCACACCAGGAATAAATTACTAAACAGACCAGCAGCACTGTCACATTGACCTGGGATCCTTAGGAACAAGGGCTCTGACAGTCCGTGGCATGATCCATCCTGCTTCTGCACCAGCAGTCTCATAGAAGCAAATCCAGGATGAGCCCTAATGAAATCTATAGATACTTTACTGCTCTGGTTGGATTGCTCTTCCTTCCCCCTCCTCCAAGCCTCTTCAAAACAGAGCTTGGAAGCAGCCTGTGATACTTAAGTCTTGCCTTTCTTGACTCACAAAGGGAACCAAAAGGAATTGTTTTGAAATAACAGTGCAAATCAAATTACCCGTCGCAGATAAGGAGGAGAGAGGTCAAATATGAAAAGCCTTTAGATGAAAGAAGAATTAGCCTGCAGCCCACCAGGAATAACTTAATTCAAGTCTCATTTTCAGCACCCCTAGAATCTGGCAAAACAGAGGTCCCTAATGAAGCCCAATAAATAAACCTGGCCAAGACAATTTGTTATATCGCCAAACACAGAGCCATTTCACCAACCACATGCTAAGCATCAACCATCCCCTCAAATGGGAAAACTATATCAACTTATTAGAAGCCATCATCAATCAGCCCAGAGGAAACCATCATCAGCCCTGATCAGGTTCCAGCCAGAGCTATGGGAAACCACTTCGTGGTTTGAGTTTGCAGATATTCAGCAACCGCGTGCACACCTCCTCCTCCTCCCAAGATGCATTTTTTAGTGGGGCTGGGAACCTGGCTGCCCCAGCCTGCAGAGATCTCTACAGGCACCTGGGCTGAAAACAGCCAGGGCACGAGGTTTGCAAACCCTCTCATTTGGCTGCACCACTGTTTGCCCAGTGCTCCCTGGATCTGGCAGGGTTATTGATGGGCTTGGGACACTTGTGGGGCTTCTAGCAGAGTTTTTCTATTGTCTCCATTTCAACTTTCCTCCCTTTCAGAAAAGTTCTCTCCACCTTTCCCAAAGACATATTTTATCCCCTTTGGTCAAAATCTTCTTTCTCCCAGAGCACAGCACAAAACAATTTGAGACCAGACCCAATGCAGCCCTATCAAGGTTGGGCTTGGCTTGGGGGCCAAGCAGGGACCCTCATCAGTGCTGAGACCTACCTCCTTGATAAATAGGCTCCAGAAATTCCTGTTGCTCACCACCAAATGAACCCAGCTGGCTAAAAGGTGGTTGCTAAGCTTGCACTGGCTGTATTATTCACAGGGATTGGGAAGGATTTCAGATATTGGTCCATGCAGTGGGGAAGAAGGGATTATTTTTTTTCTCTTTCTCCTTCAAACTAAAACACATAACTGAAGAGTGAAATTCTGAAAGCTTTCTCAAGGACTCTGAGTATTTAATTGCCTTTAAAGCACAGGAATTGCTCCCCATTCCCTTCCTAATTTAACAGGAAAGAGGTCTCTTGTTCCTGCAGGCCCTCTGAAATTCTTGACCATTTGGCAATTGTACCATAACAGATCACAAACACGTTGCTATCTATACCCACCTCCTCCCAAATACAGTAAAAACATTTGTTTGTTTGTTGTTTTTTTAAATTGCATTGAATTTGCAGATTCCAAACCTTTCCCCCTTGGGATGGGGGAATGAATAAATGAAAAAATAGATAAAAATTACTGAAAAGGCCCTTAATAAAGCAGATAAAGGGCACCTGTCTGAGACTGGCACACACTGATACTCTGTGCAAGAAGAAATGTTTTCCCCGCTGCTGTGGTACATAAAACACAGGAGTGAGGTTTTGACGTGGCTTTGTTTAAACTCCCATACACTGCCTCTAGAGGAGCAGCAGCTTGGCCAGGTAGAGAAGCAGTAGGGGAGCAACCCATGCCACCACCTTTATCCAGAATATGGCCGCTTACATCTGCTATTGTTCCTGAAGCATTTAATGTGCTTTAAAGGCAAGAGAGGTTAGTTTTTACCTCGTGGACACCCAGAAGACATGTGGTTCACTGTTGCTGCCCCCCTAGAACTGAATAGCAGTGGTGTTTCTTGCATGGAGGCTTATTCCTGGGCTGGAAGATGCAACGCACAAGCAGTCCCTTAGCCAAGAGGGCAGCTCTGAGGTGCTGACATCAGCCAAAGCCAGGGCCTCACTGCCAGTGCTGCAGGCAGCTCTGCTTCTCCCTGTGCTCAACCTCCCATCCGCCTTCACCTCCAGCCCCATCTGTTTTCCTTCCAGAGATAAAATCTGTTTTAAGCTGGAAGCATCCTCAGCACTGCCGACTCCTCCAGGAGCTGGAGTGGTGGGTGGCTACAGCTGCCGCTCCATTGGATTGGGCTGGGTATGTGCAGGATGCTCAGGGACTGGCTGCTGTCACAGCTGGCCGTGATGGACAGCAGACTTCTGCTACTCCCACCGCTGTGAATAAAAGCCCACGGCTCTTCCAGACAGGTTCACGGTCCTTTTCTGAGCTCAGAAAGCAAAGCACAAGACAGTGTTATGGGACCTGAGGGGATAATGCCTGCCTGCCACATGACAGCATTCCTCCTGAATCACTGCTGCTGTGCCACCCTCAAGCTGGTCCCAGAGAAGCTGGTCCCAGAGGACAGGCCAGTTCCAGGTCTGCAGTTGTGGAGGGTTTGAGGGTCTCCTGGCCAAGCACTAGCCTGTTTCTGGGTGCTCACAGGTTGGTGTAGTGTAAAAGGATGAACAGGGAGTTCAAGAAACAAATCCAAGCTCCATGCAATCACCTCCAAGGTGGCTTCCCAGATTTCCACATCCTCATAATCACACAGAAACATCATGGTCCAATTCAGTAAGACCCTCAGTAAAAACAGATGATCCCTTTTTCTCCAAGTCTGTAATTAGTTCTTCTAAGATTTGCTCCTTCTCTACTGAAGCCTTTCATGAGCAAAGCCTGTGAGACACCATTATTTGCAGTGTCGTGAAACAGTCTCAATTCTTGGCAGGAGCTGCTTTTGCTGAATTATGTTATTGTAAAAAAAAAAAGCCTTCCTGGAAAAGGATCATGAGAGAAAATGGCTTTTGGAGCTCAGGGGAGCCCCACAGCTCACCCACCAGGACCTCTGCTCAGAGCTGGGGAGCCCAGGAGGTGGGGTAGCAGCCTTGTGCTTACAGGTACTCACCCTTCTGTGAACAGTAAAACCACTCCTACCTCCCCTGGAGAAAAGCAAAGGAGTCTCCAGGCCAGCTTTGCAGATTACACTGACATTTCTACCTGGAAGATTCAGGCAGGGGGAATAAATGAGTTCCCAGCTCCCTCAGGGATCTTCAGAGCAGCCCATAAGAGATCAACCATGCACCAGCCTTGGGAGAAAGTATCCACTCAGCACAGATCTAAATCCCATCACAAAAGCAGGACGTTTTGCTGGCACAGGCTGAGCTCTTGCCCCCCGTGCACTCAGACTGTATATTTAATACCAGACCCTGCTCTTTCCCCTGCAGAGCTTCCATTGGTATAGACATTCATTTAAAGCAAAGTCTTGTTTTCACTGCTCAGAGTGAAAAACAGCCTCTGTCTCCTCTAAAAAAAAATTTGGAAAATAAATGAAAAACCCCATATAACCTTGGAACATCCCAGGGAAGGGTACAGAGCAAACCCACCCTGGTGCCTGGCTGGGCATCTATCCCTCACACCCAGCCACAGGCACTCATCAGAGGAGCTGAGAGGGGACCAACTCAAAGAGGTTGGGACATGTTCACTGCAGCATAATGTTCCTTTTTTTTTTAGGATGAACAGATATCTGGCTATAAACATTTCCATAGCTAAGGCAGCAGTTATTGAAATATATTATTTCATGCTGAGATCTCAGCATGGGTGCCAGGCTGCTGAGTTTAACCCTCCCTGCTGCATTTATATCCCCATGCTCACAAAGAACAGCAAGCCCAGAGCATTTCAGGAGAGATTAAGGGAGCCCTGAATCAAAGATGCATTTGCAGGCCTGTCACGTCAACACTCAACGACCAGGTCCTACTCCCCAGCAACCTACATGGGGCTGGACCAGCAGGTTTTAACCTGTGGATCTGGAGAAGGAAAAAGCACTGCTGCAGATGTGGGTAATCAGATACTGCAGGTCCTGAGGACGCCAAAGGAAGCCCTGTCACAGCCTGCCCTCCACTTTTAAACAGCCTCCCTCCAGCATCGTAATTCGTAAGGTCTCAAAACCACCACTCAGCAATGAATATTTGTCAGAGCCCAAAGTGCACATTTGGCTTCACAGAGTGAGACCTGGGGCTTCTTAAAGGATTAGCAGCCTCCGCCAAATGCCCTGCACAGAGTATTTGAAGTAACGCCCACTCCAATTGAAACAAGCCCTCTGTCTCAAGGCTGTAAGAGCTGGGCTGGACCAGCCGGCAGTGGGATTTCACACCAGCAGAATGAACTCCCACAGCTGCTCAAGACCCTTCCCAACCTTCTGCCCAGAAAAGCCCCCATGCTTTCTCTCGAAGGAGCTGCTTCTGCACTCTCAGCTACGCTGGCGCACGTTACAGCCAGCTGCCATGCCCACATCACTGGTGGTCCCAAAGCAAGCCCCATCACAGGACCATCACCCTGCCTACAAAAATGGATTCTGCCTGCTCAGCTCTTCCTGGGCTACAGCTGGAGCAACCCTCGATGCTCACTGTCCCACAGGATGGTGCCACCACTGCTGCCAGGGGCGGGGATGTGGGCTCAAGCACGCGAGCAGGACATTGCACAGGATGGCTGCTCTGGTCCTCTTGCTGTCTTTAGGTGCGATGGGTCAGGCGGGCCCTGGTCATAAGCAACTTTGCTTTTCCCAGGAGAGGTGCATGCATCTGGTTAGCTTTGTCCCTGCGTGCCCTGGACCTGCCGTGGGTTTGCATCCTTGCCCTGGCCACCCTGCCCAAGCCCCAGGCTCCGATTCTCAGAGCACCACAGTGGATGCTGCTGCCTGCCTGTGCCAGCTAGCACTCAGACTGCAGCTGGCACACAGGGCAGCAGCGGCGCTTCACTGACGACGGAATGGCCATTATCCCCAAGATCACAAGGTTTTTTGTGTGCTCTCCCCTACACCCTCCGTGAGGTGCCCTGCACAGACTGTGAACATCAACCTGCTATTCCTACTGTCAACCCACATGGCCCAGCAGACTCCCCAGCACTGCTGTGCCGAGCAGATGGGCCAACACAACCTCTGCAGAGACAATCCCCGAGCATGGCAGGCTCATACCCACGTGAGAAAGGAGCCAGCATCCTGGCCTGTAGGAGGAAAGGTGATTTTTCTCCTTGCCTAAATGCTTAGTTTTTTCCAACTGCGTAACAGACACTGGAGCCATGAGTGGGTTCCCAGACTACGTTTGACTACTCTTCCCTGTTTTATAAACTACTCACAGGTTGGAAGGACTAAGCAATCCAGGGCCAATGGCTTTGGGCTTCTTCCCTTTAATGCCAGGGTTGCTCTGCAGCAGTTCCCATGAGATGAGTAAGTCCACTCTGCAGAGGAATACACAAGCCTTAGCTTAAACAAGAGCCCCAAGGACTTGTCTTCTCCATCCAGTAGGGAGACAGTGAAAGGATATCAAAACTGAAGAGTAGCTGGTTGCCTTGTAATAAGAGAACACTTCCAGTTGACACAGATGGAGAAGCTTGACTTTAAATCATTCAGTGGGCTCCAGAGACAAGCAGGATGATACAGAAGCTAAACAGAGGGAGAGCATGTCTGAATAAGACCATGAAAGAAAAAGGGTGGATCTGCTTCACCCATGTGAACTTGAGGGCAACACTGAGACCATCTCCTGATCCACACTGTGGGCACGTGTGGAGGATCTGCTCAGATGGGGCACAGACACAATCTGTGGGTTTGGGGGAGAGCCTCCCAGCCAGCCTGCGCAAATGAGCAGAGCAGAACTGGACCATCAGGCAGGGAAATGGGACTCACCCTGGAGGTGAAAGAAGTCTGCTGGAAGGGGCACCTGCAAATACAGGTACAGTATGAAAAGGCAACAAGGATCTCTGGGACTCACATCTTGCTCCCTACTGACCCAGCCTGAGAGCAGGCAGGCCCCTACCCAGCTGTCTTCAAGGCGCTCCCACTCCAGAGCAGCTACGTAGGGCAAAGCAGAGCACTGACAGCTCAGGAGGCAGAACAGAGCCAGACACAAAATGTCAGTTTTCCCCCTCCATTGATTTTCCTGGTTTTCACTCACCGGTGGCTTTTGGGGAAAATTCAGCTGCTCTCATGGACTTCTTGCTGGAAATTCAATTTCAGTGTGATTTTTTGATTATTCTACAGTCCCTACGTGCAGGCAGTTGTCAACATGCATCTCAGAGCAGCAAGGAAACTGGGCAGAATCTCTAGTAATCTTTCCTAACATGGACATCCTGACATATGCATGGGTATCCTTTGACCAAAAAGTCACTACAGCACCAAGACCCTTTTCATGACACCAAGAAACTATTTTGTTAAAGTGGATGAACCATCACATCACACCGAAGGCACCAGATAAAAAGATCAGCAACAGAAACCAAGGTGGTACTATAATTAACTCTTTCTTTTTATTTACACCACAAGAATAACAAGTTGTCATAATGTGGTACAAAATACTGGACTCCTAATAAAGTTGAAATTGAAGTCAGTACTGTCAGAGAAAGACACCATTGGCCAGTTAAAAAAAAAAAAAAAAAAAAAAAAAAAAAAAACCANAAAATAAAAGAGAAAAAAACAAACAAAAAAACCCCAAACAAACCCAAGAAAAATATTCCATCTCCACCAAGTAAAGGAAAGGACCATCAGAAAACTTAGCACAAAGAATGCTACCATCACTTAAAGTAGGGTCCGTACAATAAGAGTGAAATTGTGTCTAAATTACAGCATAAACCGGTAGCTGCTACCAATGGTGATGTCATACTGAGCATGTATAGGTATAAAGTAGAATATAATATAGTTACAACTTTTTGATACTACATATCTGTAATAAGCTCTTGGGTGAATAATGTTTCAACCCCTCCTTCCCCCCCGCCCCCTTTTATATATATATTATATATATAAGTTTGTCATCCTCATAAATTGGAAAATAGCGCCTCCACTATGGAGCACAGAAAAGTGTTAATTTATTTTCTTTCAATAGGATACTTTTTCATCAATATCAAAGACAAAGTGAAGATGAGCTGAGAACAAGCTCAACTTCATGACAATGACAAAAACATGTTTTCCTCTTGATGTAAAGTCTCATTTTAAACCACAGTGTTGCACAGTACACGACTGTTTAAAGTGAAGCCTAGCAATAATACATCATTTAAAAGCAATTTTAAAAAAGTTAACGCAGCTGTGCTGAAGAGTTAACTCTTTAAAGTCCTCATCATTCACCTCCTTAGAATTAATGACTACATGTGTTGACAAAGGGTTGCACATCCAGCCTCCCCACCCAGCCAAGAAATCAAAACAGAATACTAAACCAAATTAAAATGAAAAGAAAAAAAAAAGACACAGGCAGTTTACTTTGTGTGTTCTGTGTAGTTTCCCTAAAAACACTGTTTCCACATAAATACAATAAACTCTATTACCGGTAAGTCACAAGTGCTCGATAAACGTCTTTTTTTTTTTTTCTTCTTCTTCTTCTTCTTAAAATGAGAAATGTTTAAGTAGTTCTTTTTATTTACTCTTTTTCTTTAACAATAAAAAGCACAATTTCCTCTTAAGTTCAGTAAGACGCAAAAAATGTTCCCACTCTCCTTCCTTTGTGTGCAGCTGCGTGGNTATATATATATTTATATATATCAATGCCCATAAAAGACGTGGGCCCAAAAAAGTTTACAAAAGGAAGAATGGAATGAATACATGACTGCAACTAATAAAAAAAAAAAAAAAAAAAAAATCACAGTTCTGTTTATCTGAGTTAAATATTAAACAGGTCTTTAAGTAGAGACTGAAAAAGTCTGCAGTATTAATAAGCAAAATCCANAGGGGGGGGGGGTGGGGGGGGGGGGAAGAAGGGGCGGGGGGGAACCAACCCAAAAAAACCCCAAACCACGATTTTTTTTTTTTTTTTTTCATTTTCAAAGCTGCCAAGTTTGGCGTGCAAAATCTGTATACAATATAAAGACATGCCAACCTTACAGACCATGCAACCTCAAGGTGTAGGAAACTTAAAAAAATATATTCATATATATTTATATATATATTTATATATATCAATGCCCATAAAAGACGTGGGCCCAAAAAAGTTTACAAAAGGAAGAATGGAATGAATACATGACTGCAACTAATAAAAAAAAAAAAAAAAAAAAAATCACAGTTCTNAAAAAAAAAAAGGAATGTTTTGTATTGAAAGTAAAAAACCAAAACAAAATAAAACAAAACCAACCCCAGTGATTACTTGTGTACTGCAAACTGGGCCTCACTTCTCTGCAAAGAGGATTTAAAGACGCTTCTTTCTTTCTAAGCGGGTAGGAAGGATGCCTTGGGCAGCATCATGCAAGAGCATCCCGGGCTCCCACTTGCCAGCACAGCTGCTCTAGGGCAAAGTTATATCAAATGAAGAAGCTAACTGCTCAAAAGGTGAAAAAATCCTGGCGAGTCTCAAAACAAGGTTTCTTTCCCCCCTCTCCACACTTGCTCTGGCCCCGAAGAGCATCCCCATCTTGCCCGGGGAATGGGTGTCACTGTGAACCAAATCCACATCACCGGGAGTTTGGAGGAGACGAGCTCCAACATCTCAGGAAAAAAATCTTTCTGTCCCTGGCAAAAAGCTCAGCAAAATGATGAAAAATGAAGGTGGCATCCTGAGGAGCTCCTCTGATTTTCAAAAAGAAATTGGCTCAGAACAGCCAGCTGGCAGCTCTCAGAAATACAACAATGATATAAAAAGTTTTGCCACAATTGAGAGGAGAAATACAAAAACCCGCCAGGGAAGAGCTGGCAACAGAAACAATTGTGTAAACGTGGTTACTGCCCACAGTGTGTACTCAGCAAAAGGAACATTTAAAGTCAGTCACCAGATTCAGCAGCCATATCACTTTTTGATCACAGCAGCAAAGTGGTTGGTGTCAAAAAAACCCCAAACAAACCACAACATCTCCAGGTACATTGTGTTTTCACACGGGAAGATTATTTTTAGAATATGCTGAGTATGGTCCTACACAATCTGAAGATTTTCATAATTTTAACACGTACTTGGGTTCCCAGAACTCAAATACAGTAGTGTCTGGCTTTTAAATTGCATTATAAATGGAGGAATAAAACAAAAGCCTCTTGCATTTGCTCGCCCTTATGATTATGTTTCAAATTCCTCCTGCAAGCGAGTCCTGAATGGAATGAAAATGATCGCTTCAAGAACTGGAAAAAACATACGTTACTGGAAGCAACCCTGTCAGTCATCACCATAACAGAATAAAATAATAGTATTTATTAAAAAAAAAAGCTACCCTTGGTTGTTTGAACGAGGGGTGTGTGCTATCCTACACTGCTGTAAGAAGGCACGCATGTCGATCTGGTCTCCTCTAAGCTGCTCAAACTCTTGGCGGCAGGGTTTTGCTGCTTCTCTGACCCACCACTTGTAGGAGGCAACAGCCGAAGCTCACACAGGGCAACAACCTCCCCGAGGGGGGAAAAAAATACCTCCAGGAAAAGTTTTCCAACCCTACCAGCAATGGGAAGAAGAAGAGGAGAGAAAAGAGGACATGAGGAAGTGTGCATGCGTGTCTGCGTGTCCATCTGTCCAGCGGAGAGAAAAATGCCAGCTGTCCCACAAGTGTCTGACAAGCCTTCCCAACGGCAGGCAGCCACCGCAGCCACCTGGAATCCTTGCTATGATCCGCACAGAGGACAAAGACATCACCCATTGGAATACTACTATGTCGAAGGTAAGAAAATTCCTTATTTTCTTTACATAGCTCCTATAAGAGAACTGAGGAAACATACAGTCGGCGGGATCGTTATACCAAAGAGCCCATCATGTTCCCTTCTCCTCAATAAAATGCACCCTTTCCGAAAAATAAACTCTGACAATCTGCCACAGTTCCTTACGCTTGCAGAAAGCTGCTCACTGTACAAAAGAATTAAGAAAAAGGAAAAAAAAGAGAAAAAAAACACAACAAGAAAAAAGAAAATAATGTAGAATCAAGAAAAGTGGGAGGAAAAAAAGGTTTAGACGCTATTGCCATTCAGAAGTAAAACCTGCCAAAGAGAAAATAAATGCCAGAGTCACACAAACAAGGCTTCATTAGGGTTTTGTGAAATATCAATATAAAAATTAACAGCAAATTCATAGTCTTTGCTATAAAAAACTTTTTTTCTTTTTTTGTTAGAAAAGGATCACAACTAAAAACTTTAAATTAAAACACAAATGTTTAGGGTAGTTGCCCAGTGGCTAACGTGTTGGCTTTCTGAAAAATTTCCAATCTATCATCTGAAAGTCCTCGAGTTTCAACCTGGATCCTTTTCCAAAAGCACCTTTTACGTTCCAATTCACAAGTCTGTCCCTAGGGAGCTTCCAATGGCTACTGTTATAGTATGCATTTATTACATATATTTGTCTATAAATGCATCATAAATATTTTTATCAATAATTCATAGGAATCCGGTTTCTAAGCTTGGAATATATTTGGAATATACATTATACACATATATATATTTATACCTAACAATTTAAGCAATATCTCATGCTAGTTGCTTTTAATAAAAAGCATTCCAGTCTTAAACCTGCATTTGTGTCTAATACATGCTTCAAGAACCAAATTGAAAAGTTCAATTACCTAGATAATGTAGAAGAGAGAAAACATTTGAAAATTTGTTTTTAAAAACGGTTGACTTTCAAAGACCCAACAGTATTTGCCACTTTCTTGACAACTACCTTAATTTTTTTTTTCTTTTTTTTTTTTCTTTTTTTTTTGAAACAGCAATGAAAGAAAACAAAACAAATCCAAACTTGTAGACAGTTTTTGGAGACGCTCTCTTCAGCTGATGCCTGCTTCCCACCATCACGCCAGCACAAGTCAAAAAGTCTTCCTTCCTGACGGCAGTTCTTGGCTTTCCCAATCAGAGAAAAAATATTCATGAACTGCTGTGTTCTTTATGGTTTGCTTTGTGTTTTTGTTTTGTTTATTATTATTTTTGTTTGTTTGTTTGTTTGTTTTACTTAAGGCATTGTTCCTCAAACTTCAGAAAATCCAGCTGCACCAAATCCATCAATTAAAAAAAAAAGGCACAAACTCATCTTCAGATGGCTTTGGAGACAATAAAGCCGATTTCCATCTGGGCTACCGTTTCCCCCCTTCTCTTTCCCTTTCCTTTAAATATAAGACGAGTCCCTCTTTCTCTGCCCCTCCCTGTTAAAAATACACCATCTCCCATTGTTCTGGTTTTGACAAGAATGTCGTTGACTCACAGGCAGGCAAAAGCCATTTAAAAAAATCCAAGAAATGAAACTGTAAGATGGGTTGAGTGGTTCAAGCCGAGATCGCTGAATTGTGGGTAATCAAATTGTAAGCACCAGTTTTACATTAAGGTCTGTTTGTCTTATTCTTGTATGTGTTGTTGAACCTTTTGATTTTTACTCTTTTTCTGGCAATGCTGCCAAAGACTTCACGGGCGTCGTTCCCCTTTCTGCTCCCAGTGAGAACCGGGGGAAGAGTGCCCAACGTGTCAGTCCTTTACTGCTCTTCACCTGCGTTGTTCTTTTTCAGCAAATATATACTGTAGACGCATATAGATATGGAGATTTTTTCGGTTGCTTTGTTTTACACCTGGTTGTCCTTCCATATTCTGGAAAAAACCATGACAGGACACAGGAATAACAAGAGAAAGCTTCTTGGTAGAGCTTCAAGACGAAGACGAACAAACAGGAGAACTCCAGCTCAAAGGTGAATGCTACAGGGGAGGTTCCTCTTCCATGGGTTCATCATCGGATCTGAGCAATTTCACAGCCAGGCAGGATGGGGAGGGGATGAAGACAGAAAAGATTGTTGAGCACAAGAGAGTTGGACAATTTGTGGTCTAAGTTTTATGCCTCATGTTCCCATCACCTTACCACCCGGGCAGCTGTGCTCAGCTGGCTTACCTGGAAATAGAACTTGCCACCAAGAAGGCTTTCTAGATAATGTGTTTTCACTTGTGCAATGTTTACTTTTTTTTTTTGCAGCGAAATCAATTTCTTCTTGCAGTCCAAAACCACATTCAGCTCCAATTGGAGCAGAAGGGTCAGGCACAGAGTACACCTTACTAAGGTCACACACAGAGTTCATGGCACTGGTGTTCTCCTGCAGCCCAGGAGTCTTAGAAAACCCACAGAGGGCAGGAGCTGCAGGGAATGCCTGTGCAATGGTTAAAACGAGAGGATTGACCAAGAAGGCTGCCCACCATGGTTCGTCCTGCCTGGGCAGACTCTGAGATGTGATGGTAAATGGGAAGGGAAAGCAACTCACCTCTTCTCAGCTGGCTTCACGCCCACTGACAAGGATGCCATGGCTGTTACTGTCTCTGCCTCCTCATTCTCACACTTCTGTGCCTCAACCAGGGAGTACCCCACCGTGGAGGCATAACGCTGGAGTGAATGCCAATACTTGCCTGGGGAGAGAAGAGGCGGTTGGGGCACCATGCTCCTGCTTTCCCAGGTCCAACAGACAGCTGAGACCTGCCTGGGGAGCACTCATTACGCCCATGCAAACATGATCCACACTCCCTCACGCTTTAAGGACTGTCTCAAGGTCCCAGAGCTGTGGAGGAAGCTGCAGGTGGAAGAAAGTTCCTGGGAATGTGTGCCAAGGGAGCTCTGGTTTGCGAGGCAAGGCCACAGAGATCACTGCACGCTATATGCCATGATTCTGTATTAAAAGATGGTGCTGCTCTGTTGCTGCATCTTGAAAAGCTAGGTTTTAAATACAAAAGGCACCATAGAGCACCTCTGCATCCCTTTAGGATGCGTAGGATGTCAAACCAGGGCTGCAGGGGGGCTGTCAGGTTTGGTTAGGGAAGAATAGTGGGAGGACAAATGAACAGCGGGTGGTAGAGGTAGAGATCCAAGCTGCATAGAGCTGCACAACATCCCTCTGCCTTGATGAAAGAGGGCACTTAGGTGCTCAAAAAATAATGACATTCCATTTTTCACTTCATAACTCTCTGGAACTTTTAGACTTAAAGAAAAAATATAGGAGTGGGAGGGATGCACTACAGATTCGGACTGGATATCTGCATTCAGTTCCTAATTGCCACATTCTTGCTATGCTTTTGTGGACAAATCACCTAACACTAAAGAAAACAGTCTAAGCTGTATTTATGCTTTGTCTGCAGTTCGCCATGTCAAACACCCTTTTTCAGTCAAAAGAGCAACAAAGAATTCTTCAAAGGGAGAGAATAAAGGATGTACCCTTGGCCCACAGGCAGCACACACCAAATTTGCTGGTACCCAAGAAGTCAGAGCAAAAAGCCTGAAAAGAACATGTACAGTGAGGCCAGCAGATGGGGAAGAGGGACCTAATGCTTCTTCAGTGTCGGGGAGGAGTTCTAAGCGTCTTGCTTGAAACACCCTTTAATTTACTCTGCTTATTATGAGACAAAATAAAAATATCACTGCCTGGCTCAAAGTGCTGCAGAGGTGTTCATCAGTGCTAAGCAGTCACTCTGCAGAGCAGCTCTGGAAATGGAACCTTTGGAATCTTTTAAGCTCCATTTTTGCCCTATAAAACGGAGACTAGCCCCCTCCTGTTTCAGACTACAAACGTCTGAAGCAGGAAGATGTCAGGACCTAGCAGCGAGATTTCAATATTACTCAGGCTCTTTCACTCCATTCCCCAAATATGTCCCCAGAAAAACTTCAACCACGATGATTTTATGCCCCACCCCAGCTATATAAACGTACAGTATTAGCAACTTCAACTCTTTAACTTCCATCCCTACCCATTCTTACTTAACAGATGCCCCAACATGATTTATGTTCATTGGAGATACTTTAATTGCTTTTGAAGAGAGAAGGGCACACTCTGAAGTACAGAACAAGTCTGTTCTTTACAGAGATTTTTAAAAGTTTTAATATTAACTCCTCCTCAAGTGCCAAGGAATTTCTCTGAATGGACCATTGCTTGATACACCACTGCATGCACAGCAAGACCAGCTGGTGGCTGTACCAACCCAGTTCACAGTGCAGCGACCACCTGTGAACCAGCGCAATGGAACAGGAGGATGGAGAAGCCAAAGAGGTGTCTCATGGGATAACCCAATGGAACCAGCTGGGTGAACGGGGCTGTACTCACTGTGTATCTCAATTACTTTCTCCATCGAATGCACTGCATTAGCATTTGCTCTCTGCTGGAAGACCTTTTCTGGAAGAGGGTCAAGCTGAAAAGAGAGAGGAACACCACAGAAATTTTACCTCAAGCCAGATACCGGGCATGTTAAGCGTGATTTAGCAAGTGGTTCTGTTGTACCAAGCCTCCACACTCCACCCCCAGTTCCTATCACCCACCTTTAGCTAACTATCCATAACATACAAACTTTCTAAGTGCTGTTGTGATACTCAGTGCAGCCTCCTCCAGCTGGATGCTCCTCCACACACAAAATGCTGCAGCTCCCCTGGGCTCAGCAGCTGTAGCACAAGGGCTTCTTGCCTGTAGCCACTGACACATGAAGAGACACTCTTACAGGGACCACAAAAACAAGGTTTGCTTTTCCAATGGATCTTTATAAACTGTTGGCTCGGACCTACCTTTTTGCAAAGTTTTCACTATTAAAACGAAATAATGTGCAAATAAAAGGGACGTAAAAATAAGGTAATACCCACATTTCTGATTTTCCTCTACAGAAATAAAAGGGGTAGCTTTTTAATTCTTTTAAGTACCTAATCTAGTGTATTTATTAACTCTTAACTGAAAAAATCTGTACCCTGAGAGTAAATAGCCTAATTTTGGTGCAGAGGAACAGCAAAACACTGCTTTAAAGCCACACTCAGCATGACTATAACTTCAGTCACCACTGATGCCTCTTACCAGCTGCCCGGTTAGTCTTGCCAGGCACAGTGGCATTAGGTCTGTATGCTAATCTTTTTAAAAAATTGCCTTGAAGTTACCGGTAAAGTTCACAATTGTGTATTAAAATTTAGACTCTTTGACGCTGGCTTCTTTCATCTGCTCTTTAAGGAAAAAGGTGACAGCAAGAATGTGTTGCTCGTATGGAGACTTTAAGCTGAAAGATGACACCCAAGACTCCTGAAAATATTCAGTGTAAATGCATATATTAAGCAGGTATCTTTCTGGGCTTGGTTGCTTTTCAGCTGTAAATGAAACTGGCACATAGATGATGTCTGTTTTGCTCTAACAGCCATCCCACCCTCAAAACCCAGCAGTACTGCCTTTGTAACTGTTAAAAAAATTAAATCAAACCACTAATAACAATTTATGTAACAAGGAACAGGGGACAACAAGAGTATCTTCATTTTGCTAACAGAGAAATGAATTAGGAAAAGCCTCTGGTACCAGAAAACAAGCCTCGAACACTCTCCTTCATCAAGACCACAGGGTCACATCCCTGGCAAAGTCTGTTCTGCAGCAAGAGTATGCATGTCCTCTCCTAGAGAAAGGCCATCAACAGAACTGCTGCAAGGGTTGTTTTCACTTTTATTTGCCTCCCTTTAAAAAATAAACTCAAGAAATGGAGAATACCTTCTTCAATCGGACTACTTCTCCCACCTTGAGACAACTGTCCTCTGAAAAGCTAAAATTGTCCCCTAGCTCTTTATGAAAATATAAGACCTTTTATTATATGTATGATGCTTCCTTCAATTCCCACTTGAGCTTAAAACCAACGTACAGTTACTAATTTGTTGTAGGGTTGTTTTTTGTTTTTTTTTTTCATAAGAGCCAGTGAAGACCCTAACACACATTTATGTGGCTTTGGAAACAGCAGCAGCACAGTGATACTGGGCAGGCACGGCTCTGACAGCAGGCAGGAGTTCAGGCTGCCTTCCTCTGCAGCACCAGCACGCCTGCCCAGGAAAGCAGATGGATCTGCAGCACAAATCTTCCAATTTATTAAAGGGGAAAAAAATAAGAAAAAAGAAAAAAAAAAAAGAGGCAAAATTATAACAAGGTCTTCCAAGGGAAGGAGATGGTGTTATTTCTTTTCAAGAAATAACACCATATAGAATACTGGTTTCCTCTGGCACAGCAGGGTATGTAAGGATGTCCCAGCAGAACAGCTCTGCTTGGCTCACGTACATGGCCAACATCTTGGATTTGATTCACATGTGCTCAAGGCATCTCACAACCACCTAAATACTCAAGAAAAAAACATTCAGCAGAGCTTACGATCTCCAAGCTCCTTTCTTTCTTTTCTTTCTTGGTTCTCCACAAAGAACAGGAATTCACCACAGACCTCCATGGTGGGGTATCCAAGAGATGTTAATTGTATCTGAAAATAGTGGTCAAGGCCCCTCCTTCGTTACTCCCCAGTAAAGAAGAAGCTACAGTTTAATAGTAACAAAAATCTACAGCCAAGTTTAACTGCAACTTCTACTCAAAGCCAAGAGAAGCTCCAGCCAAGAGACCTGCTTTTGCAACCACATGGCAGCCATTTGACAGGCACTTCACGAGGACCAGAAACCACTCCATTCCACATTTAATCATTACGGATTGCACTTTTATAAATTCTCCACTCTAAAAAGAATTCTGGCCCAAACTGGCTTCTGTATGGCATTAACTGAAGGCAAAAGCGATTTCTGGACAAATCTTTAAGTAAGAGTTTTTTAACATCTCTTGGTTGATTTTGATATAAAGCACACAAAATCAGGCAGCCTGGCCACACATTTACTATTTTGCAGATTAATCCCTTCCACTGCATATTCCTCCCCCTGCAATAACACTCACAGACAACAGCCTCACCCATCACTTTCCTAGAAAGAGAAAGAAACGCCTCTGGGTATTAGGGAACTAATTTTAAGCAACTGCTTATTATCACCTTGTTTATTTGGGATGCCCAGAGCCTGACACCAGACACACCCCTGCTACTTCTGCATGAAAATTGGCAAAGCATTTGTAGCAGCACTGCGAGCGCTGCTGAACTCCTGGACCAGTTCTCCCAGCATGTGCTTTCCCATCTCTGTCCCCACCACTATCAGCTCCCACAACACAGGAGCTCCACATTCTGGTCCGTGCACGGTGCTGGCATGGGTCCTAGCCTGAGGCAGCAAATGCCATGAATACCCTGGACCTTTAAACAGCAGCATTGCGCCCTGGGAACAGTTCACAAATGGCACTTGCCATGGGGCAGAAGTTGGTTTGAAGACTAAGGGCTGGTGATGCTCATGATGGAGTGAGTAGCTCTACACGGTTGCTGCTTCCTCTGTCCTCCAGCGCTGCTGGCAATGCTGCTGTCAGGGGCTGTTTTGAGTAATGGAAGAAGGATGGTGGCTTCCTGGTCTAAACTACCACCATCAGGTCATCCCTTGCATCACGCCTGCCTTTGATTTTTCAACTGAAGTGGTATTAGTTTTGCACAACTAAATGTACATTTTCAAGCAACCTCGCACGGTACTAACTCAATTCACGTTAAAATAATCTGCTGCAAAACTAAAGCTGTTTTAATTTCCTGGACAACTGGGAAGAAGCCAGCTCTTGCCTTTGCATAAGGCTTTTTCTGAAGCAGGAGTTTTAATCTCCGCCAGTGAACGCAGATGATTTTGGGACTGGCACCCTTCCCCTAACTTCCTACTATTCCCCTGTGTAACTCCGGCACCACTCTTCAGTGAGCAAACCTCCCTGCGGCCTCTCAGCCCCGCGGCTGGCTGTCCATGTGCACGCATGCAAAGTCCTCTAACACACTGTATATCAAACTTCATCAAAGGGCCATGGGACAAAGCAACAGCAGTTCCCTCCAGCTCCTTTGCTTTAAAAAAGATTTTATAAAAAGACCTCGATAAAACTAGTGTTTCCTGCTTTTTGATGTGCAAGTCAGAGAACATTATCGTGGTATCTGTGCAGTCTTACAGCCCACCCAGGAAAAGTGAGAACAGGTCCTTCTTTAAGTAGTTTAAAGTGCCTCATAGCAGTCCTGATTCAGCGATTTAAAAACACAAATTTTTTTTTTACCTATAACCATCAATATTCACTCTGCTAAATGAGACCACTCAGGCAGCTGACAACATCCAAGCTATTGTGAGTCCTGAGTTCTCCCCAAAGCCTCACACTTCCCAACACATTTGTGGCTTGGATTAAGTGCTTATTTATTGCACGCAGCTCCTCACACCGCATTGTGGTCACCCGTCTGCATCACAGGAACAAGTTAAGCAAGAGGAATGACGTTCTTCATGTGTCATTTCCCCTGTCTCCTCTTCAAAGTGCATCCTGCATTATAGACAACTGCACCCAAAAATGGATGGCGCTAGAGGAATATTCTGTGGTGACAACAGTGCCATCAGCTGTCAGCTTAAGACAGATGGGTGCTGCAAGAAAAACTCCACTGCTTCCATGCTGATGTAACAGCTGGTTCCCAAATTTTTGGCTGTCCCAAAGGCTGAGCACAGGCTGGCATGCTGGATCAGTTCCCCATGCTGAGAGCCTTATCAGAATTGCCCGGCCAAGCACAAGGAATAGATGCTCTCTGGATGCTTGAACATAGGATGCTGGATGACCGAAGCAGATGCTTTTGATGAATCCCAGCTGCTTTACCTCTTGGACTGGTTAGTGAGGTTAACCCAGGTACTGTTTTCCTTTGCACGGAGTGTGAATACTACAAGACAAAGCACTTTGCCAAAAGGCTGGAAGTCAAATACAGCAGCTGATCTGCACCTCCATGCAGACTCAAACTTCCTGCTCTGAAGTCCCAGACCTGAGAAAGACGGATAGTCACTGAACTGCAGCTATGAGTAAGAGCAAGCCTGCTCATGGTTGCTCTCCACCATCCCCAGAAGTCAGCTACCACTGGAGGCAGACCCAGAGCTGAAATGCTGCTTGCTTCTCCTGTCTTTGGTGCTGCACCTTCAGATGATGACCACATCCTCCCCTCAGCTCCTGTACCAAGGGGTTCTTCAGCAAACAGTGGTGATGAGAGACACTGGTTGTGCTCTCCAAGGCAGGCGAGAGCTTTAGAAGGAGCCTCCTTCCTTCACCATCTGCCAGGTAGACAGATTTCTCTCCTTGTGATAGATAGAACTGCCTTCACACATGTGCTAGATGAGAGGTCACCTCTGCAGCTTCTTTGTGTGCTTTTGTTTCCACAAGGTACCGAAGGCAATCTCTTAATTAAAGAGACAGCCTAAAAATATTCAAACACACTAGCCAAGGCATTAATGCTGCCCAGGGTTTCACAGACACCCCAACTTCAAATCAGCGTGGTTGCTTTCCTCCAAGGCTGAAATTTTTAGCTATATGGAGCCAAATTATCTAAAGTTTTCTCTGTAGGAAAATACCCTGACCTCTCCAGAACCCAAAACCTAGATTTCCTTGGTGTATTTCTGTCCTGCTCTTATTGGGCAATCACACACGCCATCCTTTCTGGCCAACTTCTGTGACACAGCTGAGGTTTTTCCAACACACCAACGTGCAGAAGACAGAAAATACAACACCAAGGGAAAAACACAACTGAAAAAAATGACAAGCAAGCTGCCCAACGAAATAGGTACAGGCTGCAGCACTGGAGAGGGCGTCTGCGAAGAGATGAGAAGGCTTTGAACAACGACTTCAGAAAGAAACCAAACAAATAAGTTCTTTTCCAAAGAACATAAAGCAAACTATGTGGATAAAGAATAAAACCAAATTGAATTATTGGCTACTTCATTCCTTATAATACAGATTGCCAAACACTGGTAGTTTTTCAACAAATAAAGCATACCCTCACGTGTCAAGAAACGTGTATCAAAAGGACCCAGTTAAATATTAAAAATCTGGTGGATTGACTGTTTTTGGAGGATGAGAAGACCAAATTCAAGGGAGGTGGAGACTGCAGCCCCTGGTTTTGCCTGTCTCTGTTACCTCATTTCCCAGCAAAGCAGAAACACACGCTTCCGAGGCATCACAAATGGCAGTTAGGTCGTGGCCTCCTTCGAGAGCTAGGACAATACGACCCCCAGCCAGGCCCATCAGCTGCTTCGTGAGGTACCCAAAGCCTGTAAGGAGGGAAAAGAGGAAATGCAGCAGAAGGGCAAAGGTTGCTGCTGGAATCAGGCTCCTGGCGAAAGATCAAAAAATTACAGAAAGGAATTACATCACATTAAAAAAACCACAAGGGATCTGAAAAGACTCAATGCATAATATAAGCCAGGTTGGATTTTAATGTGCACAGCAGAGAATTCCAGCCACGGCTCCCCACTGGACTGGCTCAGCCATGTGCGCTGTGGGATGGGTCCATATGTCCCCCATGAGCACTTCGCTTCAGTTTATCCCAGGTGAGAGGCACTGTCATCGTCCCTACTACCCCTCAGCATCCTGAATTAAATGTAACAGTAAATATGTCCTTTGGAAGTAAGGAAATAGGGTGGAAGGAGAGGTAGCTTTTTGCCCTGCTTTGGAAGATGCAAAGTCAGAGCGGTCACGGGGGAGGCACAGGGGAAGGGGAGAAGGGGAAATCAGTAAAATTGTTGCTGCCGCTTTCAGTTGCAACAGCAGCATCAGAGTGCCCCAGAGATATTTGACATCTAGTTCTTAACAAACGTTTCTTCCTGTATATAATGTGCTATAAAAATTCCTGGGGCACCCAGGGCTTTGATCATATGACACACAATACATTTCTACCCTTTAAACAAAACAGAACCAAGTTGTGAGGATTTAAAAAATGCGTCCTCAAAGCAACCTTCTGCCTCCGAAAAAAAATAAAAAAGCAAATAAAATCCAGAGAATTTTTACTCCCCATCCACGCTCCCTGCTTTCTGCTTTGCAGTGACCCCCACAAGCACTTTTGCAAATCGACAAATTATCAACAAGATAAAAAGATTCACAGCTGAACCTGCAACTGTTCCATGAGAGTGGCAAAGCATTGGGAATTCTACAAGCAAATAAACAAGACTTTCTCATTACAAAGTGCTTCTGGATGTCTTTAATAACTTGTCTCTTATAAATCTATTTCACTTTATTATTATATAAATTTTATAGGTTCAGTTACCTTACGAGATTCTGAAGTTCACTGTAGAGAATAAGTTTCCTGGCTGAAACATACTCTTAAAAAATAATAATAAAATCCTTTTTGCAAGAAAAACTGTCTTCTTGGTTGACTTGAATGAAACAGTGCCAGATAAAGCCAGCACAACCAAGGGGAGAGGGAGGGATTTCAGCACATCTCCTGTGCAATGCGAAACATCACGCATCCAAAGTGAAAAGGAGGGTCCGTATTATTACTTCAAAGGTGGAGAATAAAAATATTGACCTCAATTTTTTTAATAAGGTATCCTGGAGGAAGCAATAGCTTTCTACTAGCATTCAGACCAAGGTACACTGTGTACATCTGGCATTGCCTCTTTCTGCAATTTTGCATTAAAACAAGCGTAACTCTCCAATTCAGCAGAGTCTTCTGCAGAAATGTCATTACAAACGAATTGATAACTTCCTTAAATAATTTATTTGCACTTGAAATTGAAATATGCAATGACACTAAAAAATGAAGGTTTCAGTGAGACCAAAATATATATGGTACAGTGACAAAACATATGAAAATTCAAAAAAAATGCTGAAAAGTTTTCAATTGAAATGAAAGATCTAAAGATAGATCCCAAAATGTAAACATGCAAATATTGCACTTTAGTCCCTAGGACAGCAGCAATTTACACCAGTTTCAGATCTTGGCTCTTGTAAAAGCACAACTTACATTTTGCTGATAGATTATATCCTCCAAGAGGTGTGGGATGGCCTTCCACTGCATCGAAACCAGACGACACCAGCACAACATCCGGGGCAAATTCATTGGCGATGGGCATTACTACCGTTCTGCAACAAAAATTTAACAATACTTTGGCTCTTGAACAAATGCAGGAACACCTAAACCACCTTGAACAAACCCGTTATAAAACACTGTACTATTATTCCACAGCAGCGAAGCCCTCACGTTTTCTTACGAGGTGAGAGCTTGACCAGCCTGGTCAATCTCAAGTGACTTTTTTCAGTGAGGTCTATTATTTCCTCCATCAACAGCCTCAGGTTTTGAACAGGGAAATAAGTTGTCATATGTTGTGTTTCTCATTTATGATCACACCTTGCTTTATATACACAGCACAAGGGGATAAGGAGAAAATAAGAGGGCATCTGGCATAGGCTGCAAAACCAGTCTGATGGCAGCCTTGGTTTGTGGCACTTGTTTCCATGTTCTCCTCCGAAATACCTCCTGCAGCATCTGCAAAGCTATTTATTTTTTTCCCTGCTGCACTTCTCATTTACCATAATGATACGCTAGGGATGTCACATAGGGCAAAAAGCTCCAATATGCAAATATTCCTCCCAAATACACCTCGTCAAATTCCGGTTCCCCATCCTGTGACGTTTTGTTCACTATAAAATGGACTGAATTGCTCAACATCCACAAACTGCTGCTTGTTAAGGCTAGTATTTAAATGAAACAAGAAGTCTGTGCCTCCTTAGCAAAAGGACTTTTCCCTGTGTTTTTTTCTTTTCAATCTACTCAATTTCTGTTCAAAAACTACACAAGGTTGCAAACATCCCATTTCCCACGTCAAGTTGCCGACTAAGCAAAATTGGAAAGTTGAGCAGGCAGCAAGTAATTGCTTCTTCGCAGAACTGAAATTACAGCAAGGAAAAAAAGTCAAAGCAATGGAACTTCTTAATAAACGTGATGCAGATACCCACAATGTTTTCTGATTAAGAAAGTCCATTGCTGGCACCTTTTTGTGCCTTCAGTTCATGCTCAGGTACTCGTCTGCACGGGCTTGAAAGTTGTTTTGAATTTTTCAGTTGGGCACTGATAACTGCAAAAAATGGTAGACAAACAACCAAGTCCACAGAGCGTTGTAAATCTCCATCTCAAGGCCCTTTATATAGAGTAATATTTTCCAATTATGTTCTTTATCCATTATTACATACTCAACGGAATCTTGGACGTATCCCTAGGGCAACCTGACCAAGCTGTCCCTTGCTGGTACTGAAGATGATAGCATTTCCCCATCAAAGGACCAGCTACAGGCAAGGTTAACTTTCGAAAGCATGAACCGACCGAATTCATATACCAAAGCATGAACCTCTAAATATCCTTGCATATATAAGAACCTCACTTATTGAGTATAGTTGTTATGTGGTGCTCCCAAAAAGTGAAAGAGCCCAAAAAGGTCCGTTTAGTGCTGAAATTGCTCAAGTGCTATCAAGACACCCATAAAAATTCACCCCTTGCTACAATGATCTTAATCAGCCACAAGACACCTGCTAGTGTCAACAACTTGTATTAGCCCCAGCACCAATTAGCCATTTTGCCCCCTGCAGACTATTAAGATCTACTTCCAGTGCTGGTTGGCCAAACCCATCAAGTAATTTCCATTGCCACTACTGACAGGCAGGGACACAAGGAACGTTGCTGGTCTGGTCAAGGCACTCAGACACCATGTAGTCCAAGAAAAAAAGCTTTCCAGCTTTAATCTTTTGCCAGCTAATTGCCACAGTAGCCTAACAGCCTCCTGCAACCTTCCCACCTGACAGTCTCTGCATAAAGACACAGAAAACTATGCAAAAAGAATCCTGTTTTTCTTTTAATTCTTACAAAATCTGAAAGAGGGATTTTATTTTTTTTCCTCAAAGGAATTGATCGCTGTATACATTTTGTCCTCAGGGAAAGGATTACATAAGGAAGACAAAATAGCACCATTTTTTCTGATGACTCTACAGTCAACAAAAATCCAGTGAAACCCACAGACATTTTAAGCAGAAACCACCTCCTTCACAAAGGATTAAAGCAGCAGTTTCAAAGCAAGTGCACGTGGCAGAAGGGTTTGGGCTTTTTTTTTCCTCCTGAGCTTTGAAGTACTGCTGAGCTCTTTTACTTCTAACCAAAGGGAAAATGCTAAAGTAATCAGATTCCCCCCTGTGCCTCTCCTCCCCGCCTGCCNGTCAACAAAAATCCAGTGAAACCCACAGACATTTTAAGCAGAAACCACCTCCTTCACAAAGGATTAAAGCAGCAGTTTCAAAGCAAGTGCACGTGGCAGAAGGGTTTGGGCTTTTTTTTTCCTCCTGAGCTTTGAAGTACTGCTGAGCTCTTTTACTTCTAACCAAAGGGAAAATGCTAAAGTAATCAGATTCCCCCCTGTGCCTCTCCTCCCCGCCTGCCCAAAAGAAAAAAAAAAAGGCAAAAAAAAAAAAGCAAACTATGATACCCTGGTACCATGGGAGCTGCTAGTACCTCAAACCGATGTGCAGGACACCCATGGTTGCAGAGCAAGTTCTGGGCTTCCCAGTTCAAGAAGGACAGGGAACTGCTGGAGAGGGTACAGCAAAGGGCTACAAAGATGATGAGGGACCTAGAACATCCCTCTTATGAGGAAAGGCTGAAGGACTTGGGTCTTTATGGTCTGGAGAAGAGAAGACTGAGGGGGGATCTAATCAACACCTATAAATACTTAAAGGATGGGTGTCAGGAAGATGGGTCCAGTCTTTTTTCAGTGGTGCCCGTTGAGGTAAGAGGGTAAGAGGTAACAGGCGCAAACTTGAACATAGGAAGTTCCATCTAAACATGAGGAGGAACTTCTTTGAG
>VXBW01002014.1:632028-645203 GCA_013400375.1 Thinocorus orbignyianus | reverse complement strand
TGGTTGCAGAGCAAGTTCTGGGCTTCCCAGTTCAAGAAGGACAGGGAACTGCTGGAGAGGGTACAGCAAAGGGCTACAAAGATGATGAGGGACCTAGAACATCCCTCTTATGAGGAAAGGCTGAAGGACTTGGGTCTTTATGGTCTGGAGAAGAGAAGACTGAGGGGGGATCTAATCAACACCTATAAATACTTAAAGGATGGGTGTCAGGAAGATGGGTCCAGTCTTTTTTCAGTGGTGCCCGTTGAGGTAAGAGGGTAAGAGGTAACAGGCGCAAACTTGAACATAGGAAGTTCCATCTAAACATGAGGAGGAACTTCTTTGAGGGTGGTAGAGCACTGGAACAGGCTGCCCAGAAAGGTGGTGGAGTCTCTGTCTCTGGAGACATTGAAAAAATGCCTGGAGCACATTGCTGTGCAACCTGCTCTGCGTGATCCTGCTCTGGCAGGAGGTTGGACTAGATGGTCTCCAGAGGTCCCTTCCAACCTCTATCATCCTGTGATTCCGTGACTTCTTGGCCACATGACAGCACATCTGCTGATACCCAAGCACAAAAGCACCAGGAACATGCACGTAGCAGCAAGGAACAGGGACAGTTGGTGAGCGCTGAGACGGTGCTGGTGATGCTTGGCTGAAGGTCCACATGCAGTGACAGCAGCTCAAAGATACCCTCGAGTGGCANGAGGTCCCTTCCAACCTCTATCATCCTGTGATTCCGTGACTTCTTGGCCACATGACAGCACATCTGCTGATACCCAAGCACAAAAGCACCAGGAACATGCACGTAGCAGCAAGGAACAGGGACAGTTGGTGAGCGCTGAGACGGTGCTGGTGATGCTTGGCTGAAGGTCCACATGCAGTGACAGCAGCTCAAAGATACCCTCGAGTGGCACAGCCAACACACAAGCAGCACTGAGAGTTAAATGTGAACCCTGTCTGTATAAATTTTAGGAGAGAAAAAACAAACAGTTGCTGCTTTGAAGGAAATCAATTGGTATTTGACAAGTTCAAAGTCACCATTTTGAGGACGTCCAAAGTTTTCTCTGGTGCAGGAGGGGGTGACCTTATACCCGTAACTGGTTACCCCAGCAAGTATCTTTAACTCTGAGCAATTATTAGCGGTGTTCTGTATGCACAGTCAATTTTTATTGGGTCCTCAGAATTTTAAGAAACATGCCCCACAGGTTCCTTGGCTTCCCTGTCCAAGAGGAGCCAGGAGAACAGACAGACAGTCCGATACTGGTGGGATGGGTGCTGCATGCCCGTCCCAGACAGGCTGCCCACGAGCCATGTGAGTTCAGGGGCAACCAGAGGAGAAGTGCAAGACGACAGGGTGGCAGAGTTAATAAGCTAATGATGCTTTTGGTACCCTGACCATCACAAACCCATCCAAACCGAAAAGCACTCTATAATTCAGACCTGAATTATTTCCTTCACCTGTGAGAGACCAAAACTCTCCTGAGCTGCTCTTTCCTCCAACTTTATTCCTTATTTCAGTATTACACTAGTACTCCAAAAGTGCAGTCCCACTTCTATTTGTTGCTCACATGTACATAAGCAGCTGCAACTTTGGCCATAAAATTTGACCCAGGAGGGCAAAAGTCCCCTTGGCACTCCCTCCCTCAATTTTCCCTTTCTAATTGTGTTTAAAAAAAATAATAAAAAATTACGGCACAAGCAAATGAGCCACTTTCAAACAATGTATTTCTGATATTTGACCTGCGGGCAGCATTTCAGTCACATCTAACCCAGTCTTTTGTTTTTTAATTTTTCTTGTGCACAGATGAAAACAGCCTCTTTGCTCAGATCTACCAGAGTAAAGCTAAGTTTCCAAGAGAAAGCAACAATCAAACTGCAAAAACCCCTATGGCTTTGCCCTGGTGATGACAGAATAAAAAAGCCAGAAACTGAAATTAAACATCAAGAAGGTGGGGAGTTTCGTCTGGAACTGGGTCTTTTAACTAATGGCTAAGATGGCTGTACGAATCACCAAGGAATGAAAGCGTTTATAACACTGAATATTCATTCAAACCATGGAGAATTTTTTAAAATATAGTGGTTACCTTTACATTTCCTAAATTTTAGGGAGTTTTTTTGCTTGCTTAAAATAAACTAAATCCTTTCATTTGATTCTAATTATGGCTAAGCTGACCAGGTATGCATTAGTCAGTACTGGATGGCTGCAAACAGTAAAA
This sequence comes from Thinocorus orbignyianus, assembly GCA_013400375.1. Classification (NCBI taxonomy): domain Eukaryota; kingdom Metazoa; phylum Chordata; class Aves; order Ciconiiformes; family Thinocoridae; genus Thinocorus; species Thinocorus orbignyianus. The sequence goes on along the minus strand of VXBW01002014.1, from coordinate 643,008 downwards.
CCTACCAACTGCAATCATTTGGGGGAGAAAATAAAATACAATTTTATATCTATTTTCCAGAAGACTGAACCATTTTTAGTCTGTTAGTAGCCAATTCACCAGTAGAACACCTAGCAAATGACAGGCAGATTAACCAATCCTACAGAGGATTTTTTAAAAATGCTCAATTGCAGCAAGCAAATTGCTGAAACTTCGAAGGCTGAGCACTTTATTTGGAGACCCTTTTTCCCTCTCTCTCTCTCTCTCGGTATATATATATTTATATTTATATATATGTAGATATTTCAAAACATTAAGCACTGTTTCTAAGTCTGATCAGCCTCCTGAAGACTCTTGTCTTTGTTTCTCTAAGCAGCCATCTCCACGGTCATTTACTATGTCAAAAGGGATTAGGAGTTTGAGAACAAAATCAGCATCCGGAGAGCATGAAATGTAAAATACAGAAACAACCATTCCAGGCAAAACATCACCACCTTCTCCCCCTTCCTCTTACTCCTGAAATAGTTTATGGATTGAGGAAAAAACAAAATTCCCCGCAACTGGCTCCTGAATTCATTTAACGGTTTCTGAGAAAGGCAGGAGGGGGGAGCTTTCAAACACAGTCCTGGCTTTTGCTTCTGGTTCAGGTGTTTTAAATAAAAGTAAACCTAACTGGGACTCAAGTTGTACATGGAATTATAATTGTGGAAGAGACCTCTGCCCAGGTAGGAAAAAAAACAATAATTAATCGTACGAGACTACACAACTGCTAAAATCATCAGGAAAACTTTCTTATAGTAAATTCAGAGGAAACCTCCTGTGGACAATACACTTTAGCTTCACTAATTGCTATTCTTGTGTAATAATGAACTGGCTGCAGTCTTTTTTTTCTGCAGGTTTCTTAGCCTGGTTTGCACACCCTGCTTTTCAAAACATCATGAGGATTTACAGAAGTAAACATGATTTTTGTTTGTATAACAAGTTAGATAACCACAGACTCCGATAAATAAAACTAACTTGAATTTTACAACCCTTTTTTCCTGTAACTATAGAACAACAGCGTATACCAATATATATATACCAGAATACCAGTAACATTTTGATGAGTTAAGAACTTTTAAAATTATATGCCCTGCATTTTTCGCATTAGAGTTTAATACATTTCTGCCTAATCTGTGAAATCTGTATTGCCCACATACTTTGGTGGTGAGTTCAGCCACGGGCCCTTCGCCCAGCAAACGGTCAGCTTAATAACAATGTCATGCTGTCTTGGGCAGGCAGAGCGGCTGGACCATGGGGTGGAGGAACACCAAACCTACGGCGAACTCCCCAAATCCCTTCTGCATATATTAGTGACGGAGATGACTCCACCCTGCTTCCTCTCCCCCCAAAAATATGGCAATCATGATATCACCCCAACCCTGAGATAGGGCAGCTGGTGGTTTCTGCCCTGGGTTATGAAGACACTAAGCAACAAAGTGCAGGACAAAGCTGCTCTCCATCTCACATTTTTAACTCTTGTTCCCACTTTTGAAATGGCTTGGAGGCATCAGTAAACATGAAGAGGTCAGGCTGTCCTGTCCAACTCCATGCTGTACTGCAAGCAGCGGGAAGCCAATATTCACAGAAGATATCCTGAGTAGAAAAATCATTGATGTAAGTTACTGTCCTATCTTCACAAAGAGTAAAAGGAGACTGAAACAGCTTTTCAGTGTGGGGATGATAGTTTTCATTGGGATTTTAGTCACTCATCAGAAGACTAATTTATAAGGACAGCTATCTCAGTTATTATTTCATTAGAGCACACACTTTTATCAAATCCATATACCAGCTAATCCTGAAAGAGAACAACAACAACAACAAAAAGCATGTTGCTTATTTTTCTTCTGCTCATTTTACATATAAAGAGGGCTTTCTTCCCTAAAAGCAGACAAGCATGGGAAGAGTTAAAGCCTAAAAAAAAAAAAAAAAAAAAAGTATATCAGTATCTTTGCCTAGCTCAAAGGATTTCCACTGATTCCTCTACAGACTTCAAAGCCTCACAGTTTGGCATTTGGACTGGTTTGAATTAAAACTCAGTTCTCCACTGTGAGTTTCCAAGTTCATGGTGAAAATGCCTGCTGCTTCTGGAGTTCATTATGGCCAATTTTCTTATCTTTTCTTCATCTTAGGTTTGATCCCCAGCAAATGCAACGTGGCATTTGATGGGGTGGAATAACAAGGTGCTGCCTTGAAGGCATGCATTGTCTCAAGGGGCTAACTCAAGAAAAGAAATAAAAAAAAGGATATATGACCTATTCCCTTCACTTTCTAACTCTCCAGGGACTATAAATTGCAAACTTCAAAGAGTTATTTTACATTAAAATCAATAAAAGATTCAGAGGGAAAAAATGTTTTTCAAAGAAGCTGCTTAGGATTTAAAAAGGTCACTTGATAACGTATTATCATGACCAAACTTGGCATAAGATTAAAAAAAAGCTTCCAATGTAACTTATTGACTGAAGGTGTACACACGGGGCACCACCCGTAGGGGAGGTGCTACCTAGAAGGACAAGTCACAACCTCGCTTGGGTTCTCAAAACCCTGGCAAAATAAGGACTCTAACTAGTTTTAAAATATGTTCCTCAAATAGCTGCAGTTTCTGGGCAAAAAAGACACCAGTGCCTATTAAGGAACAGCTGGCAAAGGTCTTACTGTGCAGACTGAGAAATTTTCCAGGAGCCTTGAAACTCAATTAATATTTAATAGCAAGCGTGTCACTGTTGCAAGCTACAGGTTCTCTTTATAATGAGGAGATCAGTCTTGTTGACTGCTGGGATAAGCAGACTTCCACTTCGGAGGAAAGTGCTGCTTTCCTGTGAAATGGAGAAAAATGACAGTTATTTGATGAGATGTTATTTTAAACTGTATACATCCTTAGAAGGCTTTTTAATGGCAGGCTGAAAAGTAAAAGATCTTTTTGCTCAGTATACCAGAACATAAAGATGTGCACAGAGAAGAACAGAATATAACACTCCCAGATTTAATACTAATCCATGAGGGGGATATGCCATCTGTCTGTCACCAGAAATTTGCATCCCATGTTTTGACAAGTGTGTGTTTCCCTGAATTTACACGGAGTGGTCACCAGAAGTGCACTAAATCTGGTTTGAGGACAGAAAACCACTTCAACCCATAACTGTTAAAAAAGACGGCACAACAGAACTGGGGAGGTAAGGGGCCGAACTGGACAGCCTCTAAGAAAAATAAAGCCTATATGTCCGGCAAGTCATAAAATTGTATTCATTCTCCTGGACAGAGTGTCAGAAAGGAAAGTGTCATCCCACACCGGCCTCCGTTCACTACGGCGTTATTTATAGTTTCTCCTCTACCCAGAAATCTGCCTTCATTTCATCTTGTTATTCTGTTGCTTCCATAGTAAATTAAGTTAGTATTCTTCCTTTACCTGTTCTCTGCATTTCTGGGAGGCAAACACATCACTCCAAGGTTTGCAGCAAGTCCCCAACATGCCAATGATGTACAACTGTCTGATTGGGGTATTCTGCCCATTAGCTGCTCAGGGTAGCAAGACGATGTTCAACCCATACTCTTGCAGTTCTCTTACAGTGACATACTGCTCGGAGAGACCACAACCCCAAGGGTCCATGACCCTAGGTCAGCTAATGGGTGTTTTGCTTCATGCATCTCTTCTGATGGTGCTGATAGGAAGGATCAGATCAAACGAATCCCTGCAAATACCTCCCTGTGATCTGCAGGTATCATATGCTTCTGTGAGCAGGACAGTAAGACCAGCAGGACATTAGCAAGTGAGTCAACAAGTGTCTTTATCCTCTGCTCCACTTGGAGACTCAAATAATGCAATTTTTTTGCGGCACGCTTGAATATGTTTGTACAACCCAGCACAGTGGTTTATATCTGGCTTTCCTACTGCTGCTAATCAAGGAGGACATCCCAGCAATGCACTAACTCAATTCCACAGCTTAGCTTACCTTCATTCACACTCTGACAGTGAATGATGAGTAAGATTTATTTAAGAAATGGTTGTATTTTTATTCATAACACAATACGCTGCTTCAGAGGAGAAACGTGAACACAGTAAGAAAAGCACAAACCCAACAGTTCAGTCGTTTCAGTTTCCAGTTGGTTGGAACAGACACATTTGATATCTCGGGTGAACAATAATAAAATCTAAAGCTTATCAAAACAAGTCCATGTCCCGTTGCTAGGTACACTGGGGAGTGAGTTGTGGTGTAAGTCATGAGGCAAAGCTCTTGCAAGGGAGGGACTGCCTGGCCAACTCGCTCAGAAGTCAGGTACCATTCTCTGCAGCACAGTAATGATGTCTCAAGCCTTGAGGGAGCTGTGGTCTCAACTCAGGATAACTTGTTAGAAAGTTTTTCTGGGTTCCGCTCCCCACTCCAGTAGTTCTACCCATAGAAATACTCACCCCAAAGAGGTAAAAATATTTTTAGTTAAAATCAGAAAAGCTTATTCATATCAGTTGATATTTTTCATTCATACATCAATCAGTGCTGAGCAGCGAGTATGTCAATCACCTAACGTCACAGGCACACTTCTGATGGCCAGAAATACCCTATTCACTTAATCCAGCCTTACTTTTATTACGGTGCTCAAAAAGTAACTACAACTAGATGTAAATCTTGTGTATCTAAACTTAGCAAGAGAGAAAATTCAAGAATAAAGAGGGCTGTACAAGGAGAAAGAAATTCAGTTTAGATGAAAAATGTATTTGTAAGAGGAAATCTTCAATATTACCTGAAAGCAGTTAAGTACTCTGTGTCTCCCATTGGTGGATCGAGGCCACCAGTAAAGGCCATGTTAACATTGAAACCAACTCCTGCTCCTGTGCCAACCTGGAAAAGGGAGATGGGACTCTTAATCACACGTATGAAAATAGTAAACTCTGGCACCACATCTCTGCTGCTTTAATATTCTTCCAGTTGAATATGAATTTTGATTCAACAGTTTGGTGGTAGTGAGGGTTAATTTTCTCCTCTGAAGTGACCTGGTCCTCAAAATAAGGGTGAAAATAAAGCTCCTCCTTGCCTAATCTTTCTGGGAGCTGTGGACCATTGGTATTTGACTGCTGCTCACCCAAAAAACACCTCATCATAGAATGGTTAGAGTTGGAGGGGACCTTAAAGATCGTTGAGTTCCAACATCCTTGCCATGTGCAGGGGCACTTCCCATCAAGACCAGGTTGCTCCAAGCCCCATCCAGCCCGGCCTTGAACCCCTCCAGGGATGGGGCATCCACAACCTCTCTGGGCAACCTGTTCCAGTGTCTCACCGCCCTCACAGTAAAGAATTTCTTCCTAATATCTAATCTAAATCTCCCTGCATCCGATTTAAAACCATTACCCCTTGTCTTGTCACTCCACTCCCTGACCAAGAGTCCCTCTCCAGCTCTCCTGTAGCCCATTCAGAACCTGGAAGGCTGCTCCAAGGTCTCCCCGGAGCCTTCTCTTCTCCAGGCTGAACAGCCCCAGCTCTCTCAGCCTGTCTTCATAGGAGAGGTGCTCCAGCCCTCTGATCATCCACTGGACCCGTTCCACCAGGTCCACGTCCTTTCTATGTTGAGGACTCCAGAGCTGGACACAGTACTAGATCCTCTTCCTGTTTTGCAGGAGAGTTTGTTAGATGCAATACGTTTCCTCAATTTGTTTTCAGCTTTATTTAGAAGCATATTTTATATTCTATCACAATTGCAACTGGGGGAAGAAACCCACAGTTTTAAACGGAGCAAGCTCCCCCTCTACTGGGGAAAAATAGGATTCACAGAGAAGAGATTTTTGCTGCTTGAGGAACACGTGTGGCAGATGTGAAGTATATCCCCATCCTTGCCTGTATTGCAAATGTTCCCATCTGTACTGACTGCAAATACCTGAGAAAGGGGAAAACTGAAAAATAAAGCAGGGGTTTCTAGTAATTCACCCCTGGAAGTGTTTAAGGCCAGGCTGGATGGGGCTTTGAGCAACCTGCTCTAGGGAGAGGTGTCCCTGCCCATGGCAGGGGGGTTGGAACTTGATCATCTTGAAGGTCCCTTCCAACTCTAACCGTTCTATGATTCTATGTTTTCTCCATTCATAATAAAAACTGAAAGCCTGTGTTCGGTCCCTTTGTCAAGCAGGGACCTTGCAGCTGCCTCAGCGTGGTGGCTGTGGTTCCCTGGGGACACCAAGGGATCTGGGCAGTATCTGCTGCCACTGGGTCCTGGCAGCTCCACACAGGGCTCTGAGCTCCTGCACACACAGTCTTTTTTTTGTGTTTTTTGGGCCTCTGCATATGAAAAAACACTAACTGAAAATTAACGTGTTAAACAACACAAAGCCAAATAATTCAGGCTAAATAAATCTGCAGGGCTTTTTATGCACATTCTTCCTTGTTCTGGTGCAAATACCACTGGTAGAAAAACACAGTGATTCATTCATCCACAATGGGTTATTAATCCATTTATGGCTTTAATTTAACTTATTTTGTATTCTTTGTTTTATGCCTTCTGGAATGATACATCCGAAAGTTGCTATAAGTGGTAAATATGAACCGGACAGTGTATTCCAGTGTTTCCTTACAATACTAGATATTTTGTAAACCAGATTACTGGTTTATTAAAAGGTCAGAAAAGAAGTAGGTCTGAGACTTTTATGTACCCTGAGGCAGAAATTAAGCCTGCTGCAAAGGGCTCCTGTTTATTCATTACAACAGTAGTGCACGTACAGGGCAATGAAGCAATATCATGTTACATTTAAGTTTCTTTAGAAATCAAAATGGCAATATCAATGTTTGATGCATGGGAAAATGTAAAATTGACAGGGTAAGAACTCTAGGAGTTTTCAGATGTAATCTGGAGTGCCTCAGAGTACACAAAACTAAGCATTTAATATAATGTCCCTTTGATAAATCACCCTGGAAGGGCAATATTTCCTGCCAACCTAGTGGGAAGGGAAGGATGAGATGGATGTAGGAGCATCCATCCAGGGTTTAGGGAGAAAGGTCTCCCACCTTCATTGGCCCAGACCTTCTGCTGTAGGCTCTGAGGACACTACCAGGAACTGGTGGATTTGGTCCAGCAGTATCAGTGACTGGTGCTCAAATCCCACCACCCAGGCTGCACGATGTGGATTCAACAGTGGCCACGAGCGATGCCTCAGAAGGGTCAGGAGAAGTGGGGTCACAGATAGGGGATGAGGTTCGATGGCTGTGCCAGGAAACCCAAACACTGGTGGCATAGCCATGGGCAACCTGCTCCTCCTGCACCTATGAAACAACTTATGCTTATAAGGAGGAAATCCTGAAAAGTACATGAAGTGCTGTGACAAGTGGCAAAGGGGTCTTCTGGAACAACTTGTCCCATAAGGGCTGGATGGCCAAATTGTATTGACTCATTTTCTGCTTGTTCGCCAAGACGCCTACTTTCCTGCCAGGTTGTGGGGCAGAACACAACTCCCACAACTGTTAGAACTTGGAGGAGAAGGCACCAAACGCACAAACCCATGCATTCCCAAAGGGCACTCACTAACAAACACAAGCGTGGGAACAGCAGCAGTAGCTTTTTTTCCAAGCCTTCCCTGGCAGAGGCTCCCCAAGATTCTGGGGGACACTTGTATCACAGCCCCAGGCAGATACATTTGGATGCTATGCTGATTCATCCTCTTACCTCATCAGGAGCACCACTGCCTGGGAAGAAGTTCCCATCATCATAGCGATGTAGTGAAATATAAAGAACATTAGGGTCGTTGTAGAAAGCTTGCTGAGTACCGTTCCCGTGGTGAACATCCTTCAGGGGCAGAGAGTACATTACATGAGGGAGGTTAGTACCACAGTAAAATTGCAGATTAAAGCCATCAACTTGGGATTTGGAGGGATTTTCTTTGCTGTTGTGCTTCATTTTCTGTGCTTCTCTGATCTAGCTGAAGCAGTTTATTGAAAATGAGAGTAACCAGCTTTACACAGTTAGTTTCAGGTTACATTCCTTGTTTAACACATGGCATAAATGGGGGTAAACACAACCTCAAATGTATATCAAAACTGAGGACAGGATCATTTTACTTGGAGAAAACTGGATTAGTATCCAGTCTTGGGTAACAGAGAGACTACATCGGTTACCCCAAATTCGCATCTTCAATTGGTTTGCGGGGTGATACGAGTGGCCAGCAAAGTTGTGTTGGACCCAACAAGTTTAAATGAAACAGACCCACTACCGAGATCCCCTATTGCATTGCTACTTGGTGCAGAAACATAGTCTGTAACAGGACAGGTATTTAAAATGCCCTTCCCGACATTAAACAATCGGTGGGAAGTGAGGAAAAATTATGTTCATCTAGTAGCCCAAGAAGAAAAATGCATCTGTTTGAAACTGGGGGTCTAGCCCATGGCAGATTTGTGGCAAAAACTCTCAACTGATACCCAGCAACTCAAATGCCTTTACAGACACATAAATAAACTTTTAAGACTATTTAAAAAAATAATAATAATCTATCAGCCACATTATTAAATCTATACATTGCCACATCAAAAGCCCAAACAAGCTCTTTCTCAACTCCAACCGTGCATGGTTTGCAGTTACTCACCCCTAAGACTGTGTTATGGGTTAGTTTCTAAAAGCAACTACTTATTAATTACAATTTTATTCTGAAACCTATGCACCCTTTAAGAAATTTTTCTTTTACTGAGACACTTGAATGAAAAAACCCTAAACTTTCAAACACAAATTTTCACTTGCAGACCACAAGAAACATTTTTTTTTCACTGACTTACAAATCCAAGGTTGTCCTTGCAAGAAAAAGAAACCCAGAAAAATTTCCACCTGCTTTCCTGAAGGGTAAGAACTGGCATTTACTCACCCAGTCCACTATAAGGATTTTGCTAACATTCAGTCTTTGCTGGAGCAGTTTGGCTGCGATTGCCACGGAGTTAAAATAGCAGAAACCCCTGGAAGTGACGAGAATGTGGAGACAAGAGGAAAAGGAGAGGTGTTAACTACAGCTTTCCTTGCTCAAAACGCATCTGTCATGTAGATATTAAGCAGTAGGAATAAATTTCTTCTTTCACTCTTCTTTCTTCCCTGGAAAATGCACGTGTGTTAAGAGAGAGACACAAACCAGCCATGTAGCAGCTCTCTGGAAATGGGGAACATTTCACACATGCCCAAAGCTGCTGAATTAAATGCTTCTTGGTGCCAGCTGCCCATGGGACCTCCAGCACTGCGTGCAAGGGAAGGAAACAGGAGCAGGTGGGACGAGGATGCAGTAAGGAAGAAAGAAAGGGAAAGGACCCAGGGCTGGAGCACTACAGTTTATCTGCTGGAAGGGCATGGACATGCTCAGAGAGGCCTCAAAATGCTGGGTTGAGGGCAACTCAACAGCAAGCACTCATGTCCCACCAAAGAGTGCTGGGACTCTGATTTGAAAACAGTCCAGTAGCAAACTCCCTCGTACAGTAAACACATTCAAGACGCCCAACTTCAGCCTTTGCTTTGTGAAGCCATCCCACTGACACTCTCCTAATTCAGTGTTGTGATCCCAGGACACAGCTGTGTTTGCTGTTGCTACTATTAGTTGTGCACCCTTGCTTTCCTCGTACCGAATGAGCCATCAACATTTAATTTAAAACAATTCACAAGACCAAAGCAAATAAAAGCATCAGTGCTTTTTCAAAGAACGACCATAACGCTGATTCTTGCTAAAAAATACCCACCCAAAACAAATAAGCAGGAGCTTGTTTTCTTCCAGAGTATTACTAGGAACTTTGAATACAATGCAGTCTTATGTATCAATAAGCAAGAAATTGTATATTAACAGCCTAACAAACTACCTTTATAATTTCCTGCTGTTGAACACACGATAGTTGAGCATGGAAGCAAGGCTGAAAAAGCACCTGTGCATACTTACATGGGGGTGCTCTCTTCTGCATGGTGACCCGGGGGCCGAACAACAGCAAATCCATTCTACACACAAACAATAAGAAAAGGAAGAAGTGAGAGAGAAAAGACCGTTTACTGTACAAAGATGAATGCAGAGTTTGCAGACAGAATTTTTAATTCTGCTTTGGAACCATGCAGATGTTCTCTGTGGTTTTCTCACAGGACCATAGCAGCTGATGATACTCCCCCTTGTTTTGAAGGGGGGAAAAAACATCCACATGAATTTTATGTAAACTGGTTGCTACTGCATTTCCTTCAATTCAGGGGAATAAAATAATAATATTCTGTACGAGGTCACTGAAATATCAAATGGGCTCTCCAAGCTGAAGGCAACAGCAAGATCCTCAGATAACACTGGAATAGTGATTTCACTTGTTCCTCTAGATTTTTTCTTCCTTTTAATCGGTGGGTAAGAACCAGGAGTCTGCTGCTCACTTACTGATACCCTCAAAGATTTTTATGACTCAAGCCAGATGGTGCCATTAAAATGAAGCTAACTGGACCTCCTGCATAGCACAGTCCTGAGCTGAGTCCTGTACCCGTATCAAAGCCAAGTGTCATTTTCACACCAACCTTCAGTTCTCCTGTGGCTACTTTGAAAACGAGCTCAATGACACAGCCCACAGCCAGGCGAGCAGCACCAGACGAGTGAACTTCATTCCAAATTGTGTCACTGTCAACCTAATGGAGACACCGCAACCACATTTAGAAGCAACGACAACAGACAGAAAACAGATCCACATTTTATAAAGAAGTTATTCATATGTATTAAATGCATAAAGGCATTAAAGTGCAGAACTGATCTTGGCAGTATCAGGGCTGAGAACCCACCAACGACTGTAACATCACCACTACCGAATGTTCATCCAACCAAACAACCCTCAGTCCTGTAGCAACCCTTTGCAACAGCTCTGCAATGCTAAAGGGTCAGTGCCACAACAGAAAAGCAAATTCAGCATCTCAGGTGCTGTAAATTTGCAGGTGTCTTCTACAAATACTCCAACCAACATCATGGTACCAGTATTTCTGAGGAACTGAGGAATTGCTGAAGGAAACTGA
>VXBW01002014.1:556489-632006 GCA_013400375.1 Thinocorus orbignyianus | reverse complement strand
AAAAAAAAAAAAAGGTTTATGAAATCATTCAATGATTCTATAAAACAATAAAAGCACAACAAAGCACAATAAAAAAGGATGTTTAATAGTGGATGCTTAAAAGATGTCTGCCCAGGACTGCCATGGTAAGGTGGTGCTGACAGCAGCTTCCCTGTAGAACCATAAGATCAATCCTGTCTCATCAAAGCTAGCACCTGACATCTCACTGATAACTAGAGACTTACTTCACTGATAAATACTCTACAGGACCACCATCCACTTTACTTTCCCCCTGAAAATGTGCAAGTAGGCTAAAGACAAGGCCTTCTGTAGACACCCCTGTGTCATTACTACAAGGGATCAAGTCCGAATTGAAACAAAAGGTGAGAAGTATTGACTTTTACCACATTCATCCCAACAACCATATGAAGACAAGATTAGCTTGCAGACACGCAATGAAATGCCTCTTCATTTTTTTAACTGCCACTCAGCTGGCGACTCTGTGAAGAGCAGAGGGCTTCCAGGGGGCTGTTTCCAGGCTGAAGCTCTGGTCTCCTCTGCTGCACCCCCATCCATCTTGCACACAGGGATGAAAGTGAAGTTTATTTGCTTCTTGTCAGCAAAAACCAGATTGCTGGGACTGTCCCATGTGTCAGGACAGCTTGGCTGTCTGGAAGCATTATAGGATAGACGTAATATTTCTCCATGTAAAGGACAACCAACTATTTTTCAAATTTTTGTGTTGAGTGCATTTATACCAACAACAGCAAAGGAAAAGGAAAGAAAGAGATTATTCATTTTGTCTGGCAACCAGCCTCCTCACTGAGCTGCGGGGAGATGCAAGTCACCCCATACGAGATTGATCCACCTCTTTCATGGCTGTGCTAAAACCAATGGAAATCATCCTGGGCCTGTTATCACAGACGGTTTCTGGCAGCACCTGCCCTGAGGACACTTTCGATGTCCCAGTAAACCAAGAAAGCATTCAGAGAACACCAAAAAGCCACCTCTGTGTGGTAATGTTGCCAACATGCGCACTGTCTCAGACTCTGGGGAAAGCCACCACATCAGTGGAAAAGCTCTAGACTGACTATTTGTGGTATAAAGGCTCCCCCAGATCCCCATAAATTTGCAGGATCCCAAATGGGGACAGAAGCACGATGGGGTCTGAGTTACGCACGACATCTCCATGAGTCCTGCATCATTACTGCACATGTGCAGGCTATGGAACTGATTAGACCACATCCCTCCAAAAGCCCTTAGCAAGACGAGAAGAACAAACTGCTTCTCTTCCCCATCAACCAATGTGCTAGTGCTCTATGAGGGTCATTCTCTGGGCTTCCCCTCAGCAATCCTGCCAAAATGTTACGAGATGGTCAACCTGTTTTGCAGTCATGAGGACTACATTCTTTTGTAGGATCCAATAGTCTTCATACTCAGATCCTCTCCTCCCAGAATCTGTTAGTGGAAGACGCTTGTGGATGAAACAACAGAGAAGATCTACTTGCCTTTTACATCTGTGCCCTTGGCCTCGCTTAGCTTACGTGAGATACAGCACACAGCCTTCACTGAGCATATCTAACCCATTTTTCTTGGTCTTGAAAGAAAATGCTGCAGGGTATCAGTAGCTAATAGTTTCCCCTTCCACCCTGCCACAGCAAGCACTAGGCCTCTTCCACAGACACAGAATTGCAGAGGACCATCTTCAGTCACTGTGAGGCATCAGAGGAATGGAAATACAAAAAAAACTCCCAAAATTCACATGTCCCAAGTATGGTTTTACCTAAGGGACTAACAGACCCTCGAGTCTCCTCATGACGTCTGTTCATGATAGCCACAAAAGTCACCAGTGCCTGGGCCAAACACCACCAAGTTCAGGCCCTTTGATGCCTGCAGAAACTGGGCTCATGTTGGTAGCATTAGGGCAAGAGGGCAAGACAGCATGGTCTTAAAGAGTTATTATTTCTGCAGAAAGAAATTAGGTGCTTAGAAGAAATCACTTCACCTGTGATTTAGAAACCAATTTCAGGGACTTTGCTATGCCTCCACACCCAGCTCCCCAGGCAGGAGGGCTGGACTCAGAGATGTCTTCTGAGCTCCACAAGTTCTCCACTGCCCCATCCTGCATGCAAACATCTCCAAGATAAGGATTTAACACCCTCCACCTTCCCTGGAACACATGTCTGGAGACTACTGGGCCTTGCTCCAAGGCAGCACTTCATCATCTGTGTGACTGTGTTTGAACAGTCACACCAAAGCCATCAGTGCTCTGTAGCAGGGGCGTGGACTCTTGTCATGGTGGAAAATGCTATTAATATGGTCCTCAATTGGACTACTCTCTAGCTCTGAAGCTGCTGCTGTTTCATGCACAGGCTGCTGTTGACCCCTCCCACCATTCCTGAATTCTGAAGTTCATTACATGGGAGACGCTATTTGGCTTTCCCTGATTATGAGCTCTTTGATGTAGCTGCCATCACAGGAGTTGTTGCTGGGACAGTACATCAAGCCTTAACATCTGGAAGGACTTTACGGTGAGAGGAAGCATATTTCTTGCCTTTTGTTGATCCAACAGCGCATATTTCTCGTTTTTCTCCCAAGCTGGAGGATACAACTGTGTCAAAGATACTGAGTCTTCCACATCTGCCACTGCTGGATGAGGAGCAGCTGTCCTGGTAAGCACACTTGTCTTCTTCAGAACAGTATTAGCGTCTTTCTCATTCTAATGAAGAAGCTGCTGTTTCTGCTAGGTGAGCCTGAAGAAGAGGGCTCCTTTAGAGGCAGGGAGAGGGAGTTTAGCACCTAGGACCTCCTGCAGGCTCTTAACCTCCACAGCATGTACGACCATTAGAAAATGAGGTAATGCAGAAGAGGAAGGGCCAAACAGCGTGACACAGACTCTCTTCTATGAGGAATGTCCACGATGTTTCAGACTAAAACCCAAAAGAGTTTATCCTTCCTTATAAACTTGAAGTCTTTATTAATACACATGGTGAGGTTCCTACTCTCACTGTCTACTCTACTGTACAGTAACGTGCAGCTATTTCAAAATTAAACGAGCGTCTTATAAAAGGTTTCATTATTATAATCTTTTCTTTAGCTGACAAACTATGCAGATAAGGAATTATGCATAGAGGCAAGTAAAGACAAGTTGTACTGCAGCTCCACTCTGCAAAGTGAAGGGTAGCAAAAGAGTTCAGCTCTTCCCTCATCACTGCTCATCATCATGCTTAGGTGACACCAGCACAGATCGTCTGTGCTGCCAGTGAGTTGTCTTTACCTAACCACATCTCCTACTGCTCTAAAGCGCTGATTAAATAACCACGCTCACATTTTGCTCTTCCAAGACTTGCTAATCAGCTTCTCCTCACTTCCACCCCACGGAAGTCCTTTTGTTGTCTCTGCTCTGTGATTATGTAACTTTGATTGCAAAGGTAAAGATTTTTATACACTTTAATCAAGACCTTCCAACCAAAAATAAAGTAACGTATTTCTGGAAGCGATCAAAAGCATCAAAAACATTTTTAAGACCTAGATCTTCAGATATTTTTAGTGTGCACAGAAAAAGAACATACTACACAAGAAAGAAAACAAAGTTACTAGCTATCATAAGATCAAGTCTTTTGAGTGTTTCAAAGAACCTGGATGCAAGTATGCTGGAACTACTTTGTAAAGTTTCAAAGCTGAATCTCCTGTCTCTAAAATCATCCTCTAATTATCCTGGATTAGGTAATGCTCTGGTGTATGCAAGTTGTATATTAAGAAAAGAATGTGTGCTGCATGGAAGTGAAGGTAACATCCTAAGTGAAAATACTGCATACTGCACTTGTAGATGTTGCTGAAAATCAGCAGAAATAACAAAGCGATGTTTAATCAGAGCTCACATTTGTTGATGTAAGTACTTTTGTGCTTTCTTCCTTTCCCACTACAACCAGACATCTGCAGATGGGAGGAGGTTTGCTAGCATCAGCTACGGCGATGTGAAGGTTTCTTCATAGAAAGTAAGCCAATGAAGAGAAAAAAAAAATAATAAATCAAAAAGAGTTTCCAAGTACTGGGGAACAAAATTACCCCTTTTCTCCTTGATGTCAAGACACTGTGACTTAGTTTTAAAGAGAGAGAGGCTGAAAGGTGTTATGTAATGAAGTGATTTGCTCTAAACGTTTTGCTGCCCCTGCACTCTTTAACTTTGTCTCGCTTGCTGGTAAAAAGAGCTCACAGCTGCCCAAGCTCCTGACTTCATACTTCTTGGTGCTTACCTGGTCTTCATGGACTTCTCCCTCATAGAATGGTTAGAGTTGGAAGAGACCTTAAAGATCATCAAGTTCCAACCCCCCTGACATGGGCAGGGACACTTCCCACTAGACCAGGTCACTCAAAGCCCCATCCAGCCTGGCCTGGATAAATTGCCATCACCTTCCAGATCCATCTATTCTTTTAACCAATATAACATCCCCTACGGAAGAGAATTGCCTTGCTTAATTGTTTGCAGAAAAAAAATCTGGTTTCAAGCTTTTCAGCTATAATTTTATCTGACATCATCAGCTCCTGAACCATAAGGAACAGCAATCATTCAGCTTTCACTTGCTCCAGGCCACTCACTGTGAGTCACTGCTCACAGGCATTATTTTGCATACAAAGCTGAAAGTAACGTGCTATATTCCTACTAAATTACTATTTACTTTCTCATTATCATGACACCATCCACATGTCTTTGCAGGCAGCTTTGGCTTTGATGACCCCAAATTTAATACTATCAGCAAAAGACACTTGATTATGACCTATAACCTGCATTGTAATATTTCAGTGAATACACAGCTTTCTAGGAGACTGCAATTCTAACCATTATTTCCTATCTTCTAACCAGTAATAAATCAAAACCAGGACTGGTTCCACCTTATTCTACTAATTTTTGAAAACTCTTTTTTCTTCCTTGTTTAGATTATGGCATTATGTTTGCCCTGTGGAAAGCATCTGGCAGACCATTATCAAGTTCTCCAGGGAAAAACCTCTTTCTAAAGCACTCAGCCAGCTTGGAAAGCTGTCTAGTGTTGTGGTGAGCTGAATGCAAAGACCCATGAAGCATTCCCTAGACCGTACTTATTGTTAAGTGACAAAGTCAGAGAAGACAGAATCTCTGCTGAAATAAAGTCCCTCTTCTTCAAACCTGGGTTACAAGCCACTGGTAGTCAAGATGATGTCCTACAGGTGCTCTCATCGCCATGTGCACTCAATGTTCCTTCATCATCAGGAAAATATTCATCAGTACAAAGTGACTGGAGCCCACAAACGTCTTACAGACCAGGGCTGCCTCTCCACAACCTTCTCAACTTGTATTAAAAGGATAAAAGAGACTGATTACTGCTCAGCAATGAGTAATACTCTGCCAACCTGGCAATGTTGGACAAAGGAGAGTCTACATAAAACTCCATCACTCAAAGAAGCTATATGGCCACCTTACAGGCTGAAAATGCTCAGCCAAGCAACAGCAGAACACCCCTTAAGACCTCTTGCTAGAACAATTTGAAAAAATTTCATCATACCAAAACAAGCAGTCAATCTCCCAGCAGTATTCACATGCTGAAGCTTCTCATATTTACGCTACTCCTTCTCTTGAACAAAAATTCTTCAGAACTGATGATTTACCCTTGGCTCTGATTTTTTAAAAATATTTTTTTCTGACTTCCTTGGAAGAAAAATATTATATGCATCTAAAGAATGTCTTGTCATCCTCTTCGACACAGAAAATAACTTGGTTTTCATCAGCTACTGAAAGGCATGCTCTGCAGCCCCAGCTAAGATCCAACTATAGGGCTTCTTCCAACAATTTCCCATAGCAAATCAAATCAAGAGCAACTTGTCTCACAGAACTGGCACGCTAACAATGACTAGTTTTCCCTTCTATTTCTTCAATAAACATACCATGCTGCTAAGCCAGCTTTTCTGACAAATCTCACACTTCAAAAGACAGTAGAAAGTTGGGCTGAAAGGACCTTGTGAGATCACCATGCATCTCTCCCACCCCAAAGGAGAAGGCCTATGCTTAAACCCATCTAGAGCATATACAAGTGCAAAGCATTTCATATGCTATAGCCAGTCTGTACTGTGACTTAATTGTCCCTACAAATATATAGCTAGGGTGTATATACTAATTAGAAATGCATCCCAAAAGCAATGAAGGCTGTTTTCCTGTTGTCAGTCATGAAAGAAGCAGAAGTACACAAATGGTCGGCACTATATCCTAAGGTAACCGGGGGGAAAAAAAACAAGCAAAACAACAGAAATTAATTCTGAAGATAAATTTGATTCTCATGTAGTCGATTATTAGTAAATTACTGGTCTTAAAAAAGCTATTCCTAGAAAACATGAGTATATCTGTTTGGATTTCTAAAACGCTGTACTAAAGTTATTGAATGTTTTATTTAATATTTAAGCATCTGTGGAGACAATGAACCCGAAAGTTAACTGCAGCCGCTATCTTTATTACAAGTGTATCAATAATCCCAGCACTGCGGCATTTCCTGGCTTGATTTAGGATTTAATGCAAGACTTCTGGGACCACGCTATGCTCAGACACTGTCTCTACTTGTTACCATTCATTCTTCGTTTGCAAATGATAATTTTTGCTTTGAATGGCATGCCTGACTGCAGGGCAGAGTAAATCCAAACCTTTTAAACTCCAGCCAAAAATTTGCCATGAATTAGGAGACTGCAGCATATTTACAATACAAAATAAAATATCTCTACAAGTGCTTAGCAGCAGTGGTATGAATAAACGCCGATTATTCTAATTTTTTTTGTTGTTTTTGAAGGATAATTTTCAAAGCAGCGATTTTGCAAAGACTCAGGAAGAAAACAATTTTGTTTCATTTCCATAACAGAATCCAGACCTCTAAATTCAACCTCACGAGCTACAATTATGCATAAGAACTACCACTGTGAATTTTCAAACACAATGCCTTTTATTGTCTCTTCTCATTCTTTTCCCTTCCTGTTCTCTGAGATTTTTCTGTCCTGTCACCCTCCACAGAAATTTTAGACTAGAAAGTCTGACTTGAAAGGAAAACTTTCAAGTTTTCAGGCTTCAAAGAAAACAACACAAACCTTCAACACAAGCTATTTGAATCGTATTTGGGTGGTTTTTTTAGCCTCATGGCAACCAACAACAACAACAAAAAAGCCCTTTTATTATATTAGATCTTGACAGATGAAAACTAACGTTCAGCTTTTCCATGATGGATGGAGGGTATTTTAGTCACCTTCTTCGGAATTCACGTGTGATTGTCCTGGAGCTCAAGAAATGTAAGATGCCAAATACCCAAGACTGCGATTCTCTTGTGCTGCGTAACCCGTGAGACATTTCATTTGAGGACAGTAACGGATCCCAGACACAAACACAGCAATGTAATATTTACAGAAACTTCTGCTATATTGTCCTTCAATATCACTATTTTATTAATATGTTTTCCACCTGCACTAGGAGACAGGCAGCTCTGAAGTACAAATACTGAAGATGAAACACCTACGCAGCACAGCCAGCATGAAAAGTACATCTTGCTTTCTATGCAGAAAGCATTTTTGGATTCAAGGGTTGCTTTCAAATGTAGTAACCTCCCAGATATTAAATATCACTGCCTGGGAAATGAGGTTTCTCCTCCTAAAAGCCAGAGACGAAACATGCCTATGAATGTCACACACACTTTGGCTCTCCAAAATAGTTTAAAAATCTTCACGCTGCTTTTGAAGAAAGACACGTGAGGCTGTCACTGTAACCCCGCACCCCAGGCAGACCCTGTTTATGGGTAACATCTGGTTGCAATTACCCACTTGATGGAATGCAAAGCAAGAATTTTTGTTACCAATGGGACTGGGAGAACAAACAGGACACTATTTACACATTAAAGAGAATACTCACCCCCACGCCACCGCAAGGAAGCCTGACAAACATGGACGTTAAAGAACCTGTAGGAAAAAACCACATACCCTGTAAGTCAAAAAGTCAAAGTTCACCAGATTTTGGTCCAATTTTATGGCAGCACTGTAATCTTTCCAAACACAGTAACAGATCAGGGCTTTCTTGCAATTTTCAGAAAACACACAGCCAGCACTCTTACGTTACAACACATGTATACACAATACACACACTTGGGCTTGTTCAAAAGCCTTTCCACTATAAAAAGCCTTCTAGAAATCACTTATTTTTACACAAGGTTTGTGTTCTGTCCTACATTTCAAGCAGTCTCACTGACTATAAATGAATGAGACGCTACAAACAACTGCATAGCATGCTAATCAGTGCTGGCTACTGCAGCACACTTGAAGTCTTACAGACATCAGAGCGAATCCTAAGATGACAGGAGCCAGGAGGGGTACACCAGTGAAATACATCAATGGAATTAAGTTATGTTCCTCTACAAAGGTGACACAGCCGAGGGCCTAGCTGAAGTCCCTCTACATCGATGCACTCAGCATGGGCAAGAAACAGAAGTTGGAAACCAGCATGCTGTTAGAAAGCTATAACCAGGTTGCCATTACTGAAAGCTGGTGGGACAAATCCCATGACTAGAGCATAGCTATCAATGGCTCCAGGCTGTTCAGAAGGGAAAGGCAAGGAAGGATGGGCAGAGGGGTTGCCCACTACATCAAGAAATGGATGGTGTGTGAAGAGCTGTTTCTGAAGAACAGTCGTGGGCAGGCTGAAAGCCTGTGGGTAAGAATTACAGACCGATGAAACAAAGGGAACCTTATGGTTGGTGTCTACCACAGGCTGCCTGATCAAGCAGAGCCTACTGACAGAGCCTTCTTACTCTAGCTACAGGAGGCACCACACTCGCAAGCTCTCACCCTGCTGGTGGACTTCAATTACCCTGATATCTGCTGGAAAAGTAGCACAGTGAGCTGCAGGCAATCCAGGAGACTTCTGGAGTGCATTGAAGATAACTTCTTAAGCCAGGTAACAGACAGCCCCACCAGAGGGTCACCAATACTAGTGAGATACTTGGTGATGTCGAGACTGGAGGCAGCCTGTGCTGCTGTAATCGTGCACCAGTGGACTTCGCGGTTCTGAGGGATATGGGTCAGGGAAAGAACAAAGTCAGGACCTTAAATTTTAGGAAAGCAAAATTGCAGCTCTTCAAAGAGCTAGTCAATAGGATCCCCCGGGGAACCTGCTATCGGGGACAAAAGAACAGAACAGAGCTGGCAGATCCTTAGGAACGCTTTCCATAGAGTGCAAGAGTTCTCAATCCCTAGGTACAAGAAACAAGGGATCAGTATGGCTGAGTTGAGACCTGCTGGTCAAACTAAAGGGCAAGAGATGCACAGATAGTGGAAGCAGGGACATGTATCTTGCAGAGTACAGGGACGCTGTCCAGTTGTGTGCTGATGGGGTCAGGAAGGCCAAGGTGTGGCTGGAGCTGAACTTGGCAAGGGTTACAAAGCATAACAAGAAGGGCTTCTACAGGTATGTCAGCCAGAAAAGGAAGGTCAAAGAAATCATAGCCCCCAACAAGCAAGACTGGCAAACTGTTAACAACAGACAAGCAGAAGGCTTA
Source organism: Thinocorus orbignyianus (assembly GCA_013400375.1). Classification (NCBI taxonomy): domain Eukaryota; kingdom Metazoa; phylum Chordata; class Aves; order Ciconiiformes; family Thinocoridae; genus Thinocorus; species Thinocorus orbignyianus. The sequence goes on along the minus strand of VXBW01002014.1, from coordinate 622,476 downwards.
GGTACTTAGTGACTTTTTTGCATCAGTCTTCACTGGCAACCTCTCTCCCCACACTCCTGAGTGGATGGACCACAAGGCAGGGATTTGGGGAGAGAAGCCCCTCCCACTGTAAAAGATTAGGTCTGTGACCATCTAAAGAACCTGAGCATACATAAGTCTACATGGGTCCAGAGAAGGACTACAAAAACGATCAAAAGCCTGAAGCACCTCTCCTGTGAGTACAGGCTGAGAGAGTTGGGGTTGTTCAGTCTGGAGGAAAAGAAAGCTCTTGAGGAGACCTTATACCAGTGTTCCAGTACTTAAAGGGGGGACTCCAGGAAAGATGGGGACAAACTTTTGAACAGGGCCTGTTGCGACAGAACAAGGGGTAATTGCTTTAAAGTAGGGAAGATTATATAAAGAGGGAAGATTTAGACTAGATAGAAGGAAGAAATTTTTTACAATGAGCGTGGTGAAACAATGAAGCAGGTTTTCCCAGAGATGAGTCATCCATTGAAACATTCAAGGTCAGCCTGGATGGGACTCTGAACAATCTGATCTAGTTGAAGATGTTCCTGCTCATTGCAGGGGGGTTGGACTGGATGACCTTTAAAGGTCCCTTCTAACCCAAACTGTTCTATGATTCTGTCTTCTCGGATGAACATTTTAATCCCTTTCAACTGAGGGAGGATAGGAAAACATAATAACACCCTAATTACCAGTCATCTGCACAGTTACTAGAAGGCTTTGGAGTACATGAGCTTCACAAAAGAGGAAGACAAAAACCAGAATAAACCAGAAGATGTGTTTTGACTGAAAGAGAAAACCCAATGTTAAGAATTTGAGAAAAATGAAGAAAACCATCTGCAGGGCTAGCTTTGCATCTGCAGGAATTGTAACACTACTTTCTGGGCTTGCATATGAGCAAGTTATCCTCCATTCTGGAGGTTCATAAACCTTATTCTGGAACAAGAACATGTTGTCTCATATCCATCACCAACCTACGTGCATGCAGACACTATAAAAGATCTAGACTACATTTGCTTGAGACACATTTAAAGTCAACAAAAACTAATGGTGAAACAAACTGGTTTAAGTGCTGGGTTTTTTTTCTCTCTGTCAAACTGGGGTTTTTCTGTAGTTTTTTTCTGGTCATGTCTATATTCAAAGAATAAATTTCCTTAAATTCTAACTACCAGCTTAGCAGAGCATGAACTAGATGTGACAGCAGACAGACATTGCTGTGGGCCGTGGCGGTGTCAAACGCATTGCAGACACATACATTGCCCCTGTGACTGAAAGTAGCATTAATACATTTGGATTATTAATCTGAGATTCACTCTTTGATTACATCCACATTAAATTTCTTACATCATCCTGCCTCTGATCTCCTGTCACTTCTTTCACTGCCAATCCACCCATTATTTCAATATTTATCTTTTTGACAACAATTTATGATTGCTCTCCACAAAGTAAAAGCAGCCTTATTTGCCAAAGTTTAAAATTCTTCATCATGATAGATGGATTTGTATTTTTCATCTTTGGACTTTCAAGGGTTTTAGCAACACTTCTAGGGGTAGAACTGTGCAACCTGCCTTGAAGGCCACCACCTTCAAAGCCTCCTAATAAAACACAGCAGAGCAGATCTTTGAGATGCCCAGTATCCTCTGGGGCAAGTAATTTACAGATCGATGGTGGTAACTCTGAAAAACCTGTACTATTTACCTCATTTCTTGTTTTTTTCCTAGACAACTGTCAGATGAAGGGATGTCTCCCTTCTCATTTGCAGAAGCTTGAGAAGAAACATCTCATGTTTTCATCCCCCAGGTTCATGGGCTCCTCCTTTTAGGCTGAGGTTTCTCAGTATAGACACTCAGGTCTAACATATGTGAGCACATGTGAGCCTCACACAAAGCTTCAGTCTGACTTTAAACCTGCCATACATTAACCCTCAGACATATTTAAAAGAATCCCATGGAGTTATTTTGTAAATTGAAAAGACCTTTAAATTCTCAAATGGAGGGGATGGCTGAAGAAGGGGCCGCTTACAGACTTGTTCATCTCTATTCACAAATGCGCATTTTAAGATTTCTCAGGGAGGTTTTCCCAGCACATCAGTGGCTGCTACCCTTGCTCAGGTCCAGCATTGTGGAAGCTATCAAATTAAGAAGCTGGTTTTAGGGCCAGCATCACCCTTCCTGCCCTGCTCCCAAAGGAGAACTTTTCCCTGGGTGCTATGCAGACATCCCAGTCAGGCTGACACCTCTTGTCATTTTGGCTCGCCACACCATCCCTCCAGACCCCTGCCTGTCAAGTCATCAACCTATTTTCTCCCGCCTAGTGGGATCACTGGCAGCCACAGTGACACTGTTTGTGTCCCTTCCAACCTAGATAATCCTATAATTCTATGATTTCTTGCAGGGAAATTGTCTATATTTTATGGCAGATGCAGTCCTGTTTCAAGAAGACCCAGTCTCCAGTGAAAGGGATAAACAATCTTCCTTGCAAATTAAACAAACATAAAACTAACTACCAGCCCCCATATCTTTCTTGCAGATTGTCCATACAAAACTGACAGCTATTTGTTGATTTCTATGCAGCTGGCTGTTGCTTCAGATCCAGGTCCTTAGTAGGGTATTCCAGTTCCTACCTAGCAATGGATAACTTTCTAATATGCAATGATCAAGGATAAAACAAAACCTCTGAATTACCTTTCCTCCTCAGGGAAACCTCCTTCTAGGTTTTGAAGACATCAAAGAAAGGGTTTTAGCTATCTAGGGCTTAGGGATCTACCTGAAGAAAGGGAGATGTATCTTGAACCACTCTCAAACAGACATTGAACAGACGTGAGAAGAACCCTCTGGGGAACGTCCCAGAGATGAGGATGGAGGGAGCCCCATGTCCCACCTTTCATACTGCTGTTGCTAATTGACTGCCAGAGTCAGGGCTGAGGACAATAGAGGGAGGTCGGGAAGGGGATATCCCCACAGGGAATGATACCTAGAAGCTTCTTGCTGTCCAGTTTCTGTCTGTTTAGAGGGTTTGTGCCGTACAGCAGCGTATGGGCTTCCGAGTGAACCGTCTGTAGCTCTTCTAGAGTTGCTTTTCTTCCACGAATGCACTGAAAGAGGAAAGAAAATGCGTGATTAACTGCTTAACTCTCCTTAAAGAACTTTTCTTTTTCCTTAACAAATCATAACGACAGAGAGCAAAAAACTAAAATGGGTTCTTATGTGGAAAAATTCATTGTAAGAGTGTTTTTTGTTTAATACCTTATTCGAAATACTAGCTTGACATATAAAGTCATGTTTAGATTTATTTATGTTTGTTTTAAAAATACTTACCCACGGAGCATTTGCTAAATTACACAGGTATTGCTTGACTACTGGATATTTGGGATTTCAGTTATAAGCCATTAGAAAGTGATTCTTTGATGAAAATATATCCCTCCAAGCCACCCTCCAACATCCCCACCATGATTATTAAGCTAACCTAAAAATTTCTCCCAAACACACGGCTTGCCAAACAGAACCACTGAGCAATTAGGGGCCAGTTACAAACTTTCTGCTCTAAAACTCATCTTGGACGTCCCACAAGATTAAATCTGTTGCAAATTGTTCTCTTATCATATTTTACAAATTGGAAGTCTTTTCCCACTTTTTGTCATGGCGGTCCAGCATACCTATTGGACTTAGCTTTTGTTGCTATCACTCATTTGTGACGGAAAACAAGTAAGAACAAGGTGCTACTTGGAGATGGTATATTTGGGGAATGTAAGAATCACGCCATGGCCTCTTACACAGCAGCAAACAGGCAGCTGGCACCAGGGGGAATATCAGGTATACCAGAGAAGGCAAGCAACTCCCAACAGTGGAAAAGACACCTCACCTTTTTAACTGGGAGATTGTGACTGCCTCTGAAATGTTGGCAGGGGAAATATGCAGCACGTCGAGAAAGTACTGAGGATGGGGGTAAGTCAAGAGGTGGTCATGAGAGTGGAGGGAGTTATTTAGAAATAAAGATTGCTTTGGTTCAGAAACATGCAAGCACTGCCCTCTCTTTCAAAACAAAACAAAACAAGAAAACCCCAAATCCAACAAAACAGAGAGAAGTACTTCAGGTGACTTAAAATTACCTCATGATTTTGTGTCCTGATTTGGACTAAAACACTTAAAAATAGTTGCCATTTTGGGGGGTGGTTTCCTACAGAAGCAACAACAGGAATACTCTCTGTAATACTAATACTAAAATATAAATAGTTAACGGCAAAACATTGGAAAGTTCTGAAAATCTCTTGCATAGGTCCCAGAGTCACCCAAGACACAAGCCTTGGCAACAAGCATCCTGCTGCACAGCCCACGCAGGACTGCATGCACCTCCTGCACAGTTGCCTCTTAAGTCATGACACTCTTACCTTTGAGGCTTTAAATTGTCTATTGACCTTGCTCACTCCATATTTACACTCTCTACCCAACACTCCCTGGCTGCTCAACTCCAGCTTTTCAGCTCAGGAGATGGCTTCTTAATCCTGATGAACTAGTTGGCTCTTTACCCCGTCTCCCTCATACCCCACTCTGCACAAAACCTGATCTTCATAACACCACATCACCTCTCCTCTCCCACTTCTTTATACACAACTTTCTGCACTCTTCATCCATTTCCTTGCAGCTAGATTCTCCTTTGCATTTTGAACAACAACAAAAAACACCTGCTAGTCTCTTAGTTTGCATTTTATTCACCCTTTCACCTCATGATGTTTCAAATGGACAGAGTACGAATCTTGAGAGCCTACAAGTCAGATCTTGTCCCAACTGTAGCCCCATAAAAGCCACAAAAAGCCATGAAAACAGCTACAAAGCTTATCTCCAGAGACAGACTTGCCACCAACTCCTTCTCTTCCTCAGTATTTGGTGATGGGAAATCTTGGCCAGAGAGGTTCTCCAGAGGCTTCATCGCCAGGACCCATCCTGTGCTCCCAACAGACACCCACCAGACGCTGTGCCAGGAATGCCCTGGACACAGCTCTGCTCTTCCCTATAGTCCAGCCTAGGGTCTGGTCTTTCATGTCAGTCCACTGCAGCTGCAATTAACCTTGAGCTAATAGTCCTCATGCTTTAAACAATGCAGGATTGCTGCCAAGATGAGCTTGGGAGACGGAGGATCGCATTCTCCCTCCATCCTAGCTGAGCAGCCCGGGGATTTCATTACCTCTGAAACACACAGCAAAACCTATCAAATTCCTCATGTTCTTGATGAAGGCTGGGAGGATTACTCTGCACTGTGATTGCAGGTTTTTGTTTTGGGGGGCAGAGTCTTTTACTGAGATTGCCTCAATGAGTATAATTGTTGCTTTTAAATTCTGAATGTACACCACAGTAATTGCCATATTTTATCAAGCTAACTTAATTAAATAAGCAATACTCTAAACAGCAGCTGTTGTTAAGGCTGGACAAATGCTTTCACTCCAAAGAGTCATCTTCAAACTCGTGTAACTGCCAGACTCTCACCTATCACACTGCAAATCTATTGCACATTTTCTTCTCAGCTGGACACAAAATGGTTTTTTGGACAGCTTTAGCACATACGTATCTGTTTCACTGTTGAAAAATGAAAAGTGATGTGGTTTTTTCTGTTCTAAAAATATTCATGCCCCTTCTGGATCCCTTCTATTGCCTTCAAGAGAAATGGTAGGTACTCAGCACTTGGCAATTTTTCGAGGAGCCTCCTGGCTGCCTGATGAAAACAGGTTTTCACGTAGTTATTTCTGAAATTTTAAAGCAAGTATTTGTTTCCATGCACAATAAAAATACTTATCTGAGAGCCCTTTTCTGGCTTAGGGCATGTGTGCAACAGAAACACCAAAAGAACATTTCCAAGAGACAGACACAAAGAATTGTTTGAGCTTGCATGAGGAAGCAGAGCTGGGATTTATTTTCAGTGTGCAGTCATGAGGGGAACAAGAGCTGTTAAACTCCTTCTGAAAGAGGACAGGGATCCAGCAGAGTTACGCTGAACCCACACAGTGTGTATGGGACTATTTGCTATGCAGGGTGCTGTATTTTTAATCTGTGTTGAGCAACTACTTGCAACTAACAGAATCAAACTATTCCCACACCTGGGTGACAGCAAAGGCCGTTAAAGATGGAAGGGGAAACACAAGGATAAGTCAGTGTCAAAGTTCAAACAAACTATCTTTTTGCAAATATGAGTTGTAAGAAATGGATTGAACTACCTAATCACAAACAATTTTCACATCAGGCCCTTGAGCTTACTTAACCACCTCATAATGTCTGAAGCGCAGGACAACAGACCTGCAAGAGTAAAGATAAAAGTGAGCGTGCACAGATGTTTCAGCCAGCGAGACCAGCTAAAAAAATAGCATAGAATAAAACAGGAGCTCAGCAAAATATTAAGTGTAGGGTCCAGGAAATTTCTAAGTGTTATAATCCAGGTGTTGCTGCTGACTTGCTGCAGACCCACTACTAAATTAGAAAATATTCACTTCTTTCCAAGTGCCTGTAGGGCTGCTATGAAGATAGAGTAGTTGTAATCCATAAAAAAAAAAGAGAGAGAGAGAGAGAGATACGTAACAGGCTGCACCATCATCCTCTCATAAACAGTTCTGTTATAAAGTTTTGTATATACCCAATAGTGTGGGTGGGGATAAAGGGCACATGTCATTCTGTCGTGCATGGAGCTTTGGCATAGGCAACAGGGATTTGATAAAGTAACGGAATTATTACAAATAACCATAATTATTAGGCCGCACTTCAAAATTTCTTTCAATTCACACGTAATGAATGTCACAGAATGAAGCTTTCTACATGTTAAGTCTACAGCACGCCTTGCCTTGCAGTAAGGATACAAGTCCATCGTCCCAGGCAATGCCAACAGCTTACACCCATGCTCCAACCTAGCAGCAAAGATCACTCATCTTGAAATAGCTGTTCCCTTGCCATGCAAGCACACCTGATGTGAAGACAGTCTTCACTGAAAGAAAACCCTACGTGGTCCTCCACTCTGCTCATTGATAGGTTCCAACTGAGGAGCTTCACAGAGACTCTGAAGGGCAGGGAAGTGACCAAAAGGCTTTGCAATGTGGAAAAGAATTACATCAGTCAAGGACAGGAGAAAGCGAACAAGTGGCTCCAGAAAAAAAATACCCTATCAAGAACAGAAGAGTGAAGTGAGGAGGAAGAAAGAAGATGGAGAAACATGGAACCATTGGGTCCAACAAGCCCATGAGAAAAGTTAAGATAAAGAAGGAAACTTTAACACAGGTCTGAGCACAGTGGGGATAAAGGAAAGCTACCTAGAGAGAGAAGCAAGTGCAATTAGAGCAGCTGGTTATCCTGTAATGGCAGGTCAGACCTTGAAGAAAGGCATCAAACAAGAAAACACCGCAATTGAGCTAGGAAGTTAACATCACATATCTATTATTTTCAGAAAATGGAACAGTCACAATATAGCTAAATGTCACCAATGGTCAGAAGGGAAACACAGGTGGAAAGCAAGCGAATATCAAAAACAACTCCAACTGTGAGAGCAACTTAAAATACTAAATGAAGAAAAAATAACCTGGAATCATGCAATGAAGAACCTCTCACTGTAGTGAACATCTGAAACACAAACCTAGGAGTAAAGGCAGTTAGCACTGCAGGATTTAACTCTTGCTTCTAAACAGAGGAGCTAGACAGTAGTGGCGTACTTGTGCTGGTTTGGGTGGGGTTTTTTGTTTAGTTGTGGGGTGGGTTTTTGTTTCTTTTATTTTTGTCCCAGAAAATAATCCCAAATTTCAATTAAATGGGTCTCCATAGACTGAAACAGATTTGAAGTTCCTCCTTGCTCTCCTCAGGGATCAATAAGGGCAGGATTGGGAACTTTAGCCAATGGCAATGCTGCCACCACGTGGATGCCTTTTCTGGTTGCCCAGAAAATGTCAAGCCAGATGCTGACATAACTCAAATATACCGTGTGATTCGGTCCCCTCAGATGCTCAAAGAACTGATGAACACACAGTACCATTTATTTATCATCACGGCTATTAGCTATGAGTAATAATAATAATTATTAATCACTATTTTTAATCTTCAGGCTTTTTATTTTGGTATCTAAGCTTTTCTCATAGTTTGCCTTGCCTTTAAAACACGTATGTTCAATAAAGTTAATTTATTGAGAATATGGAATAGTGCCTCATTCTTTTTACATTACCTTCAGTATTGTTCACCATTCCTTATCAAAGAGTATTACAGAAGTTATTAATCCACAGAAATAGAAACTTGCTGCTCTACAGCTTTCGTTGTTACGATTGGAGTGATAACAAATCACACGTTTATTTCGTGTCTTGCTCTCAGCTTTGGCAGCTTCAAAACCCAGCTCTTGGTAGGGACTCACAGTTTACATGGAATAGGACCAAAAATTACAGAAGCAGCTTCACTGCAACATCGGGCAAGAGCATTCTCCAACATTTCACAAAATGCCTAATAGTCATTGCAGTGTAATGAAATCAGATCACTAGAAAAGTCATCCTGACAGACACATACACACACAAGCATAAGCAGTAATCTAGGAATGGATTAAATTCAAGACACATATGGCAAAACACTGCTAACAGCTGGAGCTATAAATATCTCAAGCCAGAAAGTGGTATAAAATTTGCATGTCCCTGTGCAATCACCAGCCTGAGCTGCAGGATAGGTACATAAGCTGTTGTCCAGACCAGAAATCAGTCGCCAAAACTGCTCATAACCCAGCAGTCAAATCAGCCAGAGAAATACAAACGCGCCCTTTTCCCCAGGCCCACCATCTTTTGATGGCACTTTAATTACCTCACACTTGCCACGGAGACCCGTCTCCTGGAGTCGGGACCAAATGCTCTGGATCCTGCCCGCATGCTCTGGGTGGCTGTTCGTGTTTCCACAGGTACACTGGTGTTTCAGCATCAAGGTGTCATATACAAGGCCTGCAGCAGAGGTTATAAAATTACTCTCAGTTAAAAAAAAAAATATTGCCAGATATATGGAAAACACCTCTCTCTTTCTTTCTTTTTTTTTTTGTCTCACTTATAGCACTTTATATTCAACTGAATGCTTCTAGATAAAGGCGGTGTGCGAGCTACAGAGCTCTGAGAAACGAATACCCAAGATGCTGCTCCAAGACAGCACTAAACATATGATGATCCCTTCATCTGGAAAGCTTCAACAGATCCAGAAAAGTTAGTCACCAGCATCTCTGTAGGCTGAAGCTGTGAGAGTGAGAGAAGGAGGTGACAACTGAGCATAGACGTGCTGGCGCAGGAACGTGATCTAGGAGGGGACTGACTCGCAACTTTTCCACTGGGTACTTTTATAATTGCTGCTAAAATTACTCTAGGGTTTAGGATTAAAAACGAGAAGGGATAGGTTGTTAGCAGGCAGTATGTTTCACAAAATAACTTGCACTGAAGTCTTTGCATCAACATTATTTGACAACATGCTAATTAAGGCTATTAGCACACACATGGGCATAATTATTCAGCAGGATAAGTAGGTATTTAGCAGTGTTGTTTCTTTTGAACGTGGGAGTAAGGCAGTTAAATCCCCTTGCATTACCAAGTATTTATGGCGTGACAACAGTGTAGGAGACTGATTCATGCTCCAGAGTTGCCCCAGTATGTCTTTGGGAGTGGAGTTATGATTTCATAGCCAATGTTCCACGGAGGAAAACAGCAGGCCCTGCATAGCCATGTAGTCCTGGTGACAAAAGACTATTTTTCATTCAAGCAAAAGAGACATAGTCAAATGTTTAAACCTACCCTTCCCTTTAGCTAGAAGCTCCAAAAAACAGAACAAAAGGGTTCGGTTTGTGGTTTGGGGTTTTTTTTCACCAAGGACTAAGATTTCTTGCAAGCAATATCTGTCTGAAAGCACAGTATAAAGTTGCAAATCGAAGGTTTTGACAAGCATCCAAAGCCTTTGAATTAGTAGGGGAGGTAGGAGTTGTTCCCAGATCCTGACACTGAAGGGCCTGCACTCCAACTGAAATTGCTCCTCTGAAATCCCAGATGAGAACAACTAGGAGCTTGCACAAGGAGCTTACTGGAGCTGGCTTTCATGTAGCCAGTTCGAGTATCAAAACCAGCACAATTTGCAACTGCATGGAGTTCAAATGGGCTTATAAGAAATCAGACTCTGAGAACATACATGGATCTATGACCTGGAGCTAAGCACTGTGCTGTTGCTTGTACCCAACCTTGGCTCGAGCTGCAATCACATCTTTTGACTGAGTGTAGGCATGTTCTGGCACTGAAAAATTTGGCTTTCCCCTCTGAGGCAAACCCTGGCACTGACACTTTCAAGTATTCAGCTTCAGAGAATGCATCTGGCAGTTCCTCACTTTGCTGTAGGTGAGAGCAAAGGGAAAAAAAAAAAAACCAAAAAAAAACCAAACCCAAACCACATTCACTTCTAGGAAGAGAACAGAGCACCGGTTAATTGACTGTCTTTGGGTTAGCCAAAGTTCAGTTAAGTAAGATCATGCTGCAAAGCCCTGCAGAGGTCTCCCATGCTTGATTCACAGCATAAAACTTCATTAAGAGCTGCTGGGCAAAGTCTAACACTGTAAATGTCACCTGAGAAGAAGCTGTAGCCCAATGGAAGACCCAGTCAGAGTTCATTTAAACTAGTGCAAGGTCTGTAGTAACCTCGCCTCTGAGGTCAATTTATTTCTGAAGGAAACTCATCTTCAGGTGATGTCATGCATTTTGACAAAGTACTGTTACCCAAAAGAACGCCATGCAGATGTCCTCCTAAACCACATGGACTGCACTAGGTTTGGCTAAATCATTCATATTAAAGATAAGAAAACACTTCTGCCTTCTCTGACTTCCAGGTATATCTACAGGAGCTACAACTAGGCTTGATACATTTAAAGCCAAAAGGTGCATGTGTGTATTTTTCACATATATATATTCTGAGTCAACAACTAGCCTTGAACTTAAACCAAAAAAAAAAGTACAAGCAGCAAGTCATTCAACAGATAGCTTCTGCATGTCTGGGTGCAGCTCTGGCTCCCTTCAGTCCATGGGCACTCTGCTGCTGACATCAAGAGGGCCAGGACTGCACCCTTGGAGGGCACTGACCTTAGAGACCAAGGACTAAAAAATGGTGCAATTGAGGTATTCAGACGATAGCCAGAGAAGGGCAATGGGAAGGCACACTGCATGGAGCACAGGCAAGACAGTGCATCAGAGAATGCACTAACAGAAATGTAAAATATAAGATAGGAAAGCTAAGAACCAAAAGCTGCACTGCACTTGAAAGGACACTCCAATCTGGAGATAAATCTGAAGCTAGTTCATGCAATACCTTCATGAGCTTGTGGAAAAACCCAAGCGTTTTCAAGCTGTGCATTTTAAGCATTCTTTTCTTGCTCACTTCCCGGGATTCCCAGATGATGCTTAAAGCTGTTGCTCTAACAAATCTTTTTGCTACTTGGGAGCTGGGCACCTCCTGGCAGTGAATTATACTGAATGCACTACAAAGTTGAAAGGGGTCTAAAACCGTTTAAATAATTGATATGTGAATCTGTGTTGCAACTTTCATTTCAAAGGGTGTTTTCCCCAAGTCTTTAAGTTTTAAATAGCAGTTCCTGAAGAACTGTCATGATGCACCTTTAGATATATAGCTAAAACAATGCCTAGCCAGATTAAAAATCTATGCTTTGTACCTGGGTAACCCTAGACCCTGACAGAGCAGAAGCCAACACAGCAAAAACCAAAGACAAACACAAATGAAAAACTAGCTTTTTGCACTGACTTTATGTTCTTCCTTTCCTCCTTTGTCTTCCTAAAGTGCAGATCTGTCAGGTATCTCTCAGGCTTTTTTTGGAGGAACTTTGGTGTCAGCTCAAAAGTAGGCAGTGGTACTTTCCAGCCCATCTTCCTCGGTACCGGCTAAGAGAGCTGCACCACTGAGAGAAAATCCAGGTAGCTGTGGGCAAGATTCCTGGTCACACAAACCAGCTCCTCCTCACCTGCATCACCAAGCACTGGAAAGCTTCGTGTCTGAAATATATGTATACATCTATGATGGATTTTGGTAACTGAGCTTATTCAATGTTGATAGATGAAGAGCTCATAGCTATTTATTAAGGGAGATTACATTGGGGTTTACAGAATTTCGTTGACTTACAAAGTTTCGCCTTTCCCAGTAATTCCGTGATAACAGCAGTGTCTCAATGAAGTTATTCCATACTGTTATCACATGTCACTCAACATTTCTCTGTTTTAAAAAACTAAACCACTGGAAAGAAGGGAATTGTTCCAAATTCCTTCTTGTGGTTGGGGACACTCAGATGAAGACACACACAAAGCAAAGTCTGGCAGTTTAAGCTTAAAATACGAAACTACGTTGGCCATTACAAGTTAAATTAAGTGGTGCTGAAAGCAATAATCTTTAAGACAAGAGAAGAATAATTTTTAAAGGTCAGCGCTAAAGCATAACCAACTTGCTTTTCTTGGCAGAACAAACATGTGATTTGAGGTTCAGATAATTACATTGCTCTGCACAGGAGAGAATAAATGCCTTCATCAGAAATGAAAAATACTTTAATGCAGAACCATCAAAATAATTTGTGGAACCATTTTTACAGGAAATCAAAGACTGGATAATTGGAGCTATGCAAATTAATGGCCTAACCTGAGGAGTCTTATTCAAGCGTGCAGAACAGTGCATGCAGAAGTATTCATTAAAGTCAAGGGGGCTAGTTGTACTAGCGAGGACAAGTTCAAGGACTAGCTTTCTTTTATACGCTAGCAGGAAGGAAAATTAAATGTCAGGCTTCGGGACATAAAACTGATTGCTTGAAGAAGTCAGGAAGGGCACTGTTTTCACTTTCATGTGGAGTAACGCGCATCATGTTTGAGAGGTGTATTATGTTGTTCTTTCCCTATACCTTTGAAGTCTCAGGTACTGGTCACTGAATCAGAGAGGTAATAAATTATACATAAACCCCAGAATTTCCAGCTGTCTGGTCCTAACACTATCCAGAGAAAGTATCAGTGTTTTCTGTATAATACCCCAAACATGAAAGTGATGAACAATCACAAGAATAACTGATCTCTTGAGAGCCACATTCGTGTTAGAATGATCACAGCTGGCTTCATTAGGGCCACTGAACAAGGTTTGTTTTTTTTCCAGCCCTCTCACAAAATGGTCAGAACAATTCAAATCTTAATTTCTCCGAAATCCAAAGTACATGATTATGTCAGAACCGGTCTCCAAAGTAGTCACTTATCACACAGATGGATTTTCCTAGTGAAAAAGAATACCGATGTGCTTCGGCACTGCTTGCTTTGAAAAATATCCAAGACTTTAATTTCCTGTCTTTCAAAGAATAGTTCAATCCTAGTGATTAAGCTTTAATATCCACCTCCCAAAACACAATCTCCAACACACCATGGACAACTTCAAGAAAACATTAACAATCTAACTCACACACACGTGCTCAACAGCTGAAATGCCTGCCTTTCCTCTCTCTACTTGCACACCCATAGGGTAGTAGGGTCTTCTCCTGACACTGTTAAAGTAGACAGTGACTAATTAAACTAGTAATAGATAGGGTAATTAAACCAGTCCTTCACTTTACATAAAAGGTAAAACTTTTATGTAACGTGAAGAACTAACTTTTATGCTTTGCACCTTTATTGGTGGCAGCAGACATTCAACAACACCTTCTCCCTCGAAAGCATTTTATTATGGTTTTCCTCCACCTTTCACCTAGGATAAATGTAGAAAACTGCACAAGATAGAAGGTAACCTAAAAAATAAAGCCTTTGCAGTCTTAACGTCGACAAACGCTCTGAAAAGGATATTCAACAGGTGACATACGTTGACCATTCTTTATATCATTGCACTGGGTTGTGCAGTGATATACAAAAGCAATGTGATATTCCACCTCCTATTTTAAGCCACTTTTGTTGTCTTTTTTAAACCCTGCCTCCAAGGAAAATAAATCGTAACATGTCTTTTCAAAGCAGCACAATTCTCAAATATGCATTCTTACTGTTACCTGTAATTTTAAATGAAATTTAGAGGCACATATCTGAGTCAAACTTATATCCTCTGGTAGGAAATATTATTGTATATTCAAGGTCCTGTGTATGACTGACAAGGCAACTTAAATACCAGAGAAGGAGAAGGGAAAAAACAGCAGGAATGAATAATCTCAAAGTAGGGCCAGGCTTCCTTTTTTTTAAGGGATGAACATTTGGATCTAAGTGTCTTAGATTATCGAGTTTCATCTGGTTTGACCATGGGCCAGGGAATTTGCATCCTTGGCAAACCCCAAAATCTAGAATAACTTTGCTATAACCAAATGCACTAGAAATGCAGTTCTGCTGAAATTTAAGGTTTCAGTACCAACAACAAATAGAGACTTCAACGGCTGATTTGCAAAAATGAGATACTACTAGGGTTTTTACAGAGCTGATCACACGTTATTCCCATCCTGCAGCTAGCACCTGAAGAACAAAGTCATATTTAACAAATCACTATTACTATACCGGTGTCTGAAAATAAAACCCGATTCACAGTGCTGATTTTAATGATGTAAAAAGTGTGGGTTAAATAAAAAGAAATGGAAAAGAGAAACAAAATCATGAGTTGCTCTTATTTGTGCATTCTGGATTTTTTTCCCCCTTCCTTTTCACAGGGCACACATCACATCACATTGCAAAATGCTCATTCACAAAACAGAGCTTGACATTTGAGGAAGAAGGCAAGCTTCAAAATAAAGCTGCCTAATCATCCAACATAGGGTTTGAAACCTTGCACATTGCCTTTCATCTGTTATTAAGCCTAATGAATACACAGAAAGGATTTCAGTGGAAAAAAAAGTTGGTTGTAAGGACTCCTGGGCAAAGACCATGTTTCAGGAGGAAGAGCAGGCTGGCACAGAGCTCGGGGTGGATAACTCATGGCAACAGATACTGCATTTGGCATGCTGTCCTTTTTCAATAACATTGCCTCTCTCCACCTTGCATCTAAATCAGCTTTGCCACAGCATACGACTCACTCTTTTTATTCTGGAGATACATAATTACAAGTACTGTGCTGTGCTTCTATTGATTTTTGCAGCTTATTTTCTGTCTGGACTGCAGGGGAAAGGACAAGCAGGACAATAGTAAAATGACTGAATCTTATCCTCAGAGAAGACAGGATGGTACCGAGCCCACGAACACAGCTGAGATGCAGACACCAAAGAGGTGGCTTTGCAGGGACAGGGCTGAAAAGGCAAAACAGTGACCACAGCTCTACCACTTCAGTCTCCAGCGTCCCAAAACATTACCTGTTGTGAATCTTGGCTTAGTAGGTGGCTCCTGTACGGACATTGGGAAAGTGGCCGAGGCAGGCGAGGACTGTGCACGAGACAGAGGTCGATGCCCTCCAAATGAGACAGGCATGCCAGCTGCCTCCAGCGACGCCTGGTAGTTTCTCAGCTGGTGAATGCGTTGCTGCTCCAACAGAAGGGCTTGCTGTAGGGAGAAAAAAACAAAGCAGGTAGTTGTTGAGTCTATGTGGTGCCTTTCTAAGAGGGCTTTTAAGGATTTTGAAGGTTCGCAAGCTCAGAGTCCTTTCCCTGATAAATGAATGGACACGCACGTGTGCAGCAAACAAAGATGTGCACACTTCTAGAGCAGAGTCAGGCAAGCACATTATGTTCAAACCACAGCCCCAGTGCTGGCACATGCTAGCAGAGTCATTAGCAGAAGCAGTCCCATCCTCCCTCTGGGACTGGCCATGTCTTCCTACCCCTGTGCCACTCCACCACTGCACTGGTGCATTTAACAGTGCCATACACCAGGACAAAGGAATGAGTCCAGTTTCACCCACACTCATCCTCTGAGTAGTCACACCATCAGCTGGATAGGCTCTTGGTCAGAAGGGATGGCTATTCCAGTTTGCCACATGCCAACCACAGCCTAACAACCTTCCTATTTCTTCTATTTATTTCTTCTCCTCTTTGAGGTAAAATAACAGCAAAGGACACGGTATTTTTACGACTCCTCAGGTGTGATCGTGTATTTAGGATTAGGGCGGGGCAGGGGCCCTGCACTTTAAGAAGAACAGGATCTCACTGTGGTCCATCATTAGCAGGGCATAGCATTTCATTTATTTATTTATTTACTAAGGCAACAAGGCTCAGATGTGACTGTGTAAATCAAATAACATTCTGTACAAGCATTGATCCTTCAAAGCAGTGCCATTATGAAGATAACACCGCTCAATAAGGAACTGAAAATGTAGTCTCCCAGCAAGTGACATTCTTCTGTGAGATGCAAGTCAGCTCTGAGTGCTGGGGAGAAGGCTGCAAGCAAACGACTACACGGAGCAACCAGTTCTGATTCAGACATGGCAACAAGTTTGCTTTCCCTAGCCAAGGGCCATGGATTTACTCAGAGCTACGCCTTGGCATGGCTATAGCAATCTGCTCTTGGCTGCAGATCCTCTGTGGGGGTGATGCATGGCTGTAGGTACAGTCAGACGCTGAGTGCTCAGCCCTGCAAAGACCAGCGGAGCACTGGCACCTTAAGAGAAACACAACCTCCTCACCCTCATTACTGCTACCACAACAGGCAGCTTTTGCGAGCCTGCCATGTAATTGGAAAGATGACACTATGTTACCTTGTTACTGGATTCATCACTTGCAATCCACAAGCCTCTGGTGTTTACCCTCAAAAGTGAGCACAGCTGCAACCTCTGGGACCTCCAAGTCTGAAGAAGGAACCCTCCAATGAAACACATCCTATAGCCCTTCTCCAAGGCAATCAATTTGTTGTAAAACATAAAACCAAGATAAATTCTAGTTACTAAAACCTACTATATCTGATAGTACATAGTGCTCAAAAAATGTTATGACCCACTCTGTCTTCCCAAACAGAAAGGTGTTCAGTAGCTGCAAATACATTGACTGTGTTTTGTGCAGGTGATCCAGATCCTCCCCCATGGAACTTCTGAGTTGTTGCAGTGACTACAGGGAAGGATGGCACTGCTTTTACCTGCAGGTTTGTTTACATAGCAAATCCTCAAGATCTGGTTCCCCTTTGCTTCTCCCCCTTAGAGTAGTATAAGATGACTAACAAGAACCAAACAATCTTCTACAAAGAACCAAGTCTCAAACTTGGTGTTCTGTGAGCTGACCTGACGGAAGAGCAGCTCCTGTTCAGCCTGCCTCTGTCCAGACTCCAGCTCCTGCTGTGGCTCTCCTTCTTCCTCATCACTCTCGATGGGCTCTTGCTTCACTTGCACCATGTTGGCCAGCCCTGGGGACTCCTTTTGGCTTGCAACTCTGTCATTGTATGGCTCCTCCAAAAGGGCTTGGTGCTCCCGTAACTCCTCTTCTGTCTCCTCAGGGTGGCTTTCATGCTGGCGAGCTGGTTCATTGGGTTTTGATATAATCTGTAAACATCCCAGAGGTTAACTGATAAATAACATGTCATTCATCACAGGTAAAGTTCATTCTTCATGGTAAAGAACCAGCTTCACCAAAAGATCAATTGTGAATTATAGCTTTTATCTTACAAGCTCGGTCTAAGACAATCACTCAGGGGAAAGGTCAGGTTAACCTTGGCATTAAGTGTCATGAAATCCTGCGTCCCAAATAATGACAGTCCCTTAATGTTACACTTCATTTTCTTTCTGAAGAAATAAAAGCCTCTTGTGCCTACACACCTATGGATGCTTAACCGTTCACAAACCCACAGGAAAGAAACATAACAACCATCAATACCTTTGGCAATTAAATTCTGAAAACAAGTAAGAGAGAGACAAACTCTCTCACAAACAGACAGTTTCTGCTACCTTGTTTGCCCAGCTTCCTGAATCACCCTCTAAATTGTATCTGTAAAGCGAGAGGCTGTCACAAAGACTCCTCCAAAACTTGCATTGTTATGAAGTTAGTTAAGAGGAAACTGAGAACACTCAACTTACAGCATCTGTACAGAGGCAAACCGCAAGGAGAGTGTCATTCTAATCAGACCTTCCTAAGTAGAGGTAGTGAACTTCTCTGAATGTGGCTGCATAAACAAAGGGAACAATATAATTTTCACTATAATTCACACAGGCTCTGACTTTTTGAAAGTTCATTGGTGAGATAAAATTCACAGTTCTCCATCTCACACTGCTTATGATTTTTATTTGGAACTAAACAAAAAAAAAGTAATATGTGAACTGTTTTTAAATTCAGCATAGGTGAGTAAATCAATTTCCTTCCTCCAAAAAAGCTCAGGATTTACCTGTTTTATAGGCTTATAAAGAAACTGCTGAACTTTGAAAGTTGTCAGGGCAGAGCTTTAATAAGGATTAGGTCATCGGTATGAAAAGCAATATTGATTTTAAATCTAATAAAGCTAAATCAAAACACATTTATTGAACACATGCAGAAGGAGTGACTACTCGTAAGTACCTTGCTCTTTAAAGAACAGTGGCTCAAACCTGAAACTAAGTCTTTTTCCCTAAATGTAGGAAGAGAGGTTCTGCCATATAACGTAAGCAAACCTATACAAAGCAGATTTAGGCTGACAAAGGTAATATAAAGGATTCAATGCCTGCAGGTATCACAGCAAGGGCAGCAAGAGGTTGCTCAAAATTACAGCAGAGGACCTCAAATACCTGGGGCTCAAAGCTTTTAAAAATGGAGCGTTGCAAGGACTGGGACACAGAGTCACGGCTTTCCAGCACTTGGTGGATTACTGCGTTTCATGCAGAAAGGCATGATCTTGCCTGGAAGTTTAAGACAATACCCTCCGGGGTTCACGCAGCCCCCTCAGCACAGATGCAGGGTGCAGCCCATCCCTCCATCAAATACTGGTCAGGAGAACAATATTTTTGTACTGATCAACAACTGGCTGCCACTGGCAAGACGGTTTCAGTTTCAATAACTGTGGAACCATCTGATCAGGTAGATGAGGTCTTATCCAAACACTCAGGAGAAGCTGTTTCTCACAGGTCCTGGTCTTCATGGAGGCCTTTATCTTTATTCACCAGGGACTCCTATCTGCTGAAAGGACAATACAGCAGGGCTCAATTCATCTAGAACATTTGAGTGCATTGATGATGAACTCCTGACACAACTGATCAAGGTGTCAAAAAGAAAGGTGCTCTCCTGGACCTGACACTTATAAATAAGGAAGGACTACTCAGGGTTGCACTGGCTGCATTGATCATGAGATGGTGAAGTCAAAGATCTGAAGAGGAGGAAGCAAGGCAAAAAAGTAAGACTACAGCCCTCGATTTCAAGAGAATCAACTTTGGCCTCCTCAGGGATTTACTTGGAAGAGTCTCATAGGACACAGCCCTGGAGATTAGAGGGATCCAGGAAAGCTGGCTGACACTCAAGGGTTCTACAAGCTCAAGGAAGACCCATCCCAACAAGTAAGAAATCGGGAACAGTGTACAGAAGGTCCTCGTGGACGAGCAGGGAGTTCCTAACTGAACTCAAGATATAAACAGGTGGTGTACAAGAGCTAGAAGCAGAACAGGTGACCCAAGAGGAGTAGAGAGTTGCTATCTGATCTTGTATGGATGGTTTTAAGAAAACTAAAGAATCTGGCAAGGGATGGGAAGGGCATCAAGAAAAAAAAAAGAGGAAGACTAGGGAAATCACTGGCCCGCTGCTGAATGGAGGAAGGGACCCGGTCACAAATGACGCAGAAAAGGCCACAGTATTTACGCCTTTCTTTACTACTAAGACTATCCTTCAGGAATCCCAGGCCCCTGAGATCACATGGGAAGTCTGGAGCAAGAAAGACTTAGCCTTGGTGGAGGACCACCAGGTTTATGGAGCACTTAAAGATATCTGGACATACATAAGTTCATGTGGCCTGATGGGTTGCACTCACAGGTGACGGGACAAGAGGCCATGGACACAAATCATAACACATGAAATTTCTTCTGAACACAAGAAAACACATTTTTTACTTAAGAGTGCTTGAACACTCAAACACCCTCTGGACAGACTGCCCAGAGAGGCTGTGAAGTCTCTATCCTTGGAGATATTCAAAACCCAATTGCATATTGTCCTGGGCAACCCACTCTAGCTGACCCTCCTCAAGCAGGGACATTGGACTAAATGGTCTCATGAGGTTCCTGCCAACCTAAAAGATTCAGTGATCAAAACTTCTCCAGGATTTTTGTGAGGTACCTTCCATCCCCAAGCCCTCTCAGTTTCATTGCTTGCAATACATATTGAAAAACTAAGCCATGTTAAGCTAAAAGTAGTTCCTCCATCTACTTTCTTTAAGCTCTTTTAGGCTTGATAAGTACAATCTGTTTTAAAGAGAATTAAATTATCATAAATCATCTTCTACAACTTTTTTTTTTCCTTTTTTTTTTTTCTTCTTTTTCTGCTTGGATTGAGGATCCCAAGCTTTGAACTCAATACCTTTTGAACTTACATACTACACAAGGTAATTGCTGAGAAAATAACTTACAATGTCATTGACAAATCTAATGGAAATGGGAAGCAGTGTAATTCCATAGAAGTTTTAAATTATTCCAACTCTATACAAATGTAAGAATTAAATGAAAAACACATGTAAAATGCTACAATGAAGGTTGGAAGACCAAGTGGTCAATGACAAGGACATGCAGTTTGCTCTCCTAATACAAAGTGGATCTCTTGGTATATCACTTGTTCTAGCTACTGCAACCCTATTCTTCTTAAAGGACAATTTCGCAAAGAAAGTACTTTGCTATAAACATAACCTATATAATGCAGGAGTATGTTTATCTTAGGCCCATTAAAACTCCCTAAAAATCTTCCATTTTTGCAATTTTATGAACACATGTTCATGTAATTTAAGAAAGTCTAAGGTAATCAAAGTGCAAGGGAATGAATATAAGCATTGAAAATGCTTACAAATATATCTGAAACCGTGAACAATTACACAATCCATCATAAATAACTACTTCTTCCCTTCATTAGCTTTTGCAATGAGGTTACTCCTCTATTTTCAAACATAGTCACCTTGGGATATCACATACTGCTACCATAAAACATTATTAAAGGCACTGTCTCTCTTGGTCTGGACAGCTAACTATTGCAGGATGGAAGAAACTATATATCTCTAGTCACAAGCATTTTTAAAAGACTCAATACAGCTGGTGAAATTTCTTATCTGTTTCTTTGATATACAAACAACAGAAAGAAGAAAAAAAATATATATAGTGGTATCAAGTTCCAGTACAAGGAAAAATAAATAATTCATAATTTTTCTGCTAAATGCTTCATAAGGAAAAAAAGACTATTTCTTTGCTTGTAAAATTTCAAGTCAGCTGGCATTGATATGTCTACCAGACATCTACTGCTTCAGGATACCTTCTCTGTAGTGATATGTCCCTAGGACACCAAAAGCTTTGACAATACTGACAAATAGGCTAGAAATGTCTGTTTACTCATCACATTGTAATTAAGAGTCTCCAACAGAAGAATGCTTGAGAAGCTCCTAGAAGGATGTAACTAATGCACTTTTTCTTTAGACAAGTATCAGAGAGACATGTGTGATTCTAAAAGGTGGCTAAAGAGCTCCTCAGGAAACAGAAACATAGCTGAAGAACTTCTACAGCACTGTATAGCGAAGCTTCCTGCCTGGATAGACCAACTCTGATGAAGTTGTGCATGTCTGAATCCTTCTCCTAAGATGACAAACAGTTACAAAAGAAACTTCTGGTCCTGCACAATTAAAAGGATAAGGTTCCTTCAACATCAAACATGACAGATCATCTCAGTTATCAATGACTAACAGAGACAGATTAAAGTTGGGTGTGACTTTAAGTAAAACTTGAGATAAATCTATTCTCAAGACCTTTTCCAGTTTAGGAGTCTGACGTAGGAACATGGCTTTACTCCAGCATTGCTCATCATGGTAATGCTTACTGAAAGTAGAGAACAAGTTTGGATGACTGAGGGGACTGCTTTAAAATATCAGATTATTAACAGTCTTCCTAGAAAGGGCATCTCTGGTGGAAGAAATACCTTAGTCATGCCCTTCAGAGAATTCAGTGTTGCTGGACAGAGCGGTGTGCATCAAAGCACACAGGCTGAAGACATAACCACATGCGCCTTCAAACTTCAGGACATTTCCATACAACTCACCCGCAGTTATCTACAAGTAGCAGAGACTCAGAGATCATACTGGACAACATGCCAAAACTCCATTCTACTTTGCCAGGTAAGTACAGCTAGTCAAAACCTTGTGCAGAGAGGGATATGCTGGAAGGTGGACAAGACAGCGCTACTGTGGAGAATTATCCACTTTATATCCTGGGAAGTGCAGATCATGGCCAGTGGGTTGGAGTACTTCCCTGTTTTGGGAATGGGGTTGGGTAGCAGAAGGTACCAGCTGCGACCCAGCCAGCCTCAGCCTCTGCTGGGCTGGTAACATCCACCATGCAGAGTCCTGCTCCCCCTTCAAAAGTGTTGGGGGGGAAACACTGGCACTGGTGGGTTGGCATAGCATGTCCAGAGGAAGAGAGAAGCCAGGAAGCAATGGAGCACAACAGACTGGTTCAGCCCTGACTGTGCCATACTGTGCAGAAGTGAGCAGAAATCTCCCACTCCTCCCTCTGAAGATGAAGGACAAACTCTGGGAAGAAAGAAAACAATTCTGGATAGCTGGAAACACAGCTTTGGCAAAACCAAGAAAAAACAGAGGAAAAAAAAAAAGAGAGAATATAAAAGCTCAGATCAAAAGTATCCCAAGACAGACAGCTAAAAAGTGTTGGTCTCAGTCAAGGATGTGACCAGGAATTGGGAGGTGGGAAGTAGGTGGTGTGGAGCAGGTACACCAGCTGGGATGCTCAAGAGAAACAAAAGCACAAGCAGAGAGGCATAAGTCAAGTGTGCACCTGCAGGGGAGCAGACACATGGACAAGTGCTTGGAGAAGAAAACATATTGCTGAGGACTTGAATTAGTCAGTTGGAACTGGTATCACAAGAGCCCTGCTCTTCTGGCTACTGATACGGCTCTTCCCACATGAGGTACCCCTTGCAGAGCAAGGAAAGCCTAATTTTTAACTTTTATAGGCTAAAGAGAAACAAGAGATGATAAGGGACATGGAGGAGAGACTGAGCTGGGCACAGCCCCATGCAGGGAGCTGCCAAAACCTTCTGCAGCAAAGACAAATCTCTTGGGTTCTTTTTTTTTTTTTTTTTTTTTTCCCCTGAAGTGATGAAACAGCAGGAAAAAAAAACCCAATTCTCTGAGGCAACGCAGCAGCTGGAAACACCATGAGACCACTGGCCTCTATGTCTAGATGAGTGGAATCTACCCAATTGTAATAATGAAAGAACAGGGACCGCCTGGAGCCAAAAAGGGGAGGAAGCGAGAAGAAAATACCTTGGCACCAGCAGAAGCTGTTTTCATTCCCCCCTTTCCCAAATCAAGTTACGGGCTTGATTATACCAGGTTTTCCAGAGATCTTTTTAAATACTTAGAATATAGTTCTTAGATCCAAATTTATGTTTTGGGTGCTTCCAAAAGAGGCTTCCTTTAAACTCGTCAAAGGATAATAGTCCTACCTGAATGCTGTGCAGTACAAGCTAATACTCTGTATTTTTCTAATATTACAAATTAAGTATTACATCTGAAAGCTACTCAAGGCCAAAGAGTTAACATGTTCCAAGAAAGAAAAAAATGAGAATATAGGAAGGTTGAATTCTAGGTGTTAATAAAAATGTATCTACCCAACGCTGCTGCACCAGACAAGTTGAGACACTATAGTCTGGTGTATACATATTGCCATATATACGCTAAAGCAGGAGAAGCCCCTCACTTTCCAGAGTGTGCTAAAAAGGGGGCTTACTCAGAACAACCATAATTTGACCACAGAAGCTCAGCATCTGCTTAACAGTACAATTCAGGGCTAAAATGGAGATCATCTGTTCTAGTTAAGCTTCGAGAATTATACATCTAGAGGACTAAAGCCAAAAGACTAACCTTCATTACAGGAACGTAAAAAGTTGAGTTTTCTAGCATAGAATTTACAGAAATCTCACTTGCATATTTCTCTTCAGAAAGGCAACTGCTGCTTCAAAACCTATCATGCTGAAAATCTAATACTTTTAACTCAAAATACCTGGAGTCTCAGTACATAGATAATAGTGTCCTACTTCACCTGGTTCGCTGTTACGCCTCCCCCCAGCCCCAAATACTGACTCCCAAATGCCACAGAGAACCATGAGCTTATCACAGCCCCTCTCTCTCATATATAAAAGACTAAAATCTACATCTTAAAAGAGACTGAAGTCTGCAGGGAAATTGCTTAAGATGAAAAAATGTTGGGATTGCTGTATATATTTATGGAATGGCCAAACAAGCCCCCTCACCCAGCAAAGTTCCTCCGGCCATGGGGAGAATCCATTCCCGAGGTCTGAACATTAAACATGCAAAAAACGTGGAAAACACAACCACATGTTGCCTGTGTAATTTCAGGTCAGTCCTCCCATGCACCCACATTAATGTACAGCTTTCATTTTCAGGATTGTTTAATATTTACTGTTTTAAGGCACATTCCTCACTCCAAACAAAGGCTGCCCAGAGCTCAATTAGCAAGAAGTGAATCTCATTTAATGTCTCAAATCCCGGTTCTGAAGAAAAAGTTCTTGATTTCTACATAGGGTTTTGCAATGCAAACACCAGAGCACATCTGTGCTCACTATTACTTGGTGGCAGGCAGGGAGCAGAGCTGTTCCATGCACATCTGGGGCAGAGATTATGAAACCTCAGTGGATGGGGTTTTCAATATGGTATGGCTGATTTGAAGATTATATGTTTTAGGTGTGAAAGCACACTTCTGCAACTCCGAGCTCTATTTCCTTGTCCTGCAAACAGCATGGAAAAGATGATCATGCTGCTTCAAGCTGCCCACTAGCTGGACCCACTCAGTAGGCCATGGCTCTGTGGCAGAGAGGCAAAAGCCAATTCTCTGCCACAGATTTATGTCACCTTAGCCCTAAGGACCGTTTTTTCTCCCTCTTCCACTCCTTTTGCGTCCTCCAATTTCTGCAACAAACGAGGCAGTACACCACCAGAGAGCAGCCTTGCTCTCACCCTTCTCTGTACTATATCCAGAGTCCTGTAAAGGAGACACCACTTGATTATCAAAAATCGGATCAAAAAGATACAAAAACGTGAGCAAGACTTGAATGGGAAGTTTAACGACACCCATGTCCCAGCTTGATTGCTCAGTCTGGCAACTACAGTGATGTTCCTTTCATTCATGCACACCTCTTCAGTGCCCATTTTTGGGAGGTGCTGTGTGGTTTCTGTGTGTGTGTGTTTTTCCTCTGCTTAAAGCAAAAGCAAATGTCATAATCAGGTGACAACGTGAACCCTCACATTCCATATAGAGCCTTGCAGTGAGCCAGGGGAGTCACTTGTGGTGCATCAGCTCCCAGATGGGAGGAAGGACACACTTTACTATGTCCAAACAATCCCCAATTCGCTACTGACAGTGGCAGATCAAGGATTTTGGAGCCCATGCTGGAAGGGACTGTACCCTGGGGAGCACTCTGCCCTCGAGTCATCCCCAGGAGCCCTGTCCCTCCTTTGGACCCTTCCCACCCAGCCCCTACCTCTGTACTCTCCTTCCCTACTCAGCCACCCACTTTGTCCTTGTTGGTCCAATTCCAAGTTATGCTCCAAAGCTTCTGGCACCAAATCTTCACAGCTGAATCCCCTAGATGATTATTCTTATTATTTTTAATTGGGATCAAAACGACATCTTTTTCCTTAGTTGCCTTCTTGGAAACAGCAAGACTTGTTTTGGCTACAATCTTCTCAAAAAATTGATCTGATATAGACACTTAACAGGGAAAGTTTAAGACCAAAGTCCTCAAGTTTGGAAAAATCACCAACAATAGAAAACATATTATTTATAGGAAGGCCAATATGACCTTAACAGTGCTGTCAGTTCTGCTAATAATTAAAAGGCAGCAATCCATAACATTATTTTTAGTTGTGTCCTTACTCTCCTACACACATAGGTCTTAAAATATCTGTGCGTCTGGGAAAAGTCTTTTTCCATGTCAGCACTTGGATGCTATCCCAACGGGATAAATTTGCCACACGCATACAGCACTAGCACTGAAACAATTTTAACTCATTACTTATACAAATCAAACACAGGGAAACTGCTCCTGTGCAATCAGTTTAATTACACTCCCCCTCCTGCCTGCCTCTGATACAGATGTGATAGATCGCAGTTCTAACAAAGCTGAAATTCAGAGTGCTGCAGGAGGACTCGGCTGGCTCAGGTCGCACACCCTCTCCAGCTCCTGGGAGGTCTAAGCAAAAGTCTGAATGAGTTCAGTGGGTACGTCACGGCAAAGTCTTTGGACGCTCACAAGCACTGGCAACAGAAAAGCCTTCAAAACCTCAAACAAACAAACCGTCGAGCTGACATTTATTTCTGAACAAAGAAACCCTACCTAGAACCCCGGGTCCAATGATTCTGGTCACGAAGCATGTTTGCAGGGGGGTAAGGGAAATTTCCATGGCAGCAGCAGCTCCCCACCACTCCAGTGTGAGGGGCTGAACGAGGTCCAGGGCTGGCACATGCAGTGTGTGGTGGCAGCTTTCCAGAAGTACATGATTGACGTCAGTAACTTGTGTAATCATCCTGCCTTAGCTGAAGTCTATAAACAAAGTTTTGGGGGGGTTTGTGGTGGTGTTTTATTTTGTCTGGGTTGTTTTTTTCTTTTTTCTTTTTTTTTTTTAATCCAGCTCTCAGTAGTTGTATTTTCTTATAGGACTGGAACAATGGAAATATTTGGAGGAACCCCCACTATAAATTAAACTGCGGCAATCAGAAAGGCCTGCCTGCCATTGAACTTGTCTTCCCAAGCCTGAAACTTACTCCTGGATTTGCTTGTTTCTTTAAGAAAGCTACCACTGTAACTCCTTGAGAAAATTCTTCAGAAAGCCCCAAAACAGTACGAGTGAGAAAAATACCACAGTGATTATGATAAATTTCCCCCTTCTCAAAAAGCCTTTTTATATTGCAAGTCTAGATGCAGATTGTGCCTTCTGAAATCTGAGGAGAAAACCTCAGCTGAGGTAAAACATCACAGCTCCATCCACACCACTTGTGATCAGACTGCTTGAGCGTGAAAGGTGAGTTTTGCCTTCCCACAGGCTAGAACACTGGGATAGGTTTTGTCTTTTTTAATGCATATCAATGCAATCATATCAAAGCAGCTCTGTTTCAGCTTTGCTTTAACACTGGGATGTGCAGAGAGATCATTTTGGCCACACAGCAATTGCAAAATCTGTGTGCTTGTGAATGGTGCTATGCAATGTTCACCTCACATTTTCCAAGTGATTCACAGAAAGCAAGATAATAAACACAGTGTTTGCTTATTTCAAAGCAGTTTTTGAATCACATCTAATTCATCTTCAAAACAACCCCTGCAGGATGCACAGCAATACCATCCTTGTTTCCAGAAGAAAAGGAAAGGGCACTGTAATGCTTTATACAGGACAGAAGTTAAGAGATAGACTGGAGAAGGGAACAGCTTTTCTCTTTCCAAAAGTCATTCACTGAAAAATGCTTCAAGTAAATCTAAATATCTTCACTTACAATTATTTTCTGGTGTTGTCATGTCTGTAATCCCTCACTTTTTTTTTCCTCCTCAAATCCGTATTACCGCTCCTTCTCCCCTTCAAATTGAATATATACATAGTAGGTATTTCCCCATATTCCTTGACAGCACTTTATGTTTTCTGCTGCAAAACTGACAAAAGATTCTCATGTGGATGAATGGCAGCAATGACAACTTGAAAAAGTATTACTGCAAAGCCAGAAGTTTGAGCTGTATGGCCTTTCCGCCGTCTGAAACGCAGGTATTGATCCTTGCCTTGGTGATGGACACCCACATCCTTGCTGATTTCTCAAAATCAGGAAAAAGAGGTTCAAGGATGAAGGCCAGTTAGTTACGGAGGTCGAGACTACACCCATTACTGTGCCAAGATACCCTGAAATAGTGTTGCCTCAAGTTGGCATTGATGCTGAATGAGGAAGAAAGACTTTAAAAGCGTCATGCCTACCTTGTTGATGTGCAGTTGCTGCTGCTGGAATTGCTGTTTGTGTTTCTCCAAGAACTGCTGGTGCTGCTGCTGGATCACTAACTGCTGGAGGGCCTGGGCATTCTGAGGAAGGGGAGCAGACTGTGTGCGCCCCAGCGGGCGATGCTGACGGAGTTTGTGTATTGAAGGGGAGACCCGCTCTCCACCAACCAGAGACTGTGCATGGAGGGGCAGTCCTGAAAGATACCAGTCTGAAGATAATATGGAGGAAAAAATAGCAGAGAAGAAAAAAAGGAAGAAGAAAGGAAGGGAGAAAATGGCTGTTGAGTAACGCTAATGCTGACAATGATATATAATGTTAAAACCAGCCACCTGGCCATTTACAGTTGAAACATCCTTAAGAGAGAACAGATAACAATCAATTACCATTGGATGGAGTAACACTTTGTTTTCTTTTGAATTCTTTGCTTGCTTACTCAGAAACCCTACGGAAATGTTTCATTTCTTAAAACAAGAGATACCTTACAGACCCTTCCATCGCTCAGTGGGTGACATGAATTAAGATCACAGTGGTAGTCTGAAGAATTTAAAGTCTTAAGTCTTGCCTTGGTATGGGGAGTAATCCCTGTTTCAGTTCTAGGAAAGTACCAACCCAAGCTGCTACACCACAGCATCCACCAATTATACCATAGAGGGGGCCCACTGAATATGCTGAAGGAAGATGGATGATGATGAAGCTGCTTCTCACTCTAGATGACCACAGAGAGAAGCACATCTGCCCTTGGCCGTACTATTACCCCTCCCCACAGAAATGATTAGGGATGAAAACTTCCAGGTCATAAACTCCTCTCCAGGTCTGCATTGGAAAAAGGCATTCCCTTGAAGCATTTCAGGAAAATGGGAGCCATAAGGCTTCGTTATTTCTGTAGAAAGAGTGTAAGTTAGAGGCCAAGATGACAAATAGCTAGAATTGTTTCCCTCACTGTCCTGTGTATTCGTGCTAGTAACTTAATGAAAACGTACGGTTATTTTGGAATAGCTTGCATTACTCACATGCCCTTGGCAATTTGGATGTCTCTGATGACTGCTATGTGAAATACCTATCTGAGATCCGGTAAGGGCATATCTTTATGAAGCATCTTGTCTTTTTAGCTGTTCTTGGGGTTAGCCAGTTTTTACTCTGCTCTCCGGAAACGTAACTTTACATACTTCTTAGAAAGCTGGGACATGAAGACACACACCCAAAACATGGGTGGAAAACCTGAGGATAAGCCTTTCCTTACACTGGGGAGACCTTACAGCAGCTTTCCAGTACCTAAAGGGGGCCCACAGGAGGGTGGTGAGACACTTGCATAGGCTTCCCTGTGAAGTTGTGGATGTCCCATCCCTGGAAGTGTTTAAGGCCAGGCTGGATGGGGCTTGGAGCAACCTGCTCTAGTGGGAGGTGTCCCTGCCCATGGCAGGGGGGTTGGAACTCGATGATCTTTAAGGTCCCTTCCACCCCAAACCATTCCGTCATTCTACGATTTTGCTAGTTACACCTTGAAAGGCATCACTGGTGTGAAATGCTGCCTCCCTAAGGTGGATAAGCCTTCACACACTTTTAGGAAAAAACGACTCTCTTGCTTTAGCTCATTGCATAAAACAAACTAAAGACTGCTGAAGTGATTAGCAACATTCAGAAATACTACCCAGTTCAAGGGTCAGAGGAGTTCTGATTTCTCTTTCTTCAGTTTTCCATTGTGAAGAGAGAGAAACTGCTCAGAAGTTTGTAGCCAGCTGAATGCAGTGGATAAGAAACACCTTGACATATCTGTCCCAGGATATTACTCCCTTTACCCACTGATTCACAGAACTGCTCTATGTGGAAGAAACTGACTCATTTAAAAGCCTCTCCTCCTGGGGAAAGATTCATCAAGTTTCTCCACCCTTTGCTGAAAATTATAATGTAAAAGTGTAGCCTGTTTTATAAACGCATGTATTTATAAATGTGTGGCATGTCTCTATAAATGTGTGTGCGTGAATAGATAAATAATTTGGAAAGATGTGGTCCATTTCCCTTATAGCACAGTTCTTCTCACCAAAAGTTCAAATGAGACAGCAGAGGCAGGGATCCTATACAGTTTGCATAAGACACCTTGGAAGACTACCTCCCTCCAAGTGAATGACCATGGTCCCCATGTGAAAACTTTTCAGAGATGCACTGATCCTACTCCAAACACACAGCTGAATGTGAAAGAGATGTGAGTGATCTGTTGTCACAAAAGGAACAGCAGACCTAAGGAATTCTGCTCTAGTTTCCCCAAACTCCCACGTCTACCTTCCAGCACAGAAAAGCATGCCGTCATGCTGGATCATTTTGCAGCTGTCAGGAGACTATCTCCAGAGCTGAAGGCTATCAGTGGAATACTAATAAACTCCACTTTGCTTGCAAGGAAGTTCAAAGTACTAACTGTAGTTTGGAAGCCAGTATGCTCGGGACTTTTGAGACCATGTGTCAGCTTGCTCCATTTCAGTTGCTGCACCTGGAATGTGTGTTTCTTCTTGTTGCTCTGCTGCATAGTGAATATTTCTCCTAAGTGTTGGTTGTAGTCACTCTGAAAACACTGGCAGGTAGACTAGAAGAAATACACTTGGAAGCAAACAAAATGCACTGTAAACTGAGAGAAGCTTTCAGAGAGGTCAAATAAGAAGCAGAACAACACTTCTTCCTAAGTGTACTTTAAAGCATATGCCAGCATGAACAGACAAAAAAAATTTGGTGATAAAGAGGGGAAATTTTCCCCAATGGCTCTTCATCAGCAGACCTTGGGCAAAGGGCAACTGATGAAGACCCATGTCATAACTCTGGGTAACCCTGTCATGCCACAGAAACCATGGCAGAAAGAGGCAACAGAAAATTACATAAAGGTTCAAGAAATCATGGCTCTGAGAGTGCTGGCTAAGCACCACACTGCTGTGCTTTCACATCCCCATAAGTACATGCTAACAAGTTTATCACAACCCCACATATATTGCTGGGACGTGAATATATAACCAGAAACAGCCCAAGCCAGAGCCATGCTGTAATACTTTAGTGACTGACAATCTCTCAAGAGTTTCCATCAGCAAAGGAATGAAATAAATAAAAATGAACACCTCTATAACTTACACAGAACATCTTTTGTTCCAGCATTCCACACTGTGAAACAGAGACAAAACCTATTGGAGTTCATTGCTTTGAATCAACCCTATCTATAGAAATAAGCCTTTCCACAGGTACTTAATTCTGAAAATAGGACACAGAGAATGATTCAAAGCAATTAGCACACTGAAAATGTAACATATACAAACAAATACAATCTGTTTGAATGCAGTTGATTTTACCATGTTTTTGTCATTTATAACAATGATGAAAAGCAAGTATTTTAATCTGAGATTCTGCAAATGCATGCCTTCCATATACAGAATAGAAACCAGCCATGATAAACAGGAATAACAATAGTTTTGTTTCCACTTTAACTACATAGTTTTAAGTCGTGACCTGCAAACTTAGGCTTTACTTATGGAAGTAAATACCATTTACTTCTATTTCACCAAAATGACAAGACAGCTTCCCCACATCTCTGGAGGAGATAGGCAACCTCTGTTTTTGCACTACTCAATGTATCAACAAACACATGCTAAAGGTTACAATGTCTTATACCTACAGAATGTGCAGACGCTTCAGTAACTCTTTCATACAAGAGAACACCTGACACACAGAAAAACCCCAGATGTCACCTGCTCTCTTTCCCCAGTTGGGTCTGAGGTTTGCATATGATCCACAGAGCACTCACCTGTGACAAGAGGATTTTGTGCAGTTGGCTGTTCCAGTAAGACCATGTGTTGCAGAAGAGGGTTATGTGCAGTTCCCCCATCTCTTTCCAATGTTGTAGTGCTCAAGTAGGGAGTGAGGTGGGTGCCAGGAAATAAAGAGATCCGCTGCTGTAAGGTTGGGATACTAAGCCTCTCTGCATCCTGCTGGGCTGATCCTCCCTGTAAACATGTAATTGATGGCACAGTACATTAAGGGATGAATCAGTGGCAGCAACATTTCAAAGGCTGCATCCCCCCGCCACTTACACTGGAAGGGCCAGTTGCAGGCAGTCCTAGCGTGATGTTGGGCAAAGAAGGAGATGTGTAGAGTGGAAGCTGTGTTACTGAGCCTTCACGATTCACAAGTCTATGAGCCAGGCTGGTCTGCAAACAAAAATCAAGAACATTGTCCTGGTGAGAGAGTATCCACCGATCAGATCGAGGACACAGGACGCTCGCTGTGAAGACACATCAGAAACATACAGAGCTGAGACTGGAAACACTGAACAGAGGAGCTAAGCTGTGCTTCAGATCCAGGCATGGACCAGGTGCATGCCCTGAATTGTCACTGCTGTGGCCACATGGCAGGACTGGGATAACCAACACAGGGCTCATCTCTCTCTGCAACCACCACCAATATCGCTGCCCTACAGACAGACCTGTCACAGCTAATTTGATCTTTTTCTTGGAGACTAGATCTCAACCCTGCATCCTCACCAGTACTCTGCTTCTGCTCAGTCTTCATGCAATGCCACTGCCAAAAGCTTTTGTGAATATTTAACGGCTTGCTTGTCCTCCTCAAGTATTTGCCCTTTTAGAGCTAAACCAGATTACCTTAAAAAAATGGCATTACAATGGCTGTTGTTCTCTTTAGCAAATCACAGGCAATTTACGTTATTTACTAGTGTACTTCAGCTTAAATCAGACTTTAAAAATTCTGTCAAAAAACTTGAAGGCTGCATTCATGTAGCTATTTCCTGATTTTCAGGGTGACATGCAAGATTTACTGCATTACGGCCATGGAAAGCAGGAACACTTATGTAAAAATACCTCTAATTTCAAAACAAGACTGATTTGAAACATGCGCTAGAAAACGGATTATAAAAATTACATTATTTTAAACTGCCCAATTTTCCTGTTAGAAAACAAGTGTTCTGATCGCCCCGAATTCTGTGTGTAGGTGATTTTCCAACCAAAATAAAATAGAGTTTAAATTTCAAACAGACGTTCTATAGAATTTCTACTGTTTAACTCAGGTGCTATTATGAAAAAAAGGAATTGTGATTAACTTAATATTATACTGTGGAACAATCTATATCAGTGTAACAGAGATCTCTGAAGAATAGCTTTAAACATTTTATATCTAAATCCATAGTCGCATATGTTAATTAGACTTTGCAGGCTACTTCTTTGGTTGCAGATCTAGGGCAACTCTGGATAATAAACCCCAATTTTTCTCCCATCAAGACTCTAAGATGAGATTTTAAAAAACTTGCAGAAACCTTTTTGGGGGAGAGCGGATGCCACTGAGTTTTCATGTGACCTTGTGTGAAATTTCATCTGCAAAGTAAATTTTTTCTTATTTACTTTTGACTTTTTTTGCTTTCATTAATGTCACTCAAGCTTACTGAAAAAGTATTACAGATAATTTCTCCCATAAAAAGAGTAAATCTGTTTTTAAGATCCTAGTTCACAATCTGCTGCCCCAAAGGAGGAAATCTGCAGGGAGCATTTTGTTGTTGAGTGATATCTGGTAAGGGCATGTGATTCTACATACCCACACAGCACTTCTTCCAAGTAATTTTGAGCACTACTGGCAATTTTGCTTTAATTTAAATTACATAATGTTAGCATGCTACATTGAAAAAAAGATCGAAATTGTTAGCAGTGTAATGAAATATTTTACTGGTATCATAAATGAAACAAAACTACATCCATTTTCTCTTTGAACAATAAATACTTCAGAGTTGTGCCTCAAACTATCTCCTGGGGGTTTGTTTTAAAAACAACAAAGAGAAAGCTGCAGCAGCTTGATGCTATCAGTATGTGATATTTAGCAGCATTATCACCACTTTAAATATACAGATCCCATCTACGGGCTGTTCACAAACATTTTTTGAATTGCACAGAAGAGAA
Source organism: Thinocorus orbignyianus (assembly GCA_013400375.1). NCBI lineage: Eukaryota > Metazoa > Chordata > Aves > Ciconiiformes > Thinocoridae > Thinocorus > Thinocorus orbignyianus. The sequence goes on along the minus strand of VXBW01002014.1, from coordinate 588,458 downwards.
CAATTTCAGCATGTACAATTTTAATCTGCAGGCAAGTACTTTTTATAGTCTTATATCTACTGCATTGGCAATGAATACCATGTACGTTTCAGAGATGGAAAAATCTTTAGATTTAAAAACAGTATTTAAAAATAGGTATTATCAACTTGAAAAGGAAGCAAGGAGCTGTAGTCTTTCCACACTGAAGGCAAGTGCTGAAACCTTGAAGGCTAGCTGACACTCCAGAAGACTGGGCCGCCATCCAGCATGACCTGGACAGGCCTGATGAGGTTAAACACGAGCAAGCGTGGGGTCCTGCACCTGGGAAGGAAGAATTCTGGGTACCAATGTAGGTTAGGGGCAGACTTGTTGGAAAGCACATCAGAGGAGAAGGTCCTGGCAGACAGATAGCTATCCATGAGCCAGCAATGTGCCCGTGTTGCCATGAGGGCCAGTGGAATTCTGGGCTGCATCAGGAAGAGTGTGGCCAGCAGGTCAAGGGAGGTTGTTCTCCCCCTCTACTCTGCACTGGTGAGGCCACAACTGGAACACTGCGTCCAGTTCTGGACTCCTCAGTTCAAGAGAGATAGGGAACTACTGGAGAGAGTCCAGCGTAGGGCAACAAAGATGATGAAGGGTTTGGAACATCTCCCTGATGAGGAAAGGCTGAGAGAGCTGAGACTCTTTAGGCTGAAGAAGAGAAGACTGAGAGGAGACCTTATTAATGCTTTTAAGTATCTGAAGGGTGGGCTGAAGGAGGATGGAGCCAGACTCTTTTCAGTGGTTCCCAGTGACAGGACAAGGGTAATGGGCACAAGCTGGAACATAGGAAATTCCGTTCAAATATGAGGAAAAATTTCTTTATAGTGAGGGTGACAGAGCACTGGAACAGGCTGCTCAGAGAGGTTGTGGAGTCCCCTTCTCTGGAGACCTTCAAGACCTGCCTGAATGCCATCCTGAGTAATGTGCTCTAGGCAATCCTGCTTTAGCAGGGGAGTTGGACTAGATGATCTCTAGAGGTCCCTTCCAACTCTGACAATTCCGTGATTCCGTGAAACTTAAATAATGAACTCAGATACCATCTTCAACATATCTGGAATGGCTCAAGAGGTTACCTAGCAAACTAAGAAGCAAAGAGACATGTATCTATTTGTATCACAAGAAATAGTTGAATCCTCTAGTTTTTCCATCAGCTTTTCTACCCTTAAGCAGGCCAACACTCCTGTCAACTTGGCGTCCTCTGCGAACTGACTGAGGGTGAACTCAATCCCCTTGTCTAGATACTAAGATACTAAACAGAACTGACCCTGGTACCAAGCCATGTGGGACATCATTTGTGACTGCCATCAACTGGATTTAACTCCATTCACCACCACCCTCTGGGCCTGGTCCTCCAGTCACTTCTTGAACCCAGCAGAGAACAGTCCTGCCCCGGCCAAGGGCAGCCAGTTTCTCCAGAAGGATACTGTGGGAAATGGTGCCAAAGTCCAGGTAAACCACATCCACAGCCTTTCCCTCATCTACCAAGAGGGTCACTTTGTCATAGAATGAGATCAGGTTTGTTAAGCAAGACCTGCCTCTCACGAACCCACGCTGGCTGGGCCTCATCGCCTGTATGTCCTTCATGCCCTGCATAATGGCACTCAGGATGATCTGTTCCATGATCTTTCCAGGTACTGAGTTCAGACTGACAGGCCTGGAGTTCCTTGGATCATCCTCCTGGCCCTTCTTGTGGAGGGGTGTCACATTTGCTAGACACCAGCCAGCTGGGACCTCCCCGGTTTGCCAGGACTGCGGGTAAATGATGGAACGTGGCTCAGCAAGCACTTCCACCAGCTCCTTCAGTACTCTCAGTTGAATTCTTCCAGCCTCATAGACTTATGTATGTCCTGGTCCTGGAGCAGGTCCCTCACCATTTCCCCTTGGATTACATGGGCTTCATTCTGCTGCCCGCCCTATCTACTAGCTCAGGGGTCCCGGTACTCAGGGAACAACTGGTCCTACTACTAAAGACTGAGGCAAAGAAGGCATTTTCCTCATCCTTTGTCACCATGTCACCATTTTTACAGTCCTGATGTTCAAACAGACACTATATTCATGGGGAGAACATAGGGTAAGATGGATTTTTAAAAAATGACACAACACAGCCACACTGCTTTTCTACATGTAAGATTTATGGTAGAACCCAGTTAACATGGCCCATGCCCCACTATCTATCTTAAGAAAAAGGTGGGCCCCAGTAAACCTGAACACAGGAGCTGCTGTGTTGAATCAAACATCAGTTTACCCAGCCCAATACTCTGCCCTTGACATCCATAGCAGAAGCCTCAAGAGACAGTGAAACCTTATGGGACTATAAACTAGTACATGGTATCAGGCACCAAGTTTTCAAATCCCTAATCGGGGAGGAAAAGGTTAAATCTGTTCCTTTCAACTGAGTTCTGGTTTGGTCATATTTAGATCAGCCTACTGCACACAACAAATTCAGCCAATATACAATATATGAGAACAGATTCCCTAAAATTTACAATATTCACATTTGACCAGGAAACACACTCTACCTTGCTACATCACTTTTATTTTTACTCTCTCCTCACAACAAAACCACTACAAGTTACCACAAGCAGCTTGTGAACTGGCTCAAACTAGATTTAATAAACAGATAATGCATCCTGTCAGCCCAGACTGAGAGGTAATTCCCAAAATCCATTCCAAGTCACGATCTGGGTGGTTTTGGGGGGTTCTGTTCGTGGGTTCTTTTTTAAGTGAGGTGCCCAAATTGCTAAAACTCTGCAAAAACTGATAAGAGACACAAGCATTAAAAATCAAGAGTGAGGAAGGGCAATGTACCTCTGCTTGAATACTTGTGACTGATCCTGCAATTCCATTCTCGGTGCTTATGTTATTGGAGCTGTTGTTTGGAGAGCTGGGACCGGATCCAGGAGCACTGTTGCATGCAGAGTCTAAAAACACATCCAAAATCAACTTTTAGCATTACAAACAATCTCCTTGATGGCATTTAGACAGATAATAACCACTTGAGTTTTGTTTCGGAGGGAAGCAACCCTCCTCCTCCCCATTTTTCCCCTTAAATCTTCCCAGAGCTCTTAAAATACTGACAAACACTTTCAAATGGTCTGCCCAAGTACCTACTTATTATTTTTATATCTTCTCCTCATGGGGTTTTCTCTTATAGTGTATTAATAACTTTAAATGCGACTGCAAGATAATAAAAGACATGGAAGCCTTGAAGAGGCCAAACTGGAAGATGTTGGATCGTCCTGCTTAATTTTTCTAGAAGTGCTTCTATCACCCTCTCTAGCCCATAGCCCTAACGACACCCTCTCAGCACATATTGCATCAGATTTCATGCTGGATCCAGGGAACTGTGTCAGCATTGACATTTTCCCATGCAGGCTTCTGGTGCCTCTGGATTTACTAGAAACACGATGCCAGCACCAAGCCCTCATGCTGATCACACATGAGAGATGAGCTCTGCTTTTATGAAGAACCACAGAGATTTTTCTGGTGGAGGCAAGCAGGCAGGTGTGATGTCTCTGCCACCTGTGAAGTGCCCATATCGTGCCAGGTCCTCAGAGAAACAACCTGCCTTAGGCTGCCCTTCACACAAAGACATAGCTCCCACAGCACTGAGGTCCCAAAAACTGCCTGGGGACTGACTCACAAGGATGGTATTTTGCCAGGATGGCAAATTAAATTGTTTTAAGAGATATAAAAGCTGCCTGAGTAACGTGGGACTGGATGGCAGAGCATGTTTTACAAAAATCAGGCAAAACTTTACAGGGTCGAATGGAGTAAATCTGTTTCAAATCACTGCCCTTTTTTTTTTTTTCGGTAAGTCTTCTCCACTCTGGGAGTAAAACATTTTCTCACTGGAAAGACCCATGGCTGAGTTAATCCCCCAAAATAATTCTGTTATCACCCAAACACTCACAAAATCCTCCCTGAGTCTCATTTTAGCAAGACAGTCCCTGTGAACTCAGTAACCAGAACCACAGGGATGTCCAGCCTGAATCTAAAGCCTCCTCATTAATGATGCAGAAATGACAACAAACAGAAACAGAGCACGGAATTGCAACAGGCAGAAACTTTCCCTCAGAAGGTCTCCTACTTGGTATATGGCATAGCTTCCAGTGTTTCTCCATTTATTTTGGAAGGTAAACAACATTAAAACTTTTTTTCTTTCTGAACTTTCCTCTTCCCCAAGTACAGGATTTGACCAGTGCCAAAAGAATCTCCCAGCAGCTGCTATCAAGAAAATTCAGCACCGAGTAACATCCACCTGAGCACCTAAAATTGAACTTCTCCATGGAAAGCAACTTCAGAGAATGTAAACGATTTTAGAAAATATTCTGATTGTATGGAAAATACGTACTTTTTCTGGGAGCATCTCATTAATTACAACATATGAGATCTCATGTACCCTACCTAGACACAGGAAAAGTACCTGGAACATTCAAACTGTGACTCTATGAAGATGTATTCTTCAGGGATTAAACATAATTTCTGTTCCTTGAAGTGGGGTTTCTTTTAAAAGTTATTTTTCACTCAAAAGTCCCCTCTTACTTTAATAACTCAGTTATTTTTCTAACCAGGCTCCAGTTTGGCTTCTTGAACCAGGTCCACGTTCAGTCAGAGGCAGGAGCTTCTGCTACCATTTCTGAAGGCATTACTAGGACCAAACAGTCAGCCGTTAGGGCTTGATTTATCCTAAAAGCTATGTGACACAGTAGTATGAGTGAAGTACATTCGGTTTTCAGATCTGATATAAATTATGCTTAGCTGTTAAAATCACCTATTGCCCCTGCAAACAGAGAGGCTCTGACACAGAATGGTGCACAGCTACCCCATGGTCTCTGAGAAACCACTGGGCCCTCTCAAGAGAGTTCACTGAGTTTGTTTGAATGACAACAGTGTGCTTTAAAGAAAGACAAAAGTCTGGAAAAGTTGTCACAGAGGTACTTACACAGAAGCATCCCTAGATGGTGCTAAGAATTAACTTTATGGTAATCTATATAATCTACTTTACTCTGATCTCACCTACAAACTTTACTGCCGGAAGAATATTATTTTTCAGCAAGAAACCACCAAGTAAGTAGTCAGAAATATCAGCTGTAGGGTATAAAAAAATGCCATACAGGTTTTTAAACTTTGGAATAATTACTTAACAAGGAACTATGGCAGTCTGCCCAAAGCCTAAAACAAACAGGGGCTGTAAAGCATTTACTGCTGGAGGACAACAGCTATGAATTATGGCCTCCCCAGACCTATTAACAGCATCATCTTTGAGAAATTCTATTTCTCAACAACCTGTTGCTAAAGATCATAGAAATGCTTGGGAAAAAAACAGCACTCCAGTGGCATATTTACATCTGTCTATGTACTTCTTAAAAAGAAAGCTCATTGAGTTGGTAAAGTTATCTCAATAGATGGATACCCAATGGACAAAATGCTGCTGATGCCCATCTGCAACACCCACTCCTGAGCTCTTCTAACTTCATCCAGGATTCACCAAAATTGAGAGGCATACAAAAGATCCACACTGCGCATTTAACTAAATGCAGGAATTCATTTTGGAAAGGGACATCTCACTGAGTATATGGCTGCTGGAGCAGATTTGTTGCTTACCCAACGTACCTGTGACATCCAGCGGGCGCTTCTTAAGAGCAGTAACCACTGGACCATCTTTTCTGCGCAAGAGGGGACTGCTCCGTCTTTCAGCAACTTTTTGCTTTAGTCTGGATCGTAACTTTAGGTTGGGTTCAGATGCTAAACAAAAAAGGAAAAGCAAACAGTGTTTTGGTTAATACTATTTCAGTAGTTTTTTACTTAACACAAAGATGGGTTGCAGTCCAGCATTTGCAGAAGCCTAAGCAAAATTAGACATTTAATAGTATATATTTGGAACAAAGACTTCTTAATATAATGAACATGTCCTAGCCTACATGACATCTGAATTCAGTGGCAATAAAAGCCAATAGCTTTTTAATTCACGTCTAATAATCATCTTGCAACACCTTCTCTCAAGTGACATCGACTTACAACCTGCTGTGAACTCATTCAGACTAGAGTGGAGAGCGCTATTCCCACCCCTTAATTTCCCACCTCTGCCCAACTTGCATCCAAACGAGTGGTAAACCTAACTTACAGGACCAAAATAACACAACGCAGGAATTGGTGAGACAAGTGAGATATTGGTGTTTGGTCAGCATGGAGCACCACCATGGGGCTGAGACTCCATCTATTGCTGAAATGTGCAGTTTCACACCCTTGGAGTCATCCAATCCCAAGATGAACTGGCTTAGGGAGGTGTGCCACGGGAGGGGGAATGAAAATATGACAATCAAACCCCACAACCAAACCAGCTGAATGCATTCCTACTTGTTCACCTCCCTGAAGCAGCTCACCTTAGAGTCAGATGAGCCTGTGTCAAGAGGACCCAGTGTTAACTCAAGAAAAAGGGCCAAGGCCAAAGTCAACACCAGGGAGAAGAAGGTTTATTTATTTGAGGAGCAACATGCTTACCTCATCACAGCCACAAAGTTAAGCCACATCTAAAGCCACATCAAATACTTCGAAAATTCAGGGCTGCCAAGGGTAGGTGCATATGTATTTTCTGAGCCCACAGCCTGACTTGGTGTGCATCCTACCTTTGAGAAACTCTTAAAAAAACCCCACCTTTCTGCCATACCCAAATCCTGAGATTTAATTTATCCTGAAGTTGAAGTATAGCTTCTGGGAACCCCTAATGCCTCTGGGCTAATGACACTTAGCAACATCGAACATGTTTGCACAGCATAGCTTATCAAGTTTTTATAAAGGTAATGATGCCTTAAGTCAAGATACCTCCTGCAAGACGATTTTCTCTGTAAACTTTCTGATCTCTTGAGCATACATGAAGTATCTGCTTTGACGCTTGAGGGCTCCTGACAGTTATGACATTTGTGAACTGGCCCAATCTTTTCCCTTCCACAACCTCTTTAACAACTCTGTGGCTTAATCCCTTTGAATCAGCAAATCCTGTGCTCTCATCATTAACTACTGGTATACTCGGCTCCCTACACTCCAGGGCAAATAATCTACATTTCTTCAGAAGAATTAAGATAGGGTTTACGAACTGATTTGAATTAACTAAGACTGGCTCCAGATATATTTCCCTACAACTGGCTTTGACCATTGGGTCATGTAAAAAATCAAGCCTGACAATGTTAATTACTGAACTCAAAAATCAGAAAGCCAATGAATTTAAGATCAAATGCTTGAAGTTAAGCCATCAACAGTTCTTTGATGAAACTTTAGGGAGGGGAAAAAAAAAAAGGAAAAAAAAAGAGCTTTTCATGACTGTTTAGGACATAAGAATGCCTGCAAGAGATAAAGGGAGCACTAAAAGAAGTATCAGTCTCCTCAGGATGACACTTAATATGCAGCATGAAGTGCATTAGCAAAGGGGGAATCATCTTACATTTTGCATATAAAATGGCAGAGGACTGAATGCAAATCTGCCAGCTTTAATTTGTTCCAAATATTGAGTATTAGTAACTGTCTAGATGCTCTGGTCAAGACTTTAAAGGACAAATGGGAACATGTCACAGCTAGATGCTGATACATCCGTTTTAGATTCATTCGCACTGCTAACCAGCAAAAGAAATATACGCCTATGCCACAGCTGTTGAAAGGATGTGTCTTCTGACAAAGAAAAATATAACAATAAAAGCTGTACTTCACTGCAAATTTTATTCATACAGAATTTATACACTGCATGGTGTTCATTTGAAGTATATTTTCTGTTGGGAACAGAAAAGTAATTGTGTGATACAAGTAATACAGAAAATGAATTGGTTAGAAACACCTTAAAGATAGGCAAGGAAACAAAAGATCTGGGGTCATATAATATCCAACACTACCAGATACGACCCATATGTAAAGCCACAATAAAAACATCCTTCTATATAACAAGAAGATAGAAAATCACAGCCTTAAAAGAAAAAGCACCTCAACAATAAGCCATAGCAAAAGCGGCATATTCTAATTTGTCAGACAAAACTGTTTTCAGGCAAAACCATTCCATGCATTTCTCCTCTGCTTCCTCAGCTGGAGGATCAACTTTTGAAACTCCAAACAGTATTTAAAGAACTCCCTTTGTTTAGTTTGCTCTGATTTCATTCTGTTTATCCCCCTGATATAATCCCAAATTGAACATGTCATCAAGACTTCAGAGAGCATAATCCTAAACACATTTAATTGGGTACTATATAGCCCAAAGTAGGTGAATTAAAATTCAGCACAGGCAGCAGAGAGCAGTACCAAATTCAAAGAATTTACACACGGCATATTTATAATAAAAGATTTAGCTTTCAACGGAGGTATTCCCAAACAGCAAAATTATACTTTAAGGTTATTCAGATGTTTTTTAAACTGCTATATAATAAAAATATTTTTAAGCTGAAGACAGCTATCCTTCAAAAGTATAAAATATGAATTTAAGCAACATATAACTATCAATACCAGCCAACCCAGGTTCATTGCTCTCTCAGGAACACCAATTCCAACGAAAATCTCCCGATATTCATGCTGTCAGGCAACAAGCCTGAACAAAGCCTTGTTCCCCATCACTAACTAGCAGAAACATAAGAGAACCGGAAACTAAATTACAAAACTTACTGGTCTTCTACATCTTCAGGTGAAATCTTTTAAACAAATGTCATGAAGTTATGAAAAAATCAGTTTGATTCCTGTTTAGCAAACAAAGCACATGCTCAGCTCCCACAAAGCCAGTGGGATTTCTTAAGCAGAGACATACTTAATTTGGCCTATAATAAGGATTTATACAAAGAATATTTTGTTTTCCTCTGACTAAATTAATAACTTGAACATAAGCCAAAAGCTTCCCTAGTTTTCACAGGCTCAAACCCAAGTTACCCCTCTTACACGTCATTTATTGCAGCAGGACCCGTGTAATCCAATTCTTCAACATTTATGTCATTCTCATTGTTTTATTCCTAGAACTGCATACCCTAAGCCACTGAACTAATATGACATTAAGTCTACGTAAGTCAAAAAATCATCAAGTCCTGGGCAGAGTTTGCCCTGTTCCCATGTACCCATCCACATCAGACAATGCACCATGAAAACCCTGATCCCAGTCCTTGCACGTCTTAATTTTGGCAGCCAGGGATTAAGGAGGACTGTATTCTTCTATTACTTTTAAGCTTCATACTAAGCCCCATCAGCCAGGCAAAGGCCAACCCAATTACTTTTTCTGTCTTTTAATGTCCAGGCTACCCCAGGGGTAAACAGAGGAGTGGGAAGGAGATCTGAAACTGGCCTTTTGCTCAACCCAAAATTTTAATGAAGGTAAATTACCTTTTGCTTAATGGAAGAGATCACAGTTTCTGCAACCAAGCATTCATACCCACTCTGTGCCTTCTTTGCTTGGCTCTATCCCAGACCTTAATTACTGCTCTTCCGGGTGTACACTGTGGTCTCTCCTCTCCAAATATCATGGATCACGACCTATCTAGCCAGGAGGACCTGATAAGGCTGGACACAGCAAAGTCAAACAGACTCGCCAAACAGAAAGACCCAAAATTGTTTCACCATTAGCCCTCTGAAGGCCGAGCTGATATACAGGAATAATATAGTCCCTCACAAATGTCCCTGATGGAGACAGGTACCACAGGGAAAAAGGAGCAGCAGAAAATTCCAAAACTAGAAAACAGAACAACAATAAAACCAAGACAGCCTGCTCTTCTGCAGAAACAAGCTAATTTTTAAGATCATGGTACCACGCTGGATGGCATCACCTGAAATAATACATCCAGGTACATGATTAGAAAGGGATAGATAAAGATATTTGTTGGGTTGTCTTCCTTTTCTCCTAACTGTGTTAGCATGAGCTCTGTGTAAGAGCCCTACAGAAGGGCTATTTATGAAAGGCTGTGTGTCCTTAAAATGAAAACTTATTCAAGGCCAGTATTTGGCACTTTTCATGCTAAAGTTTAGTAGCAACAGCACCTCAGAAGTAGAAAGAAGGCTTTAACACCCATTAAACTGAGCATACAATCTTAACACATTTTACAGTTCTGCTATCATTTGCTTGCCTGACCACAAACCCATGCAAGATCACAGCGTAACAGAGTACTACCAAGGTTTCTGCTGTGAGTAGCCAAAACTGGACCAGAAAAACAAACATGTGGAAATGTCACATCCCATCTCTGTCTTCCCCTTTACAAAACCTAAATAAAGACAGCAGCTTTGCACAGTTCAAAGTATTATCTGAGAGGAAAGAGTGGAAGAGACATGTGGAAGGGGATAAGGGCTAGAAAGGGGAAAACAAGGTCCTCCAAGCCAGTTTCTCCAATAAAGTGTTTTAAACAGCACTGAGTGCTGCTGGTAGGAAAAAACCACACAATTTTTGTACAGCATCCAAAAAGCTGTACTACCTGTAGCAGAGGAAGCTACTGGCTGTCTGAACACGAGGGCAGGTAGCAGCTACAACACCAGGCAGACCCCAGCTAGTGACCTACGGTGACCACAACTTTTGGGGACAATCTCCTTACATTCAAAAAGGCTCCTCCCAAAAAAACCTTACAGGCATTTTAACCTCAAGAATTGCACTGAATTTTATTGAAATGGAACTTATTACTATATAGAGTCCCAGGTGGGTCACAACAGGAATGGTGCTGTCCCCTCCACCTTTTGTCAGTGTATCATGAAACAACCAAATGCTGTTCTGTACTTAGAAACCTTCCTATCATGGCTGTGATGACCACGTCCACGCCCTGCCCTGCATGCTCTGTGCAGTTTACCTTTTTTCCCTTCTTCTTGCCCTGTCCCACAAACATCTCCCCCTCCCTTTGCCCAAAGCTGGGCTGCTTCTATGGGATGATGCAACCTGCCCTGTCTCGAGCCTCCTCCCGTCCTGGACGCTCTTCCAAGTAACTGTAAGAGAGCAACATAAACCAAACAAATAAATCTCACACTGTCACACATGGCTGCAAAATGCTAAGGGACAGGATAGAAGCCAGTAGGACATGCCTCCAAAGAAGCACAGTTTCTTTAGGGCTCAGCTATTGCATTTCAGTTTGGAGAAATCACTCCAAGCCACTGCTCAAGATGCTGTTCCTGCAGTGCTCACGGTCAAAGCTGTCCCACAGAAGACAGGCACACACCCATCATGCTCTCCTAGCTCAGACTTGATTCTCCTCGATCCACTAGGTGCAGTGACCTAAAGATCAAGTGTTTCAGCTCTGGTTAGAACAAGCCTGGGCATATATTTATATATATATACATATAAATATATGTACATGCACACATACAGAGGTGAAACCATGCACTCTTGGCAATCCCTGTGAAGCAGAGATGGAGCTGAGAGAACCAAGAAGGAGATGGGTGGGTTTAATGAAGGATGGAGGGCTAAGTTCTGGGCCTCCCAGAGTCCTCGCTCCCCAAAGATGACACTGAACCATAAGAATTTGTTTGGTCTTCTACTGGAAGAAGTTTCTCCTTCAATGCACCATTGACAGTATCGTTTGTGCCAAAGAGAAACGAGGGAGAAGTAACACACTTTTGAACCTGACTGCCAGACAAAAATGGAGGGACTTCAGCAAGTATTTACTGGTCCCCCCAGCTACGCTTTGGTTTGTTGCTGCTCTCTGAAATTTCAGTGGGCTGGCCTGAAGAGCTATTCTATGGCATCACAGTAATAAAGTGATTTCTGTCTTTAGTAAGTTATTTTTGGATTAGAGACTAACATCCTCTCCCTGGAGTGGGAAAGGTTATTTATAACAATAGGGATTTCTCATGCAGGTCAGTGCCTCCTCTCAGCAGAGCATACTCCTGAGACAGTGCGTGGGTCCCTGGGTCACAGTGAGCTGCCCATCCGTCTAATTGTGCCATCTGGAAGGACAACGTGGGTGGGAAAGCAAAGGTGCTCTGAAACATGAGTGACACACCATGCCACCTAAAGCTCAAAGATTTTCTCTAAGTTATACTCCCACACTACACCGGAATTTCAGCCTACTCTATTTTCCTCTAAACAGTCTTTGTCATGAAACAAACCACTTAAAACACTCCAATAATCAGAACCAACTCTGAGAAGTTGTATGCCTTTACTGACAAATCCAGCACTTTAATTATTGACAAATCCTTTCACTTTCCCTTTTCTTTCTTTTAAATGCAAGAAGTTTAGAAGAACTTCACCTGCTTAGCTGCAAATAACACTCAAATAATCCCGTGGCTTCTGCAATAATGCAAGGAAACCACCAACATCACAGGATGCCTTCCTCCTTCAAGGTCCTCTGTCTTGCATGAAAAAAGAATGAGATTAGTGAACAGGAGATGGCCAGTGCAAGCCTGTGGGCTCTCCACTGTAAGCCAGCAAAGTGGCACATGATGCACAAGGGCTGGCATGAGCAGGGCTGTGCAGGCAGGGGAGAAGGATGCTGCCTGTTTCATGGCTGGATCTGGACAGGCAGCAAGTGATCGGGACCCTGCAGGCTAGGTATATCTTACCACCATCATCACCCACCAAAGTGCAAGCTGGGACCTACAGGAAGTCATCGTTCCCAATCTGGTCATTCTTTATTCAGCCAGAATAACAACATTGACCTTTTCTATTTCTTTTAGGAGGCAGGGGGGGCAGAAGCTGAAGTGGTTGCTGGACCTTCAGTAGGGGTGATATATTTGTCAGATTCCTCTTGAAGTAGGTCAAAAATGATGACAAAACTCAGAGATGCCATCAGTCAGGGCAGCTCTCCAAACAGCAAATGTGCCAGACTGCCTGTTTACACCACACAGGGTTGAATACAAGGAGAGGTCTCCTTTTTGTTGTATTCCTTTACTCTTTGAAGGAAGTGACTGCAGCAAAAGGGTGGACAAATCATGGTCTAATGATGCCAAGCTAAAAACTTCTCCTTGGACCTTTCCTGACAGTTCTTAACTGTGTGGGCTGTTAAGGTCCAGGACAGCTTTTTTACTTTACCACAAGCCATAAGACATGGTACTTGATCAATAATCAGTTCTCTTTGTTCTGTCATGACTTGTGCAGAAGGCAAGAGACATTGCTGGGATGGGAGGTTTTCAAGTAGGATAACTGTTCTTCCTTGGTCCCTAGAGAAAAGGAACGGAAAGAGAGGTCCCTTCTGCTTCCCATTTCTCCCCAAGTACATGCCACACATACATACACACACGCTCACTTACTATCTAGGCAGGAAACTGACAGACAATTACATGCCAAAGATGTCTCTGTAAGCTCCCAGTCTGGCATTTGAATTCAGTCTAGTTTCAGAAACAGGGGAAACACACACAGAGATGTTACCCCACATCTCTGCAGTGAAAAAACATCTAGAACCACAAGAATCCTTTGCCTCCTTAAAAACTTCATGCCTTCAACATCCTTCTGACCTTCACCTCCTCGGTGCAGCCAGTAGTGATAATGGAGGAAAAGTCTAAGGCAGGACCCAGAGCCTCAGTGATGCTTCACAAAACAGTGATGGTAGCTGCAGCAGCCATGGGCCAAGTAGCTTCAGGAATTGAGCCAAAGAGATCAAAAGCCGTGCACCCATTGCTCTTCATGGGTGCACGAGGACTTCTTTTGTGCAATCAACCACAGTGGTTTGGCAAACGCCAGAGGGTTGAGAAGGACTAGCAAAAGAAGGACAAGATAAGGGCTTTAAACTAGGTTTGAAGGGGGAGGGGGGTAGACACAGGTGCATTAGAGATGAGCCCAAGGATAGGGGCGATTCCTATGACTGGAGTATCACCATTGATGGCTGCGAACTGTTCAGAAGGGACAGGAAAGGAAGAAGGGGTGGAGGTGTTGCCTTCTATGTAAAGCAGTGGCTAGAGTGTGAAGAGTTGTTGCTAAAGAATAGCCATGAGCAGGTCAAAAGCTTATGGGTAGGAATTAGGGATCAGGACAACAAAGGCAGCCTTGTGGTAGGAGTCTACCACAGGCTCTGCTGGGTCAGACTGCCTGTCAACAATGTCTTCTTATTCCAGCTTAAGGAGGCATGGCGATCACAGGCTCTCATCCTGCTGGGGGATTTTAACCACCCTGATGTCTGTTGGAAAATGGCTGGCTGCAGGCGCTCCAGGAAGCTCCTAGACTGCCTAGATGACAACTTCTTGAGACAGAAGATTAAGAGCCCTACTCGAGGAGACACACTGTTGGACCTGTTGGTCACAAATGCAAGCAAAATCATTAGGGATGTCAAAGCTGAAGGCAGTCTGGGCTGCAGCGATCATGCCCTAATGCAGTTCACTGTCCCAAGGAGTTTGAAGCCCATGAGATGCACAGGTAGGACTCTAAATTTTAAGAAAGCAAATTTCCAGCTCTTCAAGGAGTTAGTAAATAGGACCCCATGGGAAATGGCCCTCAGGGACAAGGGAGCGGAACAAAGTTGGCAGATCTTTAAGGGTACTCTCTACAGAGCACAAAAGATCTCAATCCCCATGTGTAGGAAATCGGGCAGAGAGGGCAAGAGACCACCATGGTTGAGTTGCGACCTGCTGGTCAAACTAAAGGGCAAGATGGTGTTACAAAGAAAATGGGAGAAGGGACAGACATCCTAGGAAGAGTATAGGGATGTTGCCCGGCTGCGTAGGGATGAGGTCAGGAAAGTCAAGGCACAGCTAGAACCGAATTTGGCAAGGGATGTAAAGACAAACAAGAAAGGTTTCTACCCACGTAAGCAGGAGGACAAGAATGTTAAAAACTGAAATAATTCTCTTCAGGCTTTTACAGATCTTAATGATGGTGGTCATGTCTACTTTCAAACTAAGAGATTGTTTTAATACGTCCACTGCTCAAATTCAAAAAAGCAGCGAATGTCATGAACAACCTTGCTCCTGAGGAGAAAATGAGGACATTATATTCCTTAAAAATCATAAACTGAAGAGCTACATTAAAAATAACTGCAGCAGCTCCAAGAAGGTTGTTGACAAACAACTCTCGGGGTTATCAGAACAGGCTACAAGAGACTGCCCCAACCCAGACTAAAATCCTGAAATGATTCTCCAGAGATTTTTCTTAGCGGCTCCCAATACAGCACATAACGAAGCTTCATTAAATATGGAATACATCAACCTTGATTTGTGGGCACAAAAGGTAATTTCTATTTTCCTGTCAACAGCTGTTGACAAAATGCAAACACTAAAGGAAACATCTATATATAGTAAAGGAATCTACACAAAAGAGTAAACAAAAATTATTGTGTTAATCCAGTTTTCTAACAGCAAAATATAAGCAGTACCAACCAAACACTGTTCCTAATTCAGTTAAAAAAAACGAAGAGTCTCAAAGAATTTATTTAGAGGGAACTGAGCGAAATGCAACCCTCAGCCAGGTTAAAACCAGGATTCAAGCAATTAGTAACTGCACCAGGCAGCAGTCTGACAGGAAAATAACTCCATGCAGAAACCAAACGGCCAAGAAACAGGAACATAATTCAGTAAAACAAATCGGACAGGGTAGGATTTCAGTGGACAGGAAGCATTAGATGCATGTTGCAAGCACTGATCGTTTCCCATGCAGAACATTTTCAAGCACTCAAGACACCATTCACGCACACATCTCCTTCTACCAAAGCCAGAGTGACCAGTTCACCTGGTCCCTCTCACAACATTCACACTTGAGCTTTAGACTAGCAAGTTATCTCTAAATTTGCACAAAGGGATAACCTGTGACCAGATCATGATGCTTTAAATAAGAGTAAAGAAAGGCAGTGTTTTCAAAACCCATTGCAAAGGGTATTTATTCTTCCTGAACAGTTTCTCAACGTGCAGGACATGCTGCCAACTCCGAAAATGCACCCTTGAAGAAATAATCATTCAAACTGCCCTCCCGCAGCCCCTTAAGTCACCCTACAAGTAACGATGATGTTGGTCAGATTTCAGCCCTGGTAATCAGAACTATATAGTGATGGAGTCCGTTACTTGAGCTGAAAATATTTAAGTAAAATTAATAAAATTTGCCTACACTATATGGCAGTTTTAAACTACAAACATGCAGCCAAAATTTTGCCTGGTGCCAAAACTCTAAGCAGCTCACCCATAATAAGGAACTTTATTTAGGATAGGCTCCAGCCTTCCCTGCTTCTTGTTTACACCAGACTGTTCAGAAGCCTTTCTTCTCCAAGCAACTTAACATTCTTGGCAATGGGATTTCTGCAGGATATCACTGTGCCAGAGACTGAAGTGCTATTACATTGAAATGAAATAAAAGAAAACAAAAAAACCCTCCCCTGAACCTTGCAAGTGAACTTACACATATGACAGACCAGTCTCAAAAGATTAATGCTGGTGCTCAAAAAGAACAAGCATCAGCATTCTGGAAAAAACAAAATCAGCTCAGCATCTTCCAGTTGTTTTAAATTAACAATGATTTTGGTTGCTTCCATTTTTTGTAATGTGATTAGACACATTTATCATCCTTAATCCACCCTGTGTGACAGAGCTTTTATTCAGCTAGAGTCTTATTGAGAACTCAGTTTGGGAATCAAAAGGGCTGAGATGTGCAGACACCTTCCTTCTGCAGAAATCCCTTTCTGTAACACTGGGACCAAGAAGGGTGACTGATCCTCAAACTCGGTCTCAGAAGTAAGGAACCCTGAAGTAACGAGCAAGGGAGGTTTTGGAGGATGTCAAAGCCTGTTTCTGCTGACGCTAACGCAACAGAAATGGATCACCTGGTTTCGCAAGGTACGGGAAAGAGCTAAAAATCTTGTGGAATGACACTGTCTACAGGCCCCAAGGGATAGGTATGATGCCAAGGGATGCTTCCCTGCATGGAAACACTGTGATTTCCCAGAGGAGCCTGAAAGTCTTCAGCAGAGAAGCAAATGGCAGCAATGGCTGCTAGCAGCCCAAGCTTGCATTTCTCCTTCCAGGCAGAGGTGTACACCAAGCACATCTTGGCGCTTCACCACCTTTAAAGCTGAAAGAAGTCTCCTTTGAGGACAGTCCTCCGACAGTGCTCACCTTCCCTACAAACGGCAAAGTCCCAGTGCCCAGACAGCATCACTTCAGCTGTCCTGGGCACTGACAACGCAGCACAATCTACTGCACTTAATGAGGTGTTTGGTCTTTCATCATCTAGAAGCAGAGATTAGAGTATTCGCTACCATTCAGCAAATCCAGTTTTCTAACATCTGCTTTCAGAGTCCTCCAGAAAGGGCACAATCAAAACTACCATCACCAAAGGTACAGGGTGTGCCCAGGAAAAAAAAAATCCATATCCTGGAGAGGACTTGCCGATTTTTGGTTGACTTCTTGTGCAGCTGAAGTGTTTGGCACTTGCCACCCAACCCATCATGCCTGGTGAGGGGGAAGACCGTCTACTGCACAGCAGATGGGAATCCATACACAGATCCAACCAGCAGGTCAGGTGCTATAGTCCAGAACTAGAAGTTCCCAAAATAGTCTTTTAATGCACATAACTGGGAGGCAGGAGGCACACGGCAGCAATATGGAGGTGCATTTTTTTCTCATCGGATGGCAAAAGAAATGAAAAAACCCAAGCTTACAAAGGTAACAAGAATTGTGTTAAACCTTGCACTGCATCCAAGATCTGCTCTACTTCTAACTATTAGAAGCGTCATGAGAACACCTGCATCCCTCCCAGAAGGAAAATGAGGGGCTGCCAGCTGTCGAGAACTGATCTAGGGCAATTAATTTGAGCAAAGACTGTAGTAAATCCACAAGGAGATTTGGTTAACACACTGTCATCATTCCTTATGACAAGGACAACACACTTACAGACTACTGGTGGCTCATCCCCCCTGTTTGAAGATCAACAAAACACCTGAGAAGTAGCCAGGCAGCAACTGCAGAAGGTGCAAAGTTCAATCATACCCCTGTTTTTCTCTTACCTCCACTCCATCTTTTCAGAAAAGTTTTTTTCCTATTCTGACGAGATTTCCAATACATAGCACTGTCTGCACCATCCATGCAAGCAACATTGTCCCCGAAATCACGATTAGCTCCTCGAAGCTCAGCAATTCCCTGAAGGAAGCAGCCAAGGATCATGAGCTGGCCAGGTTAGAAGCTGAGGCTGTGTTGGCTTAGACACGTGACATGGAGCTGAGGACCACAGCCAACCAAAACAACCTGGTTTACATAATATACAGCTGAGAAATAACTGACCTGCTTAGCCACCACGCAGGGAAAAACCTAACTGAGAAATAACTGTCTAGGTGTGAACCAAAAGCCTTGCAGGAAAGTCCCGATGCTTTGGCAGAAACATTTTTATTTATTTTAAGTATAAATCTGTATATAAAATGCAAATCCCAGAAGAAATGAACTTTTCTTGGTACTTCTATCACTCAGCAAAACATACTTCGGCTTTAGACACCCAATCTCTGTATTAGCTCTGACTTTGTGAAAACATCTCACAAACTTAGACACACAACTCCGCTGTCTCCTGCCTGCAGTTTTGGGAGTTTGTGCACCCAACGCAACTCCAGCCTCCCTCTAACACTGCGTGTACAGGGACAGACGAAGGGGGAGCAGGATAGAGCAGGTGCTTGTTCAATAAATCATCCCGTGAACTAAAAAATAATAAAAAAATCAAAAACGTAACAGGACTAAGTGGCACAGTAAAGACAGCAGGCAATGCAGAAAACCAACGTGAGCATTACCTGTTTTTCTGAGTGGGAAGTCATCTTTGGAATCATACATCCCCAGTACAGGGTGATTGTAAGTGCCGGATACACCACTTTGGGGTGGGGAGCTCTGGTCCAGAGAGCTGTGTTGTGTCTTCCTGCACAGAAGGAAAGAGAAAAAGAAGGGAGGAGCTTTATACCAGTGACACACAAAGAGAACAAATACAGTTTGTCTGTATTCTTAGTGGAGAACAGCGCAAAGGAAAAGATCTTGGTATTAGCTTTCTCCTTCCAGGCACTTGTGAAAAAGAAACTTAAGTCTAATATACAAGGAGGTAATTAAACATACACTTACCTTTTAGTATAAGAATTAATCTGTTGAGTATAACTCAATTCATGAGGGTATTTAACTATGAATATAATTTTAAGCATGTACTTGGGCTGGGTTTTGATAAGGTTTATCCTTGAAGCTAAGCATGATTGTTGTTACTTCCCTGAACCATTGCATGAATGAACAATTTCCCTTCACTGAGCAAAACCCAGTCACAGTAGACAAGGACTAAGGATGAACCAACATCAAAGGATGAGGACATTAGAAGACACATGTTTAAGTTGGCCAACAGCAGCCGTGCTGCACAGGTGGCCTTCTGCTTCACTGCCTCCCAGCCCAAGTACTTTGCAGAGATAGGGCCAAAGTACTCAACACCTTTCCAGATTAACTTCTCAAAGCTGCTAATTTATAGCTTTGTTTGAGTAGGCTGCTGGAAGTAAATTACAGTCTGTTTGCTAAGGATATTAAATAACGAATGACTTTTCAAAGCCTCCTACCAGTTTGTTGGCTGCATCTTTCTTACTTAATGACTTGTGCCCAGGTTTGTCATTTCTCAGGAGCTCTGAGAAGTCTCCAGACTTTGCCTCTTAAAGTAGCTATATCAACAGAAAAATTGATTTAGCAATGCAGGTGACAGCCATATGGCTATCAAACAATCCTACATTTTAAGTTTAAATAAACAGAATTCAAACCTCATATTACTTCTTAAAAATACTAAAGAATATGGGACAACAGAATGAGCACAGGTGAAGATCTGAAATTTTACACTGCTAAATAAGCAGGTATTCTTGGAGACCTTGGTTAATAATGGTCTTCTATGAAAGGTTCTTCAAGGAATCAAAATGAGCCATTCCCATTTGAAAATTAAGCCAATCTATCCAATTCCTTGAGCAGTATGTTCTGAAAACTCAAAGCAGAAGTAGGCTTTTTGGTGAGACACATAACATCAATTCCACTACAAGCTGTACCCTTCAAAAAAAAAGGTGCTAATGAAACATCAGGAAACTATCAATTTTCTACATGATTTTGTTACAAAATGCACTGAAAAGTTTATTTCAACATCTATCAAAGTTTTCTATACCCACAATTCTTACCAAGCAGCATGACTCACTTTGGTTTTCTAATCCTTTGCCCTTTATATTCCAAACTTCTCTCTACATACAGGCATAATAATGTTTTGGGTCCTTACACAGTTGTTTTTTTCATTAGCACGTATCACGTACTCTTTTATATTAAATACTGACGCTCATGTACAGTTTTACCATCACCCGAAATCAAAATAGAACCAAAACTGAAAAATATATGAATCCCTCCTGAAAACAGAAGTCACTTTCTCTGCCTGGATCAGCTCATACCATGAGAAGGCAGCACAGAGAGATGTTTCACAGGCAGGAAGCCTGTACGCTGCAAGCCAAGAGCCCTCAAATCCACAACATCACACAATGACATTTTTTGCTCTTGCCTAAACAAGCAATAGATTTGTCTTTTTGTCTCTCTCCCTCCCTCTCCCCCCCCTTTATTTTTTTTCAAAATCATGACTTAAGCTGCACAATCATGTATATTGAAGCTATTTTCATCACTTTGTTAGAAAACACACGGGAACTCAAAGGGCCTGTTCAGATGTGCTTTGGGGTTGCTGAATGACAGATCTTTAACTCTGCAAACAGGAATAGGTTAAATTGCCTGAGAACTAGGATCCAACACCCTGCGCTGCTTCAAGCAAAATGCACGGGTCTGCATGCCCGTTCAAGAATTTCAGAGGTCGTGAAAGGCATGAAATTGTACACTATATCGAGTCTGCAGGCATTCCTGGAAGTACATACCTTCTCATAACACATCCCCTGTTCTTTGAGCTCCGAGCTCCTGCAAAAACCCACATGCACAGCAAAGCATGCATGATACTTCAAACATATTCAGGCAATGTAAACCGAGTATCTATTCAAACACACGGATCTGTGTCAGAATGTTTTGTGTACAAAAGCTGCAGGCCCCTATGCACACTGGAATAATTTCGTGCATAATCATATCTCTCTATCTCCTTACTATGCAAATACTCAGTTAAACTCCCTTTCATGATTATTACCATACTGAGTGACTACTTCCCAAGTGCATTTCTTATAACTTACTAGGGAAATAATAGCCCTGTTTGCTAAGCCCAAGGTGCTCTGTCTGTATTCCTTCTAAGACACTCTCACTTATGTTAAGTATCTTGAAGAGCAAAACCCACTGGGAGCAGGGCTGTCCAGTAGGTTCAGGATCCACGGGAGGGACAGTCTGACAGCAAAATTTAAGAGAACCTCTTCTGTTGTAGTCTATCATCAATGTAATCTGAAAATTATAGTCCACAAAGCCATTTTAAACAATTACATGTAGAACGGAGCTGTATATATTAAACAAAAGTTTACGAAGTGGCTTGAAGAGCTCAAAGGTGAAGACAGCTCTGTGAAAGTCTCCAAGAAACATTTCTGAGCATTACCAAGCTCCTTTCTCTTCTTTAGTAGATCCTTTGGACTATGACTATATTCTGCAAAACCTCTGAAATTGGTCACCCTTTTAATCATAGAATCACAGAATGGTTAGAGTTGGAAGGAATCGTAAAGATCATCAAGTTCCAACCCCCCTGCCATGGGCAGGGACACCTCCCATCACACCAGCTTGCTCCAAGCCCCATCCAGCCTGGCCTTGAACAACTCCAGGGACGGGGCATCCACAACTTCTTCTGGGCAACCTGTTCTACTATCTCACCACCCTCACAGCAAAGAACTTCTTCCTAATATCTAATCTAAACCTCCCCTCTTCCAATTTAAAATCATTACCTCTTGTCTTGTCACTACACTCCCAAACAAAGAGTCCCTTTCCAGCTCTCCTGGAACTCCCTTCAGATCCTGGAAGGCTGCTCTAGGGTGTCCCCGGAGCCTTCTCTTCTCCAGGCTGAACAGCACCAGCTCCCTCAGCTTGTCTTCCTAGGACAGGTGGCTCCATCCCTCCAATCATCTTCATGGCCCTCCACTGGACCTGCTCCAACAGGTCCATGTCCTTCCTATGTTGAGGACTCCAGAGCTGGACACAGGACTCCAGGTGGGGTCTCACGTGAGCATAGTAGAGGGGGAGAATCACCTCCTACATCCTGCTGGTCACATTGCCTTTGATGCAGCCCAGGATGGGGTTGGCTTTCTGGGCTGCCAGCGCGCACTGGATGTTACAGGGCCGGGAATAATGTAGGAGGTTATTTAGCCAAGTCATGTTTAAGGTTTCACTATGTTTCCCACTTTGTTTTAAGCTAATGTTGAGAACTTTCTGAGCACCAATATATTGTTTAGGTTTATTTATATGGCATCTCATAGGCTGCAGTTCGGTTATACAGATGTTTATGTACACACGTATTTCTAATGTGATTCAGTTGGATGGTGTTTAACACGTGCATACAAGCCTTACAGAAGATAGACTTGCTGTTGCTACTGTTAGCAGGCAAGTCAATTGTGGTAACAGATTCTGAAAAAGTCTTTCAAATGACATGCCTACTTTTAAGCCTTTCCGTTGGTCTTACAAAGATTTGTGAGCTTACTTTAAAAAAATAAATAAATTTAAAGCATTACTTGGAAAAAACAGATCTCCCCAAGGGTATCGAACACCAGTGCTGGATTCTTGGTGAAAAAACAGTGCAAAACATAAGAAATTCAGATCACTTCTAAGTTCATTTTTCCCTTTTCTAAATTCACCCATGATGGCAATTCTATGCCAGGTTTCTCTAGGGGCAGAGGATCAAAGGTTTTGGAAGAAAGTACTCAGTTAATATCCTTAATTCTAATTGACTTTATACCACTTTTGCATTAACAGGTATTTAACCAGCTGGGAAAAAAAGTGGAGAACTTAGTAGCTCAGAGAGATTTCAACTAGCTTTAATAAATGCCCCAGTTTTCTTGATGAGTCTCAATTAAGAACACTGGAAAATCAGTTATCTAAATTGATAAAAACTGATTCTAAAACAATCTTTTAGAATTCTAAAAAATCAGTTATGTAAACTGATCTAACAATCAGTTATCTTTACTGAAATTCAGTTTCTCCTGTTTCTTCTACCATCCCTGATACTGACCTAGTGGGCCTTAAATATTATCTTTGCATAAACTAACAGCTTTTCACTACTTTAGCCAGTCCCGTAACCATACAATTTTCAAGTCTCAGAATAGGTTTTCAGAGATCTATTAAAACTGCTCTATTTCCCCCTCCTAGAATAATATCTGAATTTTTCTGCCAACTATACTTCAGTGCTTCTGTAATGGCTTATGAGCCAGTAACAAGCCAACACCTTCTGGTTATAACCTCATCATCCCTGTATACATATTAATTTCTTAATTAAATACTGTCAGCTTGAAGACAAATTTCACAAAATATTCCCAAAATTATAATAGTGGAAGTTTTCAAATAATCTAAAATTTTCAGATTTTCTTTTATACAATGAAGAAGTGAAGTTCTGGAACTGAGACTTGTGCCTTATTAATAATGCCATCATTTATATTTGCTGTTTGGTGCATTTGAACTAATCAAAGAAGTTGATTAGTTAGTTCAAATCTGTTTCCATGTCATTATAACATCAGCTTTTACCTTCTCACCCCCCACAACATTTGGGTTTGCTTGAGCCCAACAGCTGAAAATTTTCAGATGAAAATGTAGATACTGGGGCAACTGCAATTAAAAGTGCATACAGGACGCACTTGACATTTCCATCAGTTTACAGAGAAGAGCCACACAAACAAAACTTCCAACTTTGAATGACTAAGACAAGCAGTAAGCATTAAATGCTTTAAGAACATACACTAGCACAATAATTCCACGTTGCAATTCACTAATCATAAAAAAAAAAAAATCATTTCCCTGTTTTACTAAAGTTCAAGTTTTATAACACTCAGCAGGACAAAATCCTGAGTGAAAAGCTAGAGATCTCATAAAGATTAGTCTCAAAGGTAGCACTTGAGAGTTTGAATAATCATGGATTAAAAATGACAGTAAAGACCTCTACTTTCAAAAATACTGGGACCATCATAGAAGATATGAAAATTATTCACACTGAAACCCTCTGAAAAATGCATTTCTGTAACGTACAGCAAAGCCAAACCCTGGTTCTATCAGTAAACATATTAAGACTATTCCCCACATCTCCAGAACTTTAAATAAAAGGTGGCACCGGCTGAATCGTACAGATAAGCCCAGCACCACTTACCCATACCAGAAGCGAGGATCACTGGATATACAGTGGTTGAGATTCCGGTGTGCCAATGCCTTCTTCTTATTTAAGACAAATTCTTGTAATTTCATCTTTACTTCCGTGCTTGCCACAGCACCTGAAATATCAGAAATAAAAAAGGGTGTCTAATCAATTCACATACCTTAAAGAATTTAAATTTCTAAAAAGACTCAGAACTAAATCTTTGATTTCCAGTGCAAAAGAACTTTCCTTTCAAAGAGAAAAGAAAAAAGTGTCTCCACTCTGGAGCTCTCTCTTTTTTTTTCCTTTGGCTTCGCATATAATCACAACTTATGTTTGAAAACAGAGATTTAATCAGAGATTTATCATTTCACTATGAAAGATTTCTGAAGAGGATTTTTACACTTGAATAAAAGTACACTTAGAATAAAGTGCTTGTACTAGGTATTCCAGCTTTCCTTTAATCCAAGGTATTTAAGAGAAAAGGGTTTTGTGTACACTCACATTTTTAAATGTCACATCTGCAAGCAGAAGGGGAATGACACAAATGTATCATATGTAGATTTTGTCTTGAAAATTCTTGTAAATAGGGACCATTTGTTCAAAAGTATCTGTGTACAGTACGGCCTGCATAATATACCAATTCATTTAAAAGTGTGCAATCCATTTCTCCAAGTAGAAAAACTAACATTTCAATCACTAATTTTCATCTTTTGTTGCACAGAGTTAAAACGTCCACTGTGTAATTTCTAATCATTACTTCCTCCACAACAGAGAACAGTATATTTTACAGGAATGATGGGTTAAAATTATCATTCAGTTGACAGAACAGATCCACAGGCTGAGTCCCTAATGGAGCAATGCAGAGAAAGTTTGGTAAGCAGAACATGTGGAAAATGATGGTTCATCTATACCATGGCATAAAGCAAGAATTCCAAAGGAAAGCGTCTGGGCTACAGTAAAAGGAAAAGGCCAGGAAAACTGTCTGCTCTCCTCGGAATAAAAAACTTAAAATATGACAAGGTGATCTTTTGTTTCCTGGATCTGACTCAACAATGACATCTGACAGACAGGGGAAACAATTTTTTTGTACCTCTGCAAGATAAGAAAGCTGCAATACTTCTAGAGAGCACTGAAGATGTAATACTGTTCAACCACTGAAGCTGCATTGAAAGGCGTGAAAAGTCACTTCTTTGGAGTCCTGTGTTTCTCACTACTTCTAGAAGTGTAGGTTTGGTATGTACTCCCAAAAGGAAGTTCCAGTGACAAGCTGAAGATTAACTTATGAGTATAGAAAGCCACATGGTCAGGCCAAAATAGGTGACAAATTCATGCATAAAGACCTTCTCTCCAAAAAGTGTTATCTTTCACCTACTAGTATCTTTTAAATAATCAAACATGGCTGTGTTCTTTAAGTTTTGGAAAAATCTGACATTATTTAGAAGACTTGAAGCTAAACATTTCGGAAGTTTGAGATTTTCTAATGACACAAAATTGGAAGGGGTGGCTGACACACCAGAAGGCTGTGCCACCATCCAGTGAGACTTGGACAGGCTGAAGAGTTGGGCACGAAGAACCTGATGCAATTCAGCAATGGCAAGTGTAGGGTGCTGTACCTGGGGAGGATTAGCTACATGCACCAGTAGAGGTTGGGGACTGACCTGCTGGAGAGCAGCTCTGAGGAAACAGACCTGGGAGTCCTGGTGGACAACAGGATGACCATGAGCCAGCAACGTGCCCTTATGGCCAAGAAGGCCAACGACATCCTGGGGTGAATCAGGAAAAGTGTGACCAGCAGGTCAAGGGAGGTCATCATGCCCTTCTATTCTGCCTTGGTGAAGCCCCATCTGGAGTACTGTGTCCAGTTCTGAGCTTCCTAGTTTAGGAAGGACAGGGAACTGCTGGAGAGGGTACAGCAGAGGACCACAAAGATGATTAGGGGCCTGGAGCATCTCTCTTACATGGAAAGGCTGAAGGACTTGGGTCTTTTTAGTCTGGAGAAGAAAAGACTGAAGGGGGATCTGATCAACACCTATAAATACGTAGGTAGGTGTCCAGAGAAAGGGGACAGTCTATTTTCAGTGGTGCCCAGTGACAGGACAAGAGGAACAGGCACAAATTTGAACTTAACAAGTTCCATCTAAACATGAGGAGAAACTTTGTCACTTTGAGGGTGGCAGAGCACTGGAACAGGCTGCCCAGCAGGGTGGTGGAGTCTCCATCTCTGGAGACATTCAAAATCCACCTGGACATGTTCCTGTGCAACCTGCTCTAGGAGGTCCTGCTTTGGCAGGGGGCTTGGACAAGCTGATCTGCAGAGGTCCCTTCCAACCCCGTATCATTCTGTGATTTACAAAAGCTCCCCTGGCATTTATTCCTCCTTACCACGAAGCTAAAAGGCCCTGTACTTGTTTAACAAGGTAAAAATGTGCAGGCTTCCCCTTCCCTGGGCAATACCAGATCCATGGGCCAAGCTGTCATGCAAGACCATTACTCAGCTTTTTTTCAATCTTCAGGTTGAAAGATCAGAAGGAAAGAAACTTAACAATCTAGCTCCTCTTTAATACACTACAATGGATTATTTTGGACACGGTCATATTGTTACAGGCAGAAGCACTGCGCAATATATCCAGTAAAGATGTTAAAGAGGACTCCAAAGGCAAAAAGGGACAATCTGTCCTATGCATGATAGTATAGACCATGCAGGGCTATGACAGGAAAAGGGCAGAAGTCAGAAATCAAAAGCCCCTATGTATGGAATAAGCATAGGCAGGAAGTAAGACACAATCCATATGGAAGTAAAAGGCACAGCAGAATAAAAGGAGGACAAAAGAACTGGAGAAGAGCAGCTCAGGCAGCAGCCCTGGCTGGGGGAGTAGTTGTACCCGGTGGGGAAAATCAAGCTCTAAAGCACACCAGCTAGCCCATTCACTTCAGAGGGCTTGAGTGTCTAAGAGGAGCAGGGAGCAAAGAGCAGATCAACTGATAAAGACTGCAAACAGGAGAGAGTCACATCGAGCAAAGTACTACAGACAGGATGGCTCTAAAGAGCCAAAAAACTGAGCCTGGTTACTACTGCACAGGTGAACCCAAGTTACATATTGTTTCAGGATCAGATAGTATCTGAATATGTGACAAGGCAGGGGTAGTGTGGAGAGAAGAAGGGAGGGCAGAAGTAGGACCAAGCTTCTGCAGGAAGGAGGAGGTTGCACAATGCAAGAGCAGAGAAGTACGATATGCAGAAATAAACAGGAGAAAGCCCTGCATGATAGTGTGGGCTGGCCACTTGGAGGAGAAAGTCTAAGACAAGCCATGTCCAAGGCTGCCCAAGCAGTAAGAGACTGAATGGCCAGTCCCCATAAGGAGGAAGACAGACTATGCACGTCTGGAAATGGAAACACCGATTCAAGGGACTAGTTCTAGTTCAATCCTGACAGTGGAAAGACAGGACAACCAACTATTGCTCCTTACCCTGAGCAAAAAACTCTACTTTCATATACATTTTCCTTCCTTTTGTGGAAGTCATACTTTGGAACAAAAGCTTTATGATAGCAGGTATCACAAGGCATTCATGAGGAAAAGGTTAAGGCTCCTGAGATGAGAAGGAAAGGAGCTGATATTATGTTCATCCAAACCAATTTGTTATCTGCCTTCTAAAGAGTACAAACCAATATAGTCTGGCTTACACTGATGGAGGAAGAAGGAAGAATATACTCCAGACCTATTACACACTCTTCATATTTCCGATCAGGACAAATTTAGATGTCCTGAAAATTTGCACTTAGCAAATTTTTTCATGTGAGAAAAATAATTTAAGTATTCTTAAGAACTGAGGTGCTACAATGATTGTACACCCTAGTGCTTAAATAAAAGTAATTTAAAAATAAAACTGTAGCCATGGGAACACAACCTTCAACTTAACATCCCCAAATTCTGTTTTTCCCTCTACACCTGTGTGATTCATCCAAAAGATGCTTTGATAATTTTGACATTTTACGGAAATTCAGGCATTTTTACTTTGCAAATTTCTTTAATAAAACTAGCCAAGTATCGACTTCGCAGAGAGGCCTAGAAAAACATTGGTACAACATCAACAATTGACAAGAACAGCAGAGTGAAGTGAAAATGCTTGTAGCTTTCACCTGGATTGAACCGACTGCCTTTACCTACAATAGTTTGTACTATTTTGCACAAACCAGCCAGAGAACAACAGAAAACATTGCATGTGGCAGCCAGCTGGGCACCAGACTAGCAAACCTACATTAACATCACCTTTACTCTCTCCTGAATGTTAAACTGTTAAGTAGATTCTGATCCTTTGGCCTTTCTAGTATTTAAAACTAACAAAACCCACACCAAAACCACACAGATGTGATGGATCTCTTATGAACTGGTTTGCAAAGATATTGGGGTAGGTCTGTACATTTCCTCATTTTGGCTGCAGCTTAAGGTCACCCACCGCAAGGTGCACATGAAATGGAGTGAGGAATTCAACCTTCAGGTTTTACCTTGAAGTCTCCTAGACCCCAGTCCTTCTCTACTAGAAAAATTCTTCTTGGAGCTTTATGTTGTTCCTGGTCCCTAGACAGCATCCCATCTCCTGGTACTCTTCATCCCTTTCCAATTCTTTCATTACAGGCTTTTTTATTCCAATTGAAATGAAGACCTAATGAGTTGATAGTACAACTTGGCGAGGTATTTTTCCTCCCATTCACTTCTAAAAGAAAACTGAACAAGCAACCAAAGTGCTTTTGATAAGGGGATTTGTGAGGCCATAATCATTCTACTGAATCTCATCAAGCGCATAATGACACAAGGGAAAGCCAACCACAATCTGTAACCTCATGAAAGAAGTACTTTCTGAACGAAAACACTTTAAAGCTAAGAACTGGGAACTCGCCTACATCTTAAAAGAGTGAAATTAAGAAAAGAAAAAGAAATGCAGCGTGCATCTGGTGTATTTTATGGGCTTAATATTCTGACTCTATTGGGAATGCTGCCAAAAATACTTCAAAAAATGTTAAGTCTAGTAAAGACACGATACACTTCCTTTTGAAAAATGCTGAAATGGCATTTAGTAAGACAAAAATGAAGATAAAGCATAGAAATACGTTTCTCTCTCACCCTCTCTACTTCCTAATAGTTTACATAAGCTCCCCATGGAGCTGAGCTCTGTAGAGAGGCTACCATGAACATTTCTCCAGCTTTATAAAGCTGCTTTAAGGCTTCTGTTCACCTGCTCTACCTGTCACCGGTGAAGCAAGTAAGCTTTTGATACTTACTCTCTTTTCCTTTTTCTTTGTTTTTTAGCTGCTGAAGTTTCTGCTCTCGGTGCTGCTTCTCCAGTTCTTGCTCCTGTCGGTGTTGCTCCAGCTTCCTCTGGTGCTCCAACAGCTCCTGCTGATGCTTCATTGCCAGCATCTCTTGTTGCTGCTGCAGTGAAGGGATGAGGGGAAAAGGAGCAAATTAACACTGTCAGGTTTCCCAGAGCTAAACCAGAAGCTTCTATCAAATGACAATAAAGCTGCTTAATTCATAGAAACATGAAAAAATTGTGTTTTCTTCCTCTAGAGGCTCCTGCACCGTGATTCCCTTCACGTAGCCCAATCTGTAGTGCAGTAAAGCACTTACACTAAATCATAGGCACTGTATTCTCCAGGCTTCAGGGCACTATCTGTTTACAAGCCTAAGTAGCCTATTCAGAAAGCAGTTAATTTGAGAAAGGGACAAAAAGCTTCTGCCCAGATAGCTGCCTCCACTACCACACTGTTGCTGCCGAAGAGTGTGGTAGTGTCCCCACTTCTGCTCCAGGAGTTCTTTGCTGCCACCACTGTCCCGGCCAAGTCTGGTGCCCATGTCCTGCACTGAGCCAGCGCAAACTGCTACTCCAGGTAGATCTTCATTTTCTCTCCATTGTCTGTTTCAGGTAAAAACCCATCAGGACATCTTAATTGTGAATACTCACATGTTCACCACATACAAATCTTGAGCTGAAGGAATATTGTTGAGCTCACCAAGTGAGGCGCTTGCAGCAAAATACACCATTATCAATGTAGACTTTGAAAGACCAGTTCAGTTCCCTTGCACTTATGCTTTTTTGAATAAGCCTTAAACTATGTGACTTTGTAATCTGGTTTCTCCTAAAGTCCTACTCTCTCTCTCTGTGTATTGAAGAGTTCCCATGGACTGGGACAACTGTAAGTTTTTAACTTCATCAAGTGCTGGTCCCTTCCCTCATGCCGTGCAAACCTCACACCCCAAGCTAAATGCAAAAGCACTAGCTGCCTCATGGGCATGATCACCACCTGTTTCTGAGCCTAATTAAAAAAGAAACAAACAAAAACCCAAAAAATCAAAAATCTCTCAAGGAAGAATCTACCCTGGACACACATTCACAGGAATATATGAGAGACAAGAAGGCTAATTAAGATTTGCAAAGCTTTCATGGAACAGGATGTTCAAGACTTGAAGCACCAAAGGCTCCTGCCCTCATCCACCGTGGAAGTCCTCCCTTGGGTCTCTACATCCCAGCACCTGGAAGATGTACATGGACACACCAACCTCCTGGGAAGTTTGGTGTGGATCTTCCCAGCCCAGAGCACCCATTTAAAGTCCAGGGGAAGTTCTGCCAGGGATTGGAGGCAACAGTTTGATCTGACAGGCCCTGGGGCAGTACCTGTCAGTGTTTAGAGAACACCCTGCATCTTGACCGCCAGTCAGGAGCAAGCCGGGCTGTGGAAAAGCAGATGATAAATGACAAGTCTTGGCAGCTCGCAGCTCAGCTGGGTGTGAAAGGACCTCCATGGGGCTTGCAAAAGGCACTTCTTCTGGTGCAGGGCTTCTAGTTCCACTAAAAACTGCTTTTTCTTAAAAAAAGGTGAAAACTGAGATTACCACCTCCCAACTTCATTTGAATCCTTCTCAATCAAGATACATGTTAAGTGAATTTCTGGGGCTGCTCCGATTACCCTTGCAAAGGCCCCTGAACCCAGGAGCACACTGGACCTCCACTACCCCAGCTGCCTTCTGCATGCATCACACCCTCTATATGTTGGCAGCTTATGAACTAGCAGATTGATTCTAAGCTGGCAACCTTAACCTTCCAAACCCTTACCATTCTGGTGGCAGATGAGACTTCTCCAAGGCTGGACTTCATCAGAGAATCAAAAAATGCTTTGAGTTGGAAGGGATCTTAAAGATCATTGAGTTTCAACTCCCCTGCCATGGGCAGGGATATCTCTCACTAGAGCAGGTTGCTCAAAACTCCATCCAGCCTTGGTCTAAACTGCTCCAGGTTCACGAAACCCGGTATGTGGAAAGGGAGCAAGTCAAGTTATGGCTATTAAGACAGGGAACCTGCTCCCTTCTGAGAACGTGTCTCACTCGATCCTTCTCCAAACCCTGACATCATGTGTGCAAGACTCTCACTCCATGTACACTGACACTCCCTTCTCCTTTTGAACATTTTTCTATTTACGCTTTTGATAGCATAATTTCTTATTTTAATTTGTGATGATGAACATTCGTACTATCCAATGTTTCAGCCGTGGATACACTATATACAATACACATAAAATTATAAAATCCTATATAAAGATGTAAGAGGTACTTTACAATCTGCCTGGCTATCTGCAGGGAACTCTTGATGGAGGAGTCCCTGCTGCTGCCAATTCCAAGCAGGCAGACTGTTACAAAACACCAAACCCCAGTTAGCAGAATTTGCAGTAATTGCACCTATGTTTTCCTTCCTAATTCTATTGAATTTTATGTAAACAACAACATACCCAAACTCTAAAAAAACCTGCAGAAGTAAAAAAAAAAAAAAAAAAAAAA
>VXBW01002014.1:502072-556469 GCA_013400375.1 Thinocorus orbignyianus | reverse complement strand
ACAAAAACACCCAAAAGAACAAAAATCCCTGAAGAAAACTAGTTATTTTTGTTTTATAATTAAGCAGCAGCTTCCACTAACACATCTCCATTTGGAGAAAGAGTATCTTTTCAGACTTCCAACAAGTCCACCACATGGTGGGCTTTTATAACCTAGCCATAGAAAGTATGCAAATGAACAATATTTAATGCACAATATGTTAAAACAGGTTTTGTTATTTTTATGAAATCAGAAGCCTTTTCTCTCCATCTGCAGTCTCCTAGGCTTTGCATGCTCTGCTTCCTGCAATGGTTTACATACATTAGGACGCTTTATAAGGAACTGTGCTTTCATTGACATCTGTAGTGAAATGTAAATGAAAAGACCAATTTCTATCTGGATGGCTTATAGAAGTTTCATTAGAGATGTATTGTTTCTGCTGATTTTGACCCCGGTTTCCACAAAGCCTATTCCTAATACAGTTTTCAAATCTTTTCAAAGTTGAAAAAAATAAAAATAACTTAAGGAATAAATGAAGAAGTCTCTCCAATTGCATCCATGAACTGTGAAAAGAAATCGCTTTGTTGGTGTTGGCTGGAGCCTCAGAAAATGACTACAGAAAACCCATTCAGGTACTCTGTCTGAAGCAATGTCTTCCCATGACAGAAGTATTTCTCCGCACTTAGGGATGAAAATAAACCACACGGAGAGGATTTGACAAGAAATGTTTGGTGCAGGCAAACATTTGGTACATATTTCTCTTATATTTCAAAGCATCAAAACTTTGCATCTTACTATGAGAACAGAGCAGATCTGTATTTTGTGAATTTAATCTTCTTATTGTTCCAGTGAATGAAGTAATGATGCAAAATTTGAAGATACTTCACTGTCCTGTAGTATACTAAAAAAAAAGGGGGAAGTATTATGTATGTTATCTTGACCTTATTGAAATCATTTAATTCAGCAATACTAGTGATACTGAACACCAGGTGCATTTAATAAATTTCATTTTTGAGATCTTTTTTTTTTTTCCCCAAAAATAAAACTGGACTTCCCTTTAAAAAACATAGCAGATTCCGATGATGATTTTGTGCACTGAACTTTTTTGAGCTATATTTTTTAAATAAGAAGGGGTACTGGTGATGCAGTACCTTTACAAGCTCAGGAGATCCTGCTGCACAGACTGCACCCAGGTTTCACACCAACTCCAAGGATCTCAGCCCAGGAGCCAGGGTGCTGACCCAAGGCTTGCAGCATTCCTCCTTGTTGCTGCAACACCCATCTGGTTGTAATGGAACCAATAACTATCACATTGAATCGGTTCTCTGCACAAAAAGCCCTTTTTAGCTTTAAAACCATAAGCTTTAAAACTCACTTAATGCTACTGTGCCCCAATTTTATAGTTTTGAGGGTTTAAATTTATTTTTTAAAAAGTTTTTTTTTTCTCCTACTGATGCTTTGTGAAAAAAGATCTGTCAGTGTCCCAGAAGTAGCAAGAGAACTTACTCCCAACTAACAGGACAAAATGGAAATCTGATAAAATACAAAAAGCTGTC
Organism: Thinocorus orbignyianus; assembly: GCA_013400375.1. Lineage (NCBI taxonomy): Eukaryota > Metazoa > Chordata > Aves > Ciconiiformes > Thinocoridae > Thinocorus > Thinocorus orbignyianus. Next base: position 554,934 of record VXBW01002014.1, on the reverse strand, counting down.
CCATGCACACACCAAGAAAGAAACTTCAGAAAAATACGAGCTTCTGCTTCAGTTAAAGCAAATTTTCAGTGGAAGCAAATTTTAACAGGTAGAAAGCGTTCAGACCCACGTGTGGCCAACTGCAGCATGGTCCTACCCTGCTTCCGCAACAAGCACTGAACTTCTTCAAAGGTAACACCTACATGTTGTCATCTGACACTGAACCTTACCTTGACTATCTCAGTGGGGGGAAAAACCCCAACAAACTACTGATGCATAAAGGCAAAAATGTTTCAGAGCTGCATTTGAGTGGGATGCAATCTCCCACACTCGGGTATTTTGGAAAATGCCCGAGATAGGAAGTCATAAGCATCTCTTGAGCTGCAATTCATGGCACACCACGAGACACCTAGGTGGCTCTGATAAGGATTATTTATTACTGAGCTCATGTACCACATAATGCTTTATATCTCTTGTGCTGGCAGATGAATCAGCACTGACTCCACAACACCCATGTGTTAATTGCACGCTGCTAGAGCAGCCTGTTTTTTCCACAACTGTAACAAAATTTAAATATTTGAGAAATACAAAGTGATACATCAAGGGAAACCCCTCGCATTCAGACTAATTCAACTATTAATTTGAGGAGCACACTGGGTGACAAACATGCACACTCTATCAGGGAGTGCAGCTAGGATCATCTGAATTGGGTGCTCTTGCCAATATAAATATTTGTAAATATTTATAACTATAGGGATTCCTGCATATGTTTAATCTCACTGCTTCCAGTATTTATGAAAACTGCACAAATGTTCACCTGTACCTGTGGTTAGTGATGCTGGTGCTCCCTTAGCATATGTGAATATTAATATATGTAATAAGAATGTAGAGCATTTCCAGGTAATTATCAACAGGCAGCTAGTCGAGAGGACTCACCAGTGCAGTGAATTTCGCCATCACATTCCTCAACTGTCTTCAGTTCTCAAGCACGTCTACCAAGAATGGGGACTGGCACCTGCTCAGTAAGCACACTGCCAACCCACTGCATAAAGAAACCTCTTTTGTAACAGAGTGGAGCTGAAACTGTTTCCTTTAGTCATTACAACAGAAGTGGAAAGGTAGCACTCCCGAAATCTTCTGCCTGCCTCCGCCCAGAAGCCAGCCTGTGCCCCCTGGGAAGTGTGTGATGCTGACAGCAAAAATCCCACTAACCAGAGAGAATGAGGACATATTTCATGAAGACGTGTCGCATTAAGACTTGCACAGCCACTCCTTGACTTGCTACTTGAGCAGTAAGACTGCAGATCCTTCCTGTATCTCAGTCCCTTGCAGACACTACCTTTATTCTCCCCTCAAAAACCAGGCACTGCTCTCTGCCCACGCTCTTCTGCTTCTCTCTTCTCATACAACTGTGGTTTTAAAGGTGCTTTTGTCATTTACTTCACAGGCCATGGTAAAACTGATTAAAATCTGCAAAGCAGAAGAGGTTTGAAGCTTAGACTACGGCTTCTCGGTTTTTCATAATATATATTTTGAATAGCTTAATGCAATTAGTGGAAGACAGTATAAAACTATCTGTACCCAGACAGCTCACCCTTAATCATGCAGATAACCACACACGCAAGACTGGGTGAACAACAGTTGGCATCCTTATTGCCAACAAATGTTTCCTGTAATCCAGAGCAGCTTAATTTTGTGTCCGTCTCCTAAACTGCATCTCGGTCTATGCCCGAGATCACCTACTAAAGATGCTTCATCATGGTGGTAAAACACCCAAAGCACTTCTGCTCTTCATACCTGGAGCAATTCTGACTTCCACCCAGCTCAAGGCAGCTAGGTTAAGACGAAACACTGATGAAAAGGCAGCCTGATCATCCACCTATGGGCCAGCATTCCCCCTTTCACGTACATGTGGTTTCCATCTCAGACCAGGGTCATGCTGGCATGGTCCAGTCTGCCATAAGACTGCAGCCTGAGGATTTCTTCCAGGCAAGCTCAGAGAATTTGTACAATTAGTTCATCTTCCACCCTTGAACAAGAGGTTGGTCTCTCATGGAAGCGATAGTTTCCAAGAAATTGTAGGGAGATGCAAGTAAAATACTAGCGTCAAACTCGACAATTTAATGCCAGACAAAACCAAAAACGGTCCCCAAGCAAATCTTTTCAGCACTCCGTGAACTTGTGCTGAGTTAAGACATGACTCAGTAAGTGCTTTCAGAAGCTTCAAGTAATTGTTCTCTCCCCTAGCAGGCAGCAACGTTGGAGTTTTGGTGCAAATGGCATTTTTAAGACAAAACATATGCCACCTGCTTTGGCAAAATTTTACAGTTTTTTTGGGGGGAGTGTTTAAATCAGGTCTTTAAAAGGAACTGGAACTGAAATTCTGTAAAAATAAAGGAAAATTGTACATGATTATCAAGAAAGAACACACCGAGACACATACACACTAAATCACCCCCTGAAAAACTGTAAGGATGCAGATGGAAGCAAAGCACAGATTTTGACAGATTTCTGGGAGAACTGCTGAATGGGGTTATTTCAGAGCGATCTCAATGCTGGCCCTTCCTTTGGCTGGACTCTCTGCTTCATGTTCTCCCCATCTTGTTTACTGAAGACTCAGGCCATGGCTCCAGTTTCAGGATTTGCTCTCTTGGCTCCATCACAGTGTGTTTTCATTCCGGGCAGTACAGCAGATACCTCCTGGAGCAACGGAGGCTAGTCAGAATTAATCAGTTGTACTGGTAGATGGGGGCAGGGGGGAAAAATGTTGTGGTTTTCAGCAGAAGCCAAGACATAAAAATCTGAAAGCCCAGTTCAGAAGAACGAATGTCTGTCATCTCTTTTCTTGGACACATCAGCAGCTGAACATATATTCAACATGCCCCCTTCCAGCTATCAGGCAGGCTGACAGCAAGCAGTCCTGTGCCAGAAGCTCCCACAGCCAGCATCTCTTCGCTGTACAGGGAAACCATCCTTACCAGCTGACAGCTTCCCAAGCAAGAGATTGATCTTGCTTAGACACATCCTACTGAGAACGTCTGGTGTTCATGTTTATGAGGGTCAAACGTCTTCAGGAAAGGGAATGACGGTTTGTTCCCTGATCATTTGCTCTAGGTGAAAAGACCCCACGTTGTTAGTTTGGCAGTTTATATATGGATACGTAATTCCGTACTCCCGTTTCCTTTCCATGCCATCACTCCTCATCTCTCCTACAAGGCTGAAAGCTTGCACAGTGGCTTCATCCCTCTGAACTCAGAATATCTGCAAAGGCATAGCGCGAGGAATGCTTTTATATGTGCCTTTTGCTCCCTGACTGCCGTTCCAGACTAGTTTTCACCCTTTCTCCAGAAGCAGAGTATCTGAGAGGTTTTCTAGAAAGCAGCGAGTTCAATTTGTAGCATTCAGCCTCCAGTTCAGATCCTTCTCCCATTTTCACACCTAAAGGTGAGGAAAACACTTTGTGTTTGCCTCTGTTGTGCTTTACATGGTTATTACTGAAGGAAAGGACAAATCTGTACACGTTGCACCACGAGCAGGGAACATCCACCTGATCAGGGATGGCAATTAGGAATCTCCGTAAATCAAAGAACCGTATAAATTGTCCTGAAAGGAAGGAGCCCCAGATGTTTAATGCTAAATGAGATTTTATCATGCTGTAGGTGATCAGGCTGCAGTCCTTGGAGGTGCAGTTTTGTCCTCTGTGAACTGTTTCATGGCGCAGAGGAGCTGGAGTGGGAATGTTATACTAAGATCAGTATCAGGAATGGAGATACAGGACAAATGGATCCTGCAGCGGGAGGAACTGATGAAGTCATGAGATGGGAGACCTCACCACAGTGTTCCTGGCAGGCTTCTCAAAAAAACAAGGGTAAAAAAGAGGGGGGGAAGCACAGAGATCAGAACAGCACTGCTGGCAGCATGGCTACTGACAGACAGCATCAACTGCCACTTGTGTGTGATTTCAGATTCAGCTCCATCTGAGGGAGGGTGACATAGAGGTGAAGTGGACTCCAAAGTGCTGTTTTTCATCTGACAGGAGGAAGCAACAGCCCCAGTAGCTGCAGTGCCTGGAGATGAGTGTTCAACATCATCTGATACTCGTGCAAGCACAGCAGAAGCATAGTTTTTAAAGGTAACATGCCAGCAGTGTAAATACAGCATTGATCATTTTTACACACCACCACTAGTTAAATAGGAAACTTAACTATGGAGATTAATAAAACAATATTTTTAATATTGTTTGTATATGAATGAAGTTATTCACAACATGATTTAAGTTTTAATTGCAACTTCATTCTCCCATACAATAACTGAATTTTGCTAAGACACGATACGTAGCACAGGACTTAACAAGTTTATGAATGTTAATTTATCAGTAATGGCATACATTAACAGGTCAATATTCCTGGCATAACAGTGGGATTTACTTGGGTATTTCTTTACCCATGCCCCGGATTCTCTGTGCTCTGACTATGCCTAATTTATTTTACTTATTTCAAAAATNTAGGACAGGTGGCTCCATCCCTCTGATCAACTTCATGGCCTTCCACTGGACCTGCTCCAACAGGTCCATGTCCTTTCTATGTTGAGGACTCCAGAGCTGGACACAGGACTCCAGGTGGGGTCTCACAAGAGCAGAGCAGAGGGGGAGAATCCCCTCCCGTGACCTGCTGGTCACGCTGCTTTTGATGCAGCCCATGATGGGGTTGGTTTCTGGGCTGCCAGTGCACACTGCCGGCTCATGTTGAGCTTCTCATCCAGGAGCACTCCCAAGTCCTTCTCCTCAGGGCTGCTCTCCAGCCATTCTCTGCCCAACTTGTATTTGTGCCTGGGATTGCCACGTCCCAGATGCAGGATCCTGCACTTGGCTTGGCTGAACTTCATGTCATTTGCACTAAGCCCACCTCTCCAGCCTGTCCAGGTCCCTCAGGATGGCATCACTTCCCTCCAGTGTGTCAACCACGTCACCGAGCTTGGTGTCATCCGCAAACTTACTGAGGGTGCACTCTATCCCACTGTCCATGTCTCCAACAAAGATGTTGAATAGTACCGGTCCCACTAATGCTGAAAAGTCAGAGGTATGAACTGCAAAATACTTCTTTTTCTCCTCTTTATTTTTAAATTCTAAATTGAGTAGAGGCTATTAGGCTTCTAGCATTAAAGAAAAATAAATCATTGTGCCATAAACATTTTACTGGGAGACTAATTCATGACATAAAGGATGAAAGAACAGAAATTTGATCATTTCAGAAGTTGTTTGGACTCCACAGAAAAAGTGAACGTGTACTACCAAAAGACCCCAACATAATAATCCTGTATCTCTGTCACTGAGTGTACTTTGCCACTTCTGCTACTTATCTCAGGCATCAGCCTTTAGAATACCTAAGAAGTCAGTTCAATATAAGCCCAACTTCAGTAGATTAAGTAACAAGAAAATGTACTGGGTGAATGTCTCTGGCCTCACCAAAGCAATGTGGATCAGCCAAGCTCAGGGGGCAACAGGCTTTTCACCTCCCAGCACTGATGGGTCAGAAATTCTCCATATTCTGCTGAAAAGCTGTGAACCCCAAAGCAAAGACACTTGAGAAATGGTGCAAGAAGGACAAGGCTGGCTGTTACCAGCAGATTCCATGGACACTGGTACAAGGATTCACAGGATGAAAGCCACCGCATCCACCAAATGCAGTGAAATCTGATGCCACTTTTGACGGATGATTTTGCATCTCAAACCTTGGAAAATCTGGAGTTCTCATTCTGCTCTTTCCATCCCACAAACCGGGGCGCATCTCTGAAGTCAAAAGGAAATGTGCTGCTTTTACCAGCTTTGAAGTAGGTCTGAAGCACTCCAGCTTCAGTCCAGAAACCACCAGCGCTAGGTTGGAAGATGCCCAAATTTACCCAGTCTGCTGCACGACAACTTCTCCCACCGAGAGATGAAGGCTACAGGCGTCTAAGCTGCAATACAAGCTTGTTGTCGTTACCCACCCCTCTGTGTGCAGATTTGTCCTCAACTGTTCTTGGAAAAAAATCTTGAAGTTGAGCATAAGGAAAGTCACCCCCCAGCCTTCAAAGAGAGCAAACGCTCTGATCTTGCAAAAGCCTTCCCTGGGGTTACTTCTACCAGAAATTATGTTCTACAGGATTCAGGTCTAAGTCTCGGAGTCAGCTCTGTGTACCAGAAAATGGAGGCAAGGTCACTGAAAAAGAACAGGAAGCCATCTAGAAATAGCAAAACAGAATGGAACAAAGCATTCAAGTAGTAACGAGGCACAAAAGGTTCTGTCTTTTTTTACTACCAACTGCAGGCAGCTACAGTTTTCTAAGGTGAATAATCCTACCATGGAAGAATATACACAGACGGAGACCCCTGGTATCTCTGGGCTTTTTAAATTTCTCTGGAAAACAACGTAGGCCATGGGGAACAAGTGCTCTGCAGAAAAGAGGCACAAAATGGAGCAGAGGGAGTCCCTGTGTGCTGCTGCTGCAGGCAAGAAGGATGGAGCAGGCACACTCAGCAAAGGGAGTGAGGGAATGGGGAGGTAACATGGAATTTTGTCCCTTTAAGAGACGAATGTGAGGAGCAGGACACAGGGGGAAGGGCATGCTTTGCAGGAACCAAGGTGCCGCCTTCAGCAACCCCAGCCCAGGGGGAGAGGGAAGGTGCCACCCAGCACAGCTGCAAGAGAAAAGCAGGTAACACCAACCCCAACAGCAGATTTGAAACAAGCCCAATTTTTCCTGTTAAGTAGGAATCAACACAGAGAGGTCACAGAAAGAGGCTGGAGGTGTTATCAGGGCTACACTGAAAGCAGCCACGCTAAAAGACGATGTGACATGTGTTCAATGAGCTATTCTGCAAGCAAACCTGCCATTCCAATGGCATCAATATGACACCCATAAAGCCTAGAGATCCTTGGCAAAAAAATTACATTTTCTTCACAGCATTGCAAAATCTGTCCATAAGAATCCCTGAAAGGCTTTTGCTATCCACAACAAAAATAAGGCATGGTCAGAGAGTTTCACCCCATGTCTCTGAACAAGGGGCTAACATCTCAGATGTACCACTTCTCAATCAGTGCTCAGAATCTATACTGATAAAAATAAAGTCATTTTTAAACCAGCAAAAACTAACAAAACTATCCCCCGTAGGCTTTATCTCCACATCGCTATCTATATATATAAAGCCAATGTCTGAAAACATTCTATGTATTTTTATTTATAGCCATAAAGACACTAAGCAGCACAGCATACTCTTAAACACAGGAAATCCCTGTGTTAATAAAAACAAAACAGTTTAAGGCTCACTCCTTAACAAATTTGTTACAAAGCTCCCTTTGCTGTTGGTGCTTACATGCAAACCCATGACTTCTCTGGCCACCCTGTATAATACATAATGTATAATTATAATACATAATATGTAAGTCTCCACATACAGACTAGCACTCCCTCTGCTACTGATGCACACAAATACCCTTTTCTTGGATGATGGGAAAACCAGGAATCACATGGCATGACAGAATTAACATCTTTGCATGCCTCCAGGTTAGGATTTCAGGTCCACGAGGAGCTGTGAGGCTCAGCTGCCCGCCTCTGCTGCCATACCATCCACACCAGGACTCTTCTGGTGCCTGCTGCCATGTGCTCACACTGATGTGCGTCAGCATCCTGAGTAAGTTTCCAGCTTTAGCTATAAAACAGCCAGAGCTGGGAAGATCCCTGCTCCGAGCTCAAGCAGTGCAGGAACAAAGAGATAAATCGCTTTACCTACCACATCCTTCACTTGCTTTGCTGAGCATTCATCACCCAAGGTGCCTCTCAGCCTGTCAAAATGCGAATCCTGCCCCTCTTCTATCATCTTGTTCCGGCACTTGACCAGAAGGCAAATGGAAAAGCTTTTGGTAGCTTCCAGCTGATCTTGGCTGGAAATGACTGACTCGCAAAGGAAAAAATTCACTGCTGATTCCTTCGCAATCAAAGGTCAAGCAAAGCTCACACTGGGACCTGCAGAGATGGCTTCCACCATCTCACCAGCAACAGCCCGGGCGCCAGGCTCCTTATTCCATACTTGTTTTTAAGGAAGGCAGATCTGAAGGCTATAAATATTGTTACACATCTGGCGAGGCACACTGGAATGGAAAATCCATCTTGCTGAAGGTAAGAGGCTACAGCAGAGAGGAGCCATTGCCTCTGTCTCCAGCCAGCCCACAGCAGCCTCCAGCGCCCACCAGCTCTGACTGCCTCTCCTGCACCCCTTTCCGATGTCAAGCCTCAGCAAACTGCAAAGATGCACAGTACTTGTGAAAGGCAGTTTGCTCTATTTCCATATGGTGTGAAGTCTTGGCTTGGCTTATTTTCCCTAAACACGTCAGGGTTTTCTCATTATTCCCCGCGAGCAATGATCCCACTCCCTCTTTGCTCCGAGCTCTTTGTCCATTATACTTTCCTTCCATAAATATTACTTCGCTCCCAGCCCGGCTCTTCAAATTATACAATCTCATGGAATTTGCCACCCTTACGTGGCAAATCTTCCGAAATGTTATATGTTATATCTTCCAAAATACATAGTCTATAAAAGCAAAGGACTGCTTGGGGAAAAAAGAGAAGGGATTGCACGTCCAGGCAGAAAGACTTGCAACCATCCTGTCGTCTTCTCCTCTTGCACTAGGTCAAAAAATTAAAACTGGCTTGCTGGAATAAAAGCAAATTCTGGAAAATGCCAAAACTTCAGATTTCAACAGGAAAGAGTTATCTACTTGAATAGAAAAACAAGACAGACAAGACAAGCCAGCATTTTTCAAGGAAATCACATTTGCTTAAGAAGAACTTCAGATGTTTTTTATAGTAGTGCTTTCTTTGGGGACTGGGAGGCAAAGATGCTCCCCCCCCCTTAATTCACATCGAGTCAGAACAGTTCCTCTGTTCACACCAACACTACAGTAATAGAAGAAAGCAAACAAACGGGTTTAATGTTTAAAATTAATAAGCTCTTTAAAATCTTCATAGTGCTGCTTGCTGTAACTTTGCAATGATGGCTGTACAAAATACTGAAAAGTTGTTTAAGAAATACATCAAAACTATTCTTTACTTTTAGCAGCAGGTGCCCAGCCACTGAACTTCTTTTGACAAAACTATTCAACATCTTTAAGTAGAAGAGTGTGAAAGTACTTAAACCTGAACATCTTGATCTACTGCAATGCTTGCTCTGCATACGTAACCATACACAGACATGGGTCTGCTCTATCCAAAATATGCTACAATCCAGGACTTATAAGCAGCAGGATTTACAAACGGGCGTAAGACTGGGTAAAGCACAGGAATTGCTGCTCAAGTACACAAACAGATTAACATGTAAATTGTTCTTCACACAGCAAGATTAAGATGGTGGATACCAGGCTGTAATGAAAAAAGCCAAATTAATTGCTTCTACCTAGTGGTAGATATGCAAAAGAGGGTAAGTTTTGAGCTTTGATGTTTGCATTTTTAATTTTTGGTTTGTTTCATTACATTTCGATGTTGTTCTGATGCTGAAAATTCTAGCCAAACTGCAGGAGCCCCATATTTTTGGAAAGGAAGAAGGCTTGCAAGATGCACAATCACTTTGCAATAGCTGCTGAAAGTTTCCTCTCTGAATCAAAAATCCCCAATGTCAGGGAAAACCCCAAAGAAGTCTAAGAACCAGCCCCAGTGCAGCAGTAAGGCACGCTGCAAGCTCACTCTAGTCATTCCATACAATCCTAACCAACAGAAATCTGGGTAGGTTTAGGTTCCTAAGCCTTTCTTTACCCAAAGTGAGACTTCACCTCCCCCTGAGAACAACCTTGAGAATAAAAGCTTGTAGAAGCAATGGACTCGTGACACCTTCATTACAATACCTCAAATTCAGGCTACAAAATCACTTTCAGGTGAAGAATCTCACAGCTACATTGCTCAGCCTAAAAGGTCTCTGCATATTGAAAAGTTCACTTTGCAGACAGGAGACTGATGAAATTATTAATCTCTCCAGTGACGCCATAAACCAATCAGCAAATGAAGCTAATTTATTCTGAGCTCCCAAAGAGGATGTCAAGAATCCACTGTTTCCTTCATGTATTTACTTCAAAGATTCAGAGTCTTAGTAAGCAGCAGAGATGTCAGACTGCATTCCCACTCTTGCTACTCCCCACGCCAGGGACATGCCCCACAGTAGCGCATCTGCTTAGACCTTTCACAAACCAGGTGAGTTTGCCTGCTGTGCACCCCCTGCCCGCGGCGTTAAAAGATGAGAGGAGAAACAATACGAAGCATTTCCTTGAGCCAGTGTCTGTGGCAAGAAAAAAGCCCTCCCTTGCCCGCTTGGAGCTGCGCTGCCACGTACTGCACACCCAGAGCACCTGATTTTTAGAAAATGCCTGAATTCCTCCAAAAGGAGCACTGCGTCTTCATTCAAGACAATCTCTACACCAAATTTCACAGTTCAAACCCTAGTGCTTCACTTACACAGAACAAAAGTTTTTAATTTGCTTTAATATCCCCCCTGCTTTTTTTCATAAGCCATAAAGGAGCTGAGCAGCTTAAAGTTCAAAGTACAAGGTTGTAAATTTCAGTTCTCTGGTCAAAACAACAGCTTCCCTGCAGTCTCTACACTTAACACAGTTGCTAGTTTCTGAAAGTTGTTTTAATCTAAGAGTCATCAAAATGTGGGCTGACTTAGGAACACAAATGCAAGAAGTTATGTTTTCATAAAGAAAACACATCATAATTACATGCTGGTATATGGTTTTGAGTTTCTTTTGTATTTGAGATATCATGGGATTTATTTCAATAACATGCGGTTTAATTTTTAAAGCAATTCTATAGTTAGGATGATGCATTACTATTGGAGATCCCCTCACAGGTTGTCCTTCTTCATAAAGGATTATATCACTCCTATTTTAAGTTTTTCATCCAGTTAAGATTATACGTTAGAGGAAGAACTTCACCACCTAGCAGGCTAGATATACTGTGCTAACTGGCTGCTCAAAAAATTAGATCCCAACTTCCTTATAATGCAGTCTTGCACCAGAATCAGTCACAGACTTAACATAAATGAGAGCCAGTATGCTCCCATCATCAGTGCCTTATCCATTAAATCTGAATGGCCCTTTCTTAGTTTTAATAGGCAAATATCTAAAGGCACATGCAATGACAAGGAAATAATGGAAATATTTGTTACAGAAAGTTCCTACCCTGAATGCACTATGTGAACCGCAGAAGCTGTAAGGGTTCTTGTGCTGTTTGTGCATGAATAGATACATATAGAGTCACCTGTATAGACGCATAACTACATACATACATGCATACACTTATGCAGACATACGAATATATATATAAATGTATTTTCACGGATGTACCACCCCACGCCTTTGTCCTTAAGGGAACAGAGGACTCACTAAGGACACAGGCACTTGCTGTTAGTACTCTTCAAACAGCAACTGTTCTTACAAACCCACGCTCATATCTGCCTTTGAAAAGTCTGTAAATAATACACCATTAACTTTTAATCCTATCTTCTCTGCTCTGACATGTATTTTCTATTAAAATGGAAGTTATATAAGGTTGAATTGAGGTTGCTTTTTAATATTACATTAATGCTATTTACCATGTGCAGTGCTAATTCCCCTTTGAAAAGACAGCATCTTAGTGATCCCGAAAGCTTATGTTACCATAGCAATAGTCTATCACTGTGAAATATTTATATAATGTCTAATGTTTTCACTATGCAACAGCCATGCTCTAAACTGCACTTCCTACTCACCCTGCACATTACGCTTCCTCTCCATCCCATACAACACCATAAAGCACCCAGCTGGTGCCTGCCCTGCAGCGTGCAGCTCCGAAAAATCCCCTGGTGTGCAAACCTACCTGCGCCCGTTCCACCAGCATGTCCCATTCCTGCAGAAACACTGAGGTTCAAAGGTTTGCTTTGCACCCTGTGTTGCCAGCATACGTCCACTGAGCAGTTATTTGCCATTCCACTTCCAAATACATGATGTTAGTAACAGGTAGCCCTAAAAGCCTTCCCATTGGGTTATATTCTACTGAAATTTGGCTATACAAGTTTTCCAAAATCAGATGTAGGTCTTGCAATCCACCTGTTGGCAGCACAGAACAGGATTTCTGAATATACACAGACAGGTTTAACATGTCGATGGCTTACCTGGCTTCCTATTCTCGAAGTTATCTCAACATTTAAATCTCGGTTATCACATCCCTTTACAAAAGTTCATTCTTTAAACAGGGTTATCAAGACCAGAACAGTATTTGCACCCCCAAAATAAATTCGTACGTGCATCTCCTGGTCAGGGGATGCTCTCACATGCCACCCGTCACCTACTTTGATGTGCTCGTGCAGCTGGGCCTCGTGCTGCCGGGAGAGTTGCTCGTGCTGCCGCTGGAACTCAGCAATGAGAATCTGTCTCTGGATCTGCTGCTTCTGCTTCAGGGCCAGGAGCTCCTGCTGGAGCTGCTGCTCGCGCAGCGTGGGTTCTGTCACAGGCATGGAAAACTGGTGGTCCAAGCGCAGATCCATTGGGACGGAAGCTGGTGCAACTTGCAAGGGCAGTGCTGTGGTCACATCAACTACAATATGAAAACATAACAGTGGAGATTAACATATTGCTCACTCACATAGGGATCTAGTTTTTATACAGTGTCCTGCAAAGACCTCGAGAAACCAATCAAGAACAGTCCCATTAAACTTGAACCTATTTTTAAATGGCAAAAAAGCACCACAGGAATTCAGAGTTCAAGCACATTTTCTCCAGCCACCACCTCCTACAAATACACTCATTTTCTAAAAGCAAAGGACTTCAGCACATTGCATGTGACCCTTTTTGATATGATGCCATATCTGCCTATTCAAAACATTCATCTCTGTTCCACTCTTCTAGAATCACTTGAAATGAGAAGGCTAAAGATTAATCTAAGACTTCACAGAAAGGATCAATCTTAACTTACAGCAGATCAACTGATGGACTCCTGTGCTAAGGAACACGAGGTTCCCACTTTAGAAATTTATGCAGAAAAACACAACGCGCTGTATCCTTTGATACTCAGCTCCATTGAAAGAGATGCACACTAAGAGAAGAAAAACAGGGAAAGCTATCACCCCGATTATCTACGGACCAAAAATCAGTTCTTTGCAAAAAAGCATCTCCCTGAAGACAAGGGTCTTGTAAAAAAGGGCAGCAACAGATATCTACAAAAATACCTTTGCAATACCTGAACTCAGCTTGTTTCTACTTAAAAAAATAAAAAATTACTGCCATACCAGGAATGACTAAAAATTTCTAAATTCTGCCTGAGTGACAGTTCCATGTTTCACATGTACACCAAACACCTGCCACATTTAATGCCTCACTGTATAGGGCAATCGCTCAATAACTCTTCTGATACCTTCCAATGAACATCATCTGCAAAATAAAAGAGGCTAACCCTTCAAAAACATTGAGCTTCAGCAAAACTAGAAATTATTTTTGCTTTGTTGCTTAATATTTAAGATGTGTTTGTGGAAGGTTAGGAGGGACCACCAGCAGTATCACTGAGGATGGATCCGTCACACATCTGCTGAGACACCCACCCAACACTGAAGGGTTTCCTGAGGCTTACCTGGGAGTCTGTGGGGCTCCTGCATGCTCCTGGGGAAGGTTATGAGATTCTCCTGGGGGTAGAGATGCCACCCTACTATGCAACCAGCAGTATGAGCCACCAGGAGGTCAGCCCCAGCAGGGCAGACATCCTATGGCAGTTTTACTATGTGAAAGCTAATTTATCTGTCTACAAACGAACCAGCTGGTGAAGTAAATTCCAATTCAAAAGGAAAAAGTATAGAAAACACTTAGGAACTGAAAAAGGCTTGAGGAAAAGTTTTACTAAGACAGATCGCCAGTTTTCACCACCCACATGTCACTCGCAAAAACGCTACTTGAAGAAGAACTTTCATTTTACACAAAATTAAACTCATACTTCACTTCAAGCCTGATCATTGAACCCGAGGTCTGATTTCAGCCACCTCCTCATGGATGCAAGACAGAAGCACAGAAAAGGGTGGCTGCATTCTTCCAAGCAGGGTGTCCTCAAAGGTCACTTGAAGTCAACTGTAAATTGTTAGAAATAATGAGGACCCAGCACTGACCACAGCATGCAGCCCTGGTCACATAGGTGACTTCACTGTCACCCTTCTGTGCCATCCCCTGGAGCGCCACAGCGACAGGCAGCAAATGCCCACACAAACCTTTACAAACTCTGTTAGGACATTAGTATCATCAATCCCAGTGGAAGAGTTTTAATAGGTTTTCCACAAATGCTATCCATGTATTTGGTTTTGCCAGTAACTGGTGCGTAAGAAGTTGATGCTGGTAAAATCTGAAGCTAAATAAAGCACAGAAAATAGATTATTAAAGAAAAAAAAATCACACACAAAAAAAACCCACAACGAAACAAAAAAACAAAACCAAAAAACAAAACAAAACAAAACAAAAAAACAACAAAAAAAACCAACCAAGGCTGCAAGGCAAGAACAGGGATCACAGGAAAGCTAACTCCATCCCCGATCACAGCTCCTTGGAAGGGGGCACACAGGGCAAAGTGGTGAGGTTTTAAAAAGCACAGCCAGGCCAATGCTGCTGGAGCTGAGGGAGGAAAATAAAAAATATCATGTACCAAGAGATGAATGCAAAAATTTTGCTCTGTCTATACAAGACCAATTTCAGGGAGAACATCATCACTTCTTCGAAAGCAAAGAAATACAATTTAGCAGAAAAATATAGCTTAGTGTAGGAAATGGAAAGTACAGTAAAGAAAATTACTATTACTTTTGTCTGAAAATAAACATGCAAAAAAGAAGGGATGGCCTGTACAGACCACATTATCCGAGTTGAACTCCTTAAAGGTTCTGGAGAAGAGAGTCAGTCCATGGTTTCCTGTACCTCACAGCAGGTTGTTCCTCCAGAATCCCTGGGGTCCAGGCACTCCTCCGGGGCTGGGAAAGCAACACCACCCAGCTGCTGTCTGAGGCCAGGGCCATGGCAGGTACCCTGCCACGCTGCAATCCCAGCTCTGGTCCTGCTCTGTCACATACGTCCCTCCAGAAGCAGGCTGCAGGGCTGCAGGAACGCAGCACACGTGCAAAATCAGCATGCTTCCCTCTCCCTTGGCTCAGCTTGGGCTAAGGAGGAGGAGGAGACCTTTCCTTTTTGGATGGAAAAATTTTCTGCAAAAGGTCACATTACTGGAAGTGTTGCTATTTTTCAGCCCACGAGCTCTTCCCTCTACTTCCCTATTGTTTTCCTTCCTGTGGCCTTTTCCCCACTCCCCTCTCTCCTCCGCAGGACCAGAGCTGGGATTCCTTCCATGGGTCACTGAGCTACAGCCAGAGATTGCTGGGGAAACCTCAGAGCAGCCTTCCAGTGCCTAAAGGGGGCTACAGGAGAGACAGGGAAGGACTCTTCATCAGGGAGCATAACAATGAGATCAGGGGTATTGGTTTTAAACTGAAAGAGGGGAGATTTAGATTAGGTATCAGCAAGATGGTGGTGAGGCACTGGAACAGGTTGCCCAGAGAAGTTGTGGAGGGGTTCAAGGCCAGGCTGGATGGGGCTTTGAGCAACCTGGTCTGGTGGGAGGTGTCCCTGCCCAGGGCAGGTGGGGTTGAAACTTGATGACCTTTAAGGTCTCTTCCAACCTAAAGCATTCTAAGATTCTATTTCAAGGAGAAAGCCATAATCTTGCTTAGAATCATAGTTAGGCTTATAGATAACCCCTTAAACCCACCTAAACATATTTTTGAGTATGCTCCTAAGCCCTCCTCGGGATAGGCCAATGCTCTCCTACATGGTCAGTACCAGGGTTAGCCCTTTCCCGTTCCTCCCCACGGAGCACCCCTACGGCAAATGCTGCAGCCACTCGCACAGAAACAAACCTTCATTCATTTTCCCTGCAAGCCAGTGGGTTCTGACAGCTAGAAACCAGCCCTGTAGAGGCTATCTTGTTTCACGGACTACCGCTTTTGAAAGTTCTTATCTCAGGTGCCACACTTCAAATTAGATCCAGGTTTGCCAGGATTTCAGTATTTCAGAGTGACAAAAGGATGTTTTGGATTCCTTGAGTACTGCTTAAGTTCAGGCAACCCCGTAGTGGTCCTGTATCTGTACAGTACCTGCCCCAGCAGCACAGTGTATGGGCAAGAGGTGAGATCTGAAACCACGCTATGTCCCAAGACTGTGGGAAATGGGATGCATCTTGGAAAACTACAAGAGTAAAGTTTCCATGCCAGCAAAAATCCCATTACTATGTTGGATCCTTGCAGAAAATGGGGAGAGAGAGAATAAAAGAGAGTTCTAATGCAGACAAGGTATTTATAGCTATTTGGTCAAAACCAAAAAGAAGCCCCCAAGAGCAAGCCACCTTTGAGAGTACGATGCACTGTGGCTATCAAGAATGCAACCAGCTGCATACAGATACTATACCCTGAGCATTAGTAATGTAATTACTGTACGTTACAAAAGACAAACAGTGATTACTCCTGGAATAGCAGCAATTTTATCAGGTTCCAAATTTAGGGAAACGTCAGGGGTTGCCATACTGCTTCACCATGGGAAGCAGCTTTCCAGAACAAATTAGATCCACCTTTAAAAGATTAGCTGAAACAGAATTGTACAACTCAGCTCTGTCTTATCCCACCAAATCAAATATAGCAACTACACCAACACAAGGACGTAGACAGACCTGACCATCAGCAATGCATGGGTTCCATGTGGAAGCAACGTCCAGGCAAGTGCTCAATACAGACACAAGCACAGTGTTGCTGGAGCTCTCCTATTATTTTCCCCCCTCCCAAATTTATAGACACATACCCCAGATCTCCAAAACTCCCCAAACTCGAGTATGATTTAACACAACTTCGTAGCTCCCAAGGCTCCAGGAGAGCTCGAAACAGTTAATCGTAGGGATCAAATCCAATGAGTCACTAAACCAAACAGGCAGCAGAGTCCGTGAATCATAAGGCTTTTAAATGCATTGACTATTTTTATGTCCAGATAAAGATTTCGGAGCACCTGGCAATAACATCTTCCATCTTTTATACATGTGGATTAAAGGTCAGCATTACTAACACAGAGGTAGCAGTCACTTGCTCCTGCTTACCCAGTCTTCACGTAAATCTGTTTACCTTCAATACAGCTCACTGAATTAGTCAAAGCTATTTGGGCTGAATGCAATTTTCCTTGACACTTGCATGCTTTTTCCTACACACACCTTTATGATCCAAACACTGTGTTTCCTAAAAGCAGAAAATAAAAGCTTTCAACATGTTAAAATAAATCTAATTTCAGCTAAAAGCAATACACTGCTACTTGCGATTGCATCTTGAGATAAATGACCGTGCTGGATAATGGTCCCAAGAAAACTTGTCAAGAAAGCTCCTATTTCCTACCCAAAGGGACTCATCCCCCCTGAAACGCCCGATGCATGGGGCACCAGCTGCAAAGATCATGACCACAATTCCCATTCAGAGTCTTGGCCGAGGCTGCGTCATCCCCGACTTTTACTATTTCAGTCTCAAAATACCCCTATTTGAAACGCCATGAGCTCCCCATACAAGTGGCGAGTGCTTCTGACCTATGGAGCCCTCCCGAAAACAATAAAACCTTCTCTGCTTAATGAACACATCATCAAAACAAAAAAAGCCTGTATTCTTATGAATATTTTATGGTAGACTAGAAAATTGCTTTTATAGGTTCTGCCTTGAGAACATATTAATACAATCAGATTCATGACGTTAGCAAAAGCACAAAGACTATATTCAGAGTTGTAATGAGAAATGCCAAACCCATGAATTAGAAGACAAGATCGTGATCATTAATAATAAACTCATGTTCTGCCTGCCTTTTCCTTTGGAAGGAGAAAACAGGAGGAATTTTTATTATTTTCTTTTCCCAACATATACATATAGACATTTTTTTTATGGTAAAGTTACCAAGTTACCATTATTTTTATACTGTTAGAAACACTCTGCTGTTTTTTTCCCCTCCCAAAATAAATAAAACATGGCTATGCATCAAAGCCTGCCTATGTATTATACATTAATTAAGACCTAAAGCATTCCAGTCCCCATCGATTGCCGGCACAAAGTGGCCTCATGGTTGAGGTTGTAAATTTGACATCTCACAGCTTGTCCATAACAAAAGTCATCTGAAACACATTTAAGGTGTTACTTGCTGTAAATAAACTGACAATCTTAAACTTGAAAGCAAGGGTGCAATTTCTGCAAAAAAATGTTTGACATTAAAATCATTTCACATAAAGGCTGCAGATCAATACGTTATCAGATCAGTCATACGCCGAGTTTCTTACATGCTCCAAAATGGAAAACAGCTTCTCTGCAGGTACTAGCATTTTGGATAAGATCAGGGGAAGGTGATACTACTTAAATATCTGCACACATACTTAAGTAAAACTAATGTATTTTCTTCCCCTTCTCTGAAACAGCATTTTCATGCAAGCACTTAGAGGACTAAAATAGGGGATTCAGTCCTGAAAACACAATGAAACATGTTAAATAAAAACTGCAGTACGAGACACGCCCAGGATATTTGAAACAAAGATTTAAATTCAAATCTTGTTTCAGCCTAAACTTTACTAAAGCTGAACTTCAAAAATATTTCTCAAACCAGGTTGGTTGTTTTTTTAAATCAAAAACCGTTGCCAGAAACTAGTTTTTCTGTTTGTTTGTTTGTTTTTAAACCTAAGCAGCACAGAAAACCACCTCTCTCACATTTTTAATACAACATCACCTTCAAATGAAAAGTGCATGAAACATTTTGCCCGAGACCTCCCTCCCTCCGGCACCGAGCGAGTCCCACTGCATTTGCCCAGGTCCTTCCCAGCCACCCTGTTCCTCTTAAGCTGGCGATTCCCTCTGGCTCTAAGGGAGAAATCACACCAACCTCGCAAAATCTGCTGCAAAATGCAGGGAACGAACATCTGATGGAGGCTGGAGGGGAAAAAAGCAGCACGCACACACACACACACCCTGCCAGCCCTAACAGTATATAGAGTATGGACGTACCACCACATAGCAGTGACAGAGTGAGCTTAGGAGACAGAGTGCATAAAAAAAGAGCATTTGAGCTCCTACAGTAACTCCGGTGCCTTTCCAAATCCCTGCACATCAGGGAGGGGATGCTCCTCTTGGTGGCTGCAACAGAACCTCCCCAGCCAGCGCTCCGCTTCCAAACCATCCACTCGGCTTCTCCCCTGCCTCCCCATCTCCCACCCTCTCTGGACCCGGGCTTTATTTCCAACTAATGAGTTCGCTTTCTAATTACTGGCGTGCAAGCATTGCCCCTCCAGACAAGATTCTGCCAATACTGTCACATCAGCCTTTGAGCACACACACAAAAAAATGAAATACAAAAACAAGAGCCCATGTCCAGCATCCCCAGGCTCTTGGGTGCTGCCACCAGAGACAAATCCCGTGCCACCCCTCGGAACCAGCGCCCTGCCAGCACAGCACCCAGTCCTGGGATATTGAGCAAGTGTGTGCACACACCTCCCCCTAAGCATTATTTTCAGCTGCTTTCATCCCAGGGCAGGAGCCAAAAAAATAAAAAAATAAAAAAATCATGTGTTTATTTCACTGACTTTATTTCCTGGGGGACTGCCCTTGCTGCCTGGCAAGAACTTTTTGAGTTTTTAAAAATTCCCTGTATTTTGCAAGGCCTTAAAACACCAGTTCGTTGTTGGCAGAAAAGACTTGGCCGTGTCAGAAGAACAGCAGAGGCTGTGAAACGTCGCTCCTAAAACCCATCAGCTTCGGCTTCATTTTGCTTAAAATCAGTCTGGGAATGAGGGAAGGAGCAATTGCTCACTTCAAGCACAGCCAGGGGACTGTTTGCAGTGGTTTATTCTGGAAGGAAGGTTGGTGTTATTGGAGTGTTGCTGGATTATTATCATTTAAGCCGTTGCCTTCCCTCGTGAGCTGCCGGCTCTGCCCGTGCAGTGCCAGTGTCCCCTCCACTGGGCAGCTGAGGCAGGCTTTTCCAGCAGGGCTTCCACTTCCCAAAATGTCAAACAAAACTCACCGAAATACGAAGAGACGGTGAGATCAGAGCTATTAATAGAAAACAAGCTACTGCAGTATCTGACTGCAGCGCCGGGATCAAAGAAACGTATTTTGTGAGTGAAGTGGAACGAAGCTGATGCAGACACAGAGCAGCACCCTCAGAGTGCCTGAGATTGAGTTGGTTTTCATCTTCAGCATGCTAGATGCCCCAAATACGTGCAGAAATTACCAGGTGAGGGGAACACTCCCACACACATTACCATCAATGTATTCAGCTTGCACTCTTGAGAAGATTTTATCAGGTTGTACTAAAGGAGCCCGAAATCTCGTCCAGGACTTCATGCAGGTGGCAGGAGCAGGAGGTGGCAGCACCCAGGACACCAACATCCTCCGTGGCACACCACAAGTATCATGTGGGAGCAGGGTGAAAGCACAGCTCTGCCACGTTCCTCCAGAAATTTGTATGGCACCAGGGCAAAATAAATGACTACATGCTGAGCTGGGAAGGTGGTGTGCTGTGGGACAGCAAGAAGCAGCATTTCAGTTTCTCCACTTCCTACCTTTACTGTCCCAAAGGCAAGAAGACCCCAGGTGGGTTTATTTCAGGCTAGACTTACAGACCTAGCTTAAACATCACAGTGCAGCGAGCTGGAAAAGTCAGGCCGCTGTCTCACCCTGAGAAACAGTCCTCACTTCCAGGGGCAGGCCAGTCCTCTGCTCACAACAGGGCTGTGAAGATGTCCTCGTTTGGGGTAAAATGAACCAATTTTCTGTTTTACAATTTTGCTTTCTTAGCTGGGCCTCTTCTAACTAACTAAACTCTGAAATTAACAGCACACTGTTCAGAGAACTGTTTCGTCTCACAGTGATAAGACCCAATTATCCCAAGGAACTGTGTGCAGACAGGCCCTTGCTTATCCTTATTGCTGGAACAACCAAGGACAGGGAATTTTGTTATTTGCCCCATGGGAGGGTTGGAAGCGAAAAAGTGTCGAAGGGTCCCACCTGTAAGGAGGAGTGGAGAGGACAAGAGACCCAAAAACTGACCAACAGGGGTATTCCATCCCATCCGCATCGTGCTCAGTATAAAAGCTGAGGGATCAAAGGGTCAAGCCCTTTTTTCCCCTTTTCCTCTTTCTTCAATGGCCGACGTCCGAGGAGGACCCTGCCTGTTCATCTGCCTTTGATCCCGATCCCAGCGTTCCTGACTCCAGATTTGGAATACAGCTCCTTNGTTCAGAGAACTGTTTCGTCTCACAGTGATAAGACCCAATTATCCCAAGGAACTGTGTGCAGACAGGCCCTTGCTTATCCTTATTGCTGGAACAACCAAGGACAGGGAATTTTGTTATTTGCCCCATGGGAGGGTTGGAAGCGAAAAAGTGTCGAAGGGTCCCACCTGTAAGGAGGAGTGGAGAGGACAAGAGACCCAAAAACTGACCAACAGGGGTATTCCATCCCATCCGCATCGTGCTCAGTATAAAAGCTGAGGGATCAAAGGGTCAAGCCCTTTTTTCCCCTTTTCCTCTTTCTTCAATGGCCGACGTCCGAGGAGGACCCTGCCTGTTCATCTGCCTTTGATCCCGATCCCAGCGTTCCTGGCTCCAGATTTGGAATACAGCTCCTTTCAGTCACCAAGTCCAGTCTGGGACTGATGCCTGCTGGTGACGTGGTCGTTATCCTGGGAGCTTGATACGGTTTTATATATAGTGTATACCATTTTTCCCCTTTCCTTTTTGTTTTTATTAAAGTAGTTTAGTTTTTCTAAACTCCTGAATCTCTTTAATTTCTCCCTCTCCTCTCCTTTTTTTTCTAAAAGGGCGGGGGGGGGTGATACGGTTTTATATATAGTGTATACCATTTTTCCCCTTTCCTTTTTGTTTTTATTAAAGTAGTTTAGTTTTTCTAAACTCCTGAATCTCTTTAATTTCTCCCTCTCCTCTCCTTTTTTTTCTAAAAGGGCGGGGGGGGGCAATCATCTGTCCTTTTCTGATTTGCTCAGAACCATGACAGAAGACAAAAACAAGCTGCTGCAGCAGTGCTGGCAACGGAGCCATCCCCCAAAAGCAGGCAGATCCGTGCACGGCAGTCACCAGAATTTTTGCAGAGCCTGCTAGGGAGCTGCGTGAGCGAATGCAAATGCAGCCCAGATCCTTTCCTGGCTCACAGGCTCCGAGTAAACAGCAGCTGAGGTTTCCTACAAGCACCACACATGCTGCAGTTCAGCAAGGGCTGGAGTCATTCCCCGCTACGAGAAGATTTCATGCAGCATGAATGGGAAGCAAAATTAATCATCCCATCACCCACTGAAACACATTGTGAGGCACGGTACCGTAGGCAACAGATGGAGCTTTAAATGTCACTCACTCATTCATTACGAAGAAACTTTTTTGCTTATTACTATTAAGACCTGAAGACATAATAAAGGCACAGTGATTCTGGATTTCTATAACCAGCTTTTTTGATCGTAATATCTTCCCTGAAAAGATCTCTTTAGTGTTTTTCAAGAAACTCATGAGAGATCCATATACAAATTTTATTCATGACAGTAAGAAAACCTAAACTTGGAAGAGCAGCCCACTTATCCTACTTTCTCCATCTGAGATTTAAAACATTAAAAAATGTCTCTTTGCTTGAAGAAAAAGAAAAAGCAGAGAAATTAATCAACAATAGACAGAGAAATAACATTTTGTAGTGTTTACCTGCTTGCAACCTATATATATCAGTTAGAAAAAAAACCAAAAACTTTCATGCAAGATATCTTACAGGTTACAGGCATTCCTGATGGTCCCATCTAAAGTACTGCAAATGACTTCAACTCTTCTCACTGGGGGCTACAGCAAAACCCTGATCTCCTGAGCACCTTCAGCATCACACCCTGCTGCAGCAGGACAGCCAAACACTTCACGAATAAAACAGGACACTGCCAAACACACAAAATATAATTAATAAGTCCTTATGTGAATAGTTCATTTCACAGCGTCTCTGAGAAAGTCAGGAATAAAACTTTCATTGCCCAGATGTCTCTAACAGATAAGCCTGTAATGGACAGAGGAGCTCCAAAGGCGACACTCAATTTTCACAGCGTCCTCTTCAATCATTCTCCTACTCTGTCTTGTTGCTTTAATCAACAACTTCTTTAACAAACGAGTATTTTGGATGATGCCAATGCTTTTACTGAAATTCAAGATAATGGAATCAAAAGATAATGCAAATACCTTGGACTGCTTCTTACTTTAGACTTCATACAGCAGAGCTTCCTTGCATGCTGAGGGGCAGACAATCAAAATTCTGAGTTTCCACAGGAAAAAGCATACAAATAAATCCAGAAAACAAAACAAATAACATATATCCCTTCTTAAAAGGCATTCCTGGGAATATAGTATCATCAGCCTCCTTGTTTCAAGTATTATCCAGTAATTGAACCTCTTTGATCCATCTGTCTCACTGCTGTTAGTATAAAAAAACTCCTCCCCTTACCAGATACCCAAGACAATAAAAAGGTTGAAGTAAGATCTGATATACTTCTGAAAAGACAAACCCAGACGGATTTCTCATATGCTTCTCTCTAATCTCACTATGAACATCCTTCAAGGGAAAGTGTTATTTCAGAATTACACATGGAAGAAATGGAGCAGGAGCCTGCACGTCTCATACTGACATTATACATTGAAAAACTAAAAAATATCTACCCAGCTAGATATACATGGGTGAGTTTGAGGGATACACATCAAAGACAGTATTACACAAATGCCTGGACTTTCTTTTGGCGTTCTTTCTGGAGCCTGGTAAAGCAGTGACCTATATACCAGCAAGAATAAAAGCCAGCAGATGAACTAGCAACAGAGTAGGAGTGCCAAGAGTTAACCAGTGAACTTTCAGGAAGGCAGAAAACATCACAACTCCTCCTCACTAGGATGCATCAAGGAAGAATTGTTTTCCCATTGTAACTACTGTCAAAGCACGGTGGTGCCATTCACTTCGAGGGAGGGGATCCTGGGGCAGAGCAGGCAAGATGATGTGATGGGAACTGAAGTGAAGGGTGGCTGGCAAGTAGAGATGGTGCCAGCTGGTAAACAGCCAAGCCGTTCAAAAAGGAGCTGTACGATAAAAGCAGTTACGGCTACAAGAAAATGCTGTAAGCTTCCTAAAGACATGGAGGTGAGCTAGGCAAAGTCACCTACCTGCTGCTGAGAGGGAAGGAAGGCTGGTCCTCTGCCAAAACCACACAGGGAGCCTGTGGTCAGCCCCTGCTGCATCCTACCAGCTTCGGAGGCAAGGGAAGGGAATTGTTATCGCTAAAAGAAGAAAAAGCAGCAGCACAAATACTGCTGAAGCCAGGTCTGGATACTACCAAGGAAAACTGCACAGCAGAGCAGAGGCAACGCAGCAGTCTCTGGAATCAGCAGCTGGTGACTCCATGAGAACGGGAGCTTTAAGAAACAGCTCCAGATCTAACACACCGATTTATTGAGAAATTAAGCCACGGTATGTTAATTCTGGGTGAAACAAAATTCTTAGCAATTACCAGTCCCATGATATATACTATAGTTTTATTTTAAATGACGTATTCTGATGTTGTTTTTCTTTAAACACCAAACAAACGAATGGTTATTAATAACAAGCTAGTCAATTCATTTCTGCCACCAGTCAAGGGACTCCCAGCTGCACAAAAAGCCCCCAAATGTGCAAAGCAATCCCCTCCATCACGGGGAAAGAAAGAAAGCCGGGAGGGGGGGTGTGTGTGGTAAAAGCAGAAAAAACAGCAGCTAAATAGCAAACTGTAACAGGAAAGCATTCAGTAGCTCTCAAAAAAATCTCATGGATTGCTCAAAGGCTGCAGTGTTTTCAGCATTTTATTAGAAACCCAGACCCTGGTCCAAGAAGACGAGCATATGTTCAAACGGGCAAGTAGCCCACAGCTTTCTGTTAGCCCACTCTCTCATGGTTTTCGCTTTCAAAAAACCAGTCAGCATTCCCCAGTCTCACGCGTACAGCCAAAGAAACAACACACCCTTTTCCAAAGAAGAGTGGATGAATAAAGACACCCACATAAGCTCCCACTTTCCCTTGTATTTCCTTCATCATGCTTTCATCACCTTCGCTATCGCAGCCATCACTCTCAAGAGCCTTAGGAGCATGCTTACAGAAGTAGACAGACCAGCATTACTTGGGTGCAGAAGTTAAAGTCTCACCTTTATTTTGACCTTGCTACTGGAAACTTCCTAAGTAAGTAGCATCCAAGCTGAAGACAAGTAATTCACAGCTATATAAAATTTAGGTTACATCTACTACAACGAAAGCAAGAGGTGAGCAAGTCTTCCCTCACCGCTCTGATGAATTCCGGGTTTTGTTGCTTAAAAATGCGAGTGTCAAACTCCATTTAATTGTAGTTCATGAAAAAAAATGGTGTTTTTGTTAAAAGAAACATGGTCTTGATATAATTAGCTACAAACATCATCATAGTTAAACTTGAATTCTGTCAGAACACTTCCACAAAGACTTGCTTTCTTCAGTGGAACATAAGAAAGGTCAGACAGTTTTCTAACTGTTTTCATCTGGGAAAGTTGTTTCCTTAAACCAAACCTTTAATGCTGAAGCGTCTCCTTTACTGCCTGTTGCTATTTGGAGAATAAAATGCCCTGCTCCTCTGATTTCAGCACAAGCACCCAGCCTGACCAAAGAGTGCACGTGCCACCTAATATAAAGCCTAAATCACAGAGCGCAGCTAAAGAACTCCAAAACCGGTAAAATCAAAAAGAAGACTAACATAGTCTTAATGAACTTCTCTATGAAATTTTAAGTGGTGTCTCATGTACGTCAGGCAGACATCAATGTGTTTGGGAACCTGTAGCTGATCTTGACCAGAGCAAGCAGATCAGAGGCTCATGCACGGGGACCTCCCACTGTGGGCAGGCATTGCTCAGGAGTTCCACGTCCTATGCACATTTTAGCTCCGCATCAGAAGGCCAGGAATCAGATGGGTTATTTCTGTTGGACAGCTACTGCAGACTGTGAAACCTGGACCTAACTATAGGGTTTCCTGACTGTGGCAAATTAGATTATGCCTACCTACTTCTGGAGTAGGCTACAACCCTGCTCCAGTTACATTCAGGCAACAAACTTCTCTGTCAAGGGCTTGACCGTAGCCTGATTCTTCCACAAAAAGAAACAGAACGTTGTGAGAAGCCCAAAGGCAAGAGACTTAATACATGTATCGGGATAGAGATCCTATACGTATCCTTAACTACAATAAAATAAAAAATAACAATGACTGACTTTGCAGAGCACTTCAAAAAGATAAAAGATTTTGGAAAGAAATTAAATGAGATTAGCTGACCTAGGCTTAAGAGAACACTTGATTACGAAGGGGAAATATGGACAAAAGGCATTCAGAAAACTGTAACAAAGAGACAAAAAGGACACCCATACAAGCAACTGAGGAACAACTAGAGGAGAGAAGCTGAAAAGGAAAGCTTTTAAAAACAAGTTTAAGAAGATTACAGTTGATCTAGCAGTAACTTAGAGACAAGTAGAGGCAGAAACCTTTTGCTTTTAACCTCCCTGAAACAGTACACACCCTTGTTATCATCAAGAAACAAGCCAATGTCAGTGGGACTTTCATTTTTGCACTAGTGTTGCTTTCAGGAGCCCTATACTGGGCTCCCACATTTGTTGAAAAGGTTTTGAGAAGGATTATTATGAAACTCTCCATCCATTTGCAGTCTTCTGTGTGCATCTGCAAACTTAGTGTCTTTATTGATAAAGACTGCAAGCAGCAACGCATCTGGAAAATCAACAGAATGCCATCTCCCTTCAGATTAGCGAATGCACAAAGGACCACAAGGATGAGGTGGCTCCCTTAAGGTCTGTCTTCAGACCTCAAGTATCTTTTCTCACAGCAACCTACAATAACTAAAACACGACAAAGATGGGACATTTAGTTCTTGCATTTGCTTCAAATACTCCTTTGCAAAAAATTGTTAAAAGGAGGTATCCAAAGCTAAACAGATAAGCACAACGAAAACTTTCTTTTTATTAAATACTTGTTTGATGCCAGCACGCAATTAAGCCCTTTCTCTATCAAGCAAGTCACATTTTACATGAATACTATTTTATTTTTAGGGCACTCTAATGAAGGTCTACGTAACCTACAGCTTCATCCCTCAAGTGCATGAAACCCACTCTCAGCCACTGTTTTTCAAGGAATGTTAGAAATCTATTTGCATACAACCTCTTTTTGTAATTTTTCTTTTATGCAACACAAAGTTCCAAAAAATTTGCTACTGATGAAGACAGCACTTCTGCACACTGCTTGAGAGCTTGCTTAGCTCCATTGTACCTATTACTTTTGTAATGCCATTCTGTTTTGAAGCTACCAATGCCACATTTTTTGTTTCTAAAACACAGCAGGTGACGAGAAACATGACAGATACTACTTCTCTTATTTAAAATAAATACATTATAAAATTAATTCTCCTTAATGTGTAGTTACCTTATTCTGCTAAGTCATTTAAAGAAATTCTGAACTTATAGTGGGTTTTGGTGTTGGTTTTTTTTTTCTCTTCTGAAAGAACAAAAAATTTATCCGTTAAAATGTTTATCCAAAAGATTATGTTCATCCTTGCAAGGAAAACCAGACCGTTTGAAATACTCATAAAAACCAACAGCATATGTGAAAACAAGCTGTTTAGCTCTCTTTAGAACACCACCCTCTAAAAAAATATTCTTGCCCATAAATTCTAAAAAAAGAAAGAGGGCATAAAGGGAATTTTACTTCTAAATAGCACTGACAAAAGCTTAGAAACCAGTTACTGGAAATGTAAGATGTTCAAGAGCTAGAACAACCACAGAGAACAGACCCCCGTGGCTGAAAGACAGCGGGGAATACACCACTGGGAAGGATGGCAGCTGGGTAAGCCCACCAAAACTGCAAAGCCTCTGGGTCACAACACATAATCAGCATGAGCTAGGAGGTAATACCAGGTGCTTGTGGGCTCCATGGCTGCAGTAAAAGGCCTGTCTTTCAGCTGTGAGAAGCAAGTTTAATTGAGACGAAGCTAATTGCTGAGATGATTAAGGGCCATAAAAACTACCAAGAAAAGTGGTGGATCTTCCTCCCCTCAGTTCATGGGTCTGTCTTGCCAGATGACTGATGTAAACGTTTCTGGGTGGTGTTTAGCTAAAAACACAGTGGAAAGCCAGGTGAAATGACCTAATGGCACTTCCAGAGAGAATGCTTGTGTATATTTGTAGTTGCCAGATGAATCCCAGATCATGCATCTCTTGATGTG
Organism: Thinocorus orbignyianus; assembly: GCA_013400375.1. NCBI lineage: Eukaryota > Metazoa > Chordata > Aves > Ciconiiformes > Thinocoridae > Thinocorus > Thinocorus orbignyianus. The sequence goes on along the minus strand of VXBW01002014.1, from coordinate 526,581 downwards.
TCAGAAGCCCATGCCTGTAAGCCACAAAAAACTCTCATGTCCCACAGGACACAAAGCCTACAGAAGCCCTTCTGCTGTACCAGCTGATGAGCCAAAGGAACAAGCCCAAAGAATAGCACTTAGCATTTCCAAAATTCCATTGTTACAATTTTTTTTTATATACAGAAAGGTCTAGAAAGAGAACAACTTCTGTGTTTGTCTGTGTTGGACCACCCATCTTAACTACGAAGACAACTAGCAGAATTTTTAAAGTATGTCAAATCCTCCATCAGTGTTTCCATACTGAAATAAAGCTGTTTCAATTACTACAGCTTAATCCTCCTGTGATTCTGCCTGTTTTAATTGGCACGTTTCCACTTCACAGCCCATTTGCCTCAAGTTTGCTTTCCTCGTGGTAGTAAGCTTCAACTACAGACCTCTGCTTTGGTGAACACCATGAAACAGCACCAGCTCCTCTCTCCTGATCCCCAGCCCTGCAAAGAACCTGGGATATTCACTGCAGCACTCAGGCATGAGACGCCTGGGGGTTGGGAAGTGACACTTAAAACCAGAAGAGGGACAAAGCAGCAGGAGCTGGGTGGGTCAAGGAACTCCTGCTACACATGCCCCTTTGGTGCTGGGACAACTGGCCAGGGCTTTGAATAGGATGGTGAAAGGATCCAAGTGAAGCATGACCCCTCTCTGCTGGCACACCAGAGCCAGGTTAGCGGGATGACCCAGTTCTGTACGCAGTTCTGCAAGAGAAGGCTATAAAGTTAATTTACATCCTACCATGTGCAGGTGCATGCATGAAGTGACTATTAAAAAAGCCCATTATTTGCAGATCACAAGAGTAGCATTTTATTTATAAAGCAAGCTGTTAAGTCCTCTTTTCAAAGAAAAAGAATACAAACTGAATGAAGTATTGCTGTTTTGTGCAAGACACCTCACCAACAGAGGAAGTTTGAGGCGATCTGCTGTAACAGCTTTGTTTATAGATAGAACAGAACTAGAAAAACGTTATCAAACAACATTATAGGGAGGAAGAAACATTAGACTGAAATGTCTTAGAGTCGGTTTGATCACTAGTGTGTACTTGAAGTAAAATTCATTCTTAGCCTTACTCAAACTTCCTCGTACAATCATCACTTTGTCAGAAATGCCATCTCAGTATTTTTAGGTGACCATAGATTTGTTTGTACCGTAAATTTCTGGTGAACAAACTTGTTATATTTTGTAGGTCACTTGGTTTTACCATCTGCCTTGATTTATGCTCAAGTGTTGTTTTTGAAACGCCTCGTGTCACACACAATCCTGAAGATGTCATAATCAGCAGCACCTTGATTTGGTATCATCCCAATGTTAATGATAGCCATGGTTAATGGAAAAAGGTACCATCAGAAGCTTGCACCAGAGCTGCACAAAGCATTTAGCTGTGTCTGTCCTGCATTCCCCTCACCCTCACGCTGAGGGAATTACAAATTCCCATGGGAAGGCTGGTGTAGGACTGCATGAAGGGCAGGGCCAAGTGTTGAGGACAGTCAACGCCCAAGAGGGAACATCCCAGGGAGATGCCTGTCCACCACCACCACCACCACCTGCAGCAGGTAGCAGCCAGCATGCAACCACAACCACACTCATCCCTGGAGAGCCTCCCAAGTGGGGACACAGGCAGATTACCCCCATGTTAAAATAAAATCGCAAATTGAACATTTTCTCCCAGGAAATACTTTCAAGGTTTGCGCACCATGAACCTTTCACAGGAAACATCCAGCGTCATTTTTCAGTAACAGTGCCCAAAACTTCAATAAACACAACTTCTAAAAGCTTAGCATCATGGTGTGCTGAAAATATTAGTTCTAGGCTATAAATAAAAATGGACACCAGTGCTGCTCACCCTAAACTCAACGCTTATGCATAATGACATAGGAAGCAACAAAGAGGAGTGACACGCACAATCCTCTGTTTCCAGAGAAGGCACAAAGGTATATTTGGACAAACTCTACATAATAGGTTAGCAGTGAGATAAACATCATTTACAGTGACTTTTTTTAAATATTAAATTATTTTTTAAGATTTCCACTATACACATCTAATTGCCTGTATTCACTTCCAGTTACATTAGCCTGCTTTCTTCAAATCTTTATGACAGCTGAAGATAAATTTACAATAGCGTGAGTCATCTATACACAGTTGCACATGTTTATTGCTTTAAGTCAGTTTATAATGAGAACGTGTATCAGAGCAGAATGAATGTGTAGTCGCCAGCCATTGCATGATATGAAACGAAATCTGAGGTGGGAGAAATACTTCACTGCAAGACTTTTTTTTCCTCTCATTGTGAGCCCATCTCAGATGCTGGAAGCAGCAAGCCACACTGACAGCGACAAAAATAAGGCAGTATAACAACGAGGTGGTCCTTGGGAAGAAAAACACAAAATTATAAAGTAAGGTCTTGGAATTTTATAGCTGATTTGTCCTTGTTTTGACCGTAATCTCACAAGTGATGCCAGCAGCAAACCCATCTGGTACGTGTAAGACTGAGTATCTGCCACTTGTGAAAATGAATGTCTTAAAATTAGATTATGCATTGAGATTTGGTTTGCAGTAGCTTAAGAACAAAAATGTTCAGTTTAAACACCTTGCTCCTCCAAGACCATTTTACCAAGGAAGTCTAAATCTGTTTATAGCTAAAGAAATAAAGGATGATAGTGAAACCCAGGAATATCACACTTGGGCACAGCCCGGCTTGACTTTGCTTCCGCAATAACCCGGTTTATCTCATTTGTGAGACAGGCAAATAGCTTCCTGACCGCAGATCCTCCAGACGCTCATTACCTGAGGAAGACAGGTAATGATGACACTCGTGACGTTACAGCTCTCCTTTAGTCAACAGGATCAACAGTGGCAGGTAAAGAGGCAGGAACCCACAACTATAACCATATTATACATAGTGTTGAATCCCTTAACTAGGTGGTACATTTAAGAAGGGTTTAATCTCCACCATCATCTGTGTTGCTGTTAGAAACGTTCCCAATACTCACAGGCAACTATATTCTCCAACAGATGCACAATTTAAGACTTTTGGATGTAAAGTAGCACTTAGACATAAAATGGCAGTTAATATTATAATTCAAAGGTATAAAATAATACCATGCATTATCTAATGGCTACTTAGAAGCTGAAATTTTTGTCATGTGCAAGAACTTATTTTCTGGGATAGAGATTAAAGGGTGTTTTGAATTGCACACCAACTTAATAGCTAACATGCTCTACAACTGTATGAAAAAAAATGATTAAAGCTGCTTTAAAAGGACCAGAATTTTTCATAATATTATAGTGATATTTATATTGTACGTAATTCTTATTCATCTGTCACTTCACGTACCACACTCAAAAATTATTTTTCTCTTCTGCAACAGAACCACCACGTAGCTCCTGCACCCTATCCTGACCAGCATCAGTAATTTCATTAGTATATTTACATATAGTTAAATCTCGACACTGAAGTTCAAACTGATGATGTTCAGAGGGCTGGAGCCTCTCCTGCGAGGACAGGCTGAGAAAGCTGGTGATGTTCAGCTTGGAGAAGGCTCTGGGGAGACATCAGAGCCCTTTCCAGTACCCAAAGGGAGCCTACAGGAAAGATGAGGAAGGACTCCTTATCAAGGAGTACAGAGATAAACTGAGGGTTAATGGTTTTAAACTGAAAGAGAAGGGATTTAGATTAGATATCAGGAAGAAATCCTTTCCTGTGAGGGTGGTGAGGCACTGGAACAGGTTGCCCAGAGAAGCTGTGGATGTCCCATCCCTGGAAGTGTTCAATGTTAGGTTGGATGGAGCTCTGAGCAACCTGGTCTGGTGGGAGGTGTCCCTACCTGTGGCAGGGTGGCTGGATCCAAATGATCTTTAAGGTCCCTTCCAACTATAAGGATTATATGATTCTGTGATTCTTAAAAAAAAAAAAAGCAGGAAGGAAAAGTATACATTGATAAGCCTGGGAGAAATATTGCAAAAGAGCTATTGCTTGGCAGAAGTGTGAGAGCATTCACACTCTTCAGGAATTTGTCAGGGTTCAATGATACACGAGTTGCCAAGTAACTGCATTTTCTGCTTCTCTCTTGGTGTGGCACTGCAGCAAGCCTTTTCCAATCCAGCAAACAGCATCAAAATTTCAAAGCTCCCCCTCTGTGCAAAACAGCGTATCTTGTGGTGGAACTGGGTTCTTGCAAAGCAAAAAGAGTTTATCTGACAAATGTTTTTTTTCCTTGAATATGATTAAACCACATTTTTGACCCTGAAAATGTACAACTGGCATCCACAAGAGAATGCTTGGGGAAGAGGGGAAAACATGTCTTTAATGAAGCTCCCCTCAAATCTCCCGCTTCAGATTAGGGCAGAGAACTAACTTTATCTGCCCATGTCTACCTGAAATGGCTTTTAAGGCTGTTGTCAGCAACCCAAGGGGACCAACATAGAATAAAATCAAGTACAACACAGAGGCAACAGAATACTTGCACAGCACATATTCAGTACCCAGATGGCTGCAAAGATCTTCAGAGGTTTCAGTGAAGGGGGTCATCTCAAATACAGTATTTTGAAAACTAGTGCAGAAAGTTTTTCAGGAAAGTGAACTGAATTCCAGGATGCTCTTGCAGAAGCTATCAAATGTCATTCTTAGGTTGAACATACACAGGCAAAACGGTCTCAATTGCAGAAGGCAACTGAAACCCTCTTTGAGCAAGCACTTGGTAAAAGTCAGGTGAGAAGAATGCTCCAAGACGACTCTTGGCACACGGAGTTTTAAGGCTTCAGTTAACACTTTGAATGGAAAACAAGCAACATGCCTGGAAGAGCTCTTCTCCTGGGTCACAAAAGGACTGGAAGTGGTGGCAGCGTCAGCCTTGCGCCCAGCCCTGTCATGTGAACCAGCAAAGGGAAACTGGGCTCCCAGTTGAGGCTCCCTTCCCTCCTCAGGAGCATCAGGTCTGCAGAAGACCGTAGAGGGAGGAGGTTGCAGATCATGAGGAAGTCCATGATCTCCCAATTGCTTATAAGTCCAGGCGAACGTTTCCCAGCTTCACTGCTGAGCTGCCATCTGTAGGAGCAGCACTCACTGGGAAGCGGGTCAGGCAGGCACCCTCTAACTGTTCTGTGCCCTTTCCAAGCAGCTCTGAGCACTGCTGCTATAAAAAGAAGTGCGAAGACGGTACAAGAAAAGGATACGGCACAAGGAGTAAAAAGGAAAGACAGAAAAAGGAATCCATCAGGCACCCAACCCTGGCAAATTCTATGTTATAGGAGGTGCTAATCACTATGCCATAATTAAAGGCTGAGCTGAGCTGTGGGTCTCCCAAGCCAACATTTACCAAGATGCTTTGGGAAGGCATAACAGTGCCCACAGACCTGCAATACATGGAAAACGCAGAAGCGTTTTCCTAAGATTTAACTTGAATCCTGTTGCTCAAAATACAAACCCTACTTTTATGGAAAAAAAAGCCAATTTTTTCTTTCCTGTGTCATTACTGTGAACGTTATCTGTCTTATGCCAAAAGGATAATTTGTGGGCTGTATTCTTTCAGTTTAGTATTTGAGTTTATTGTTCGTATTTTGTTAGTAAATACCACCTTATTTTCTTTTTCATACTGAACGGGGAGTGCTCACTACCTAGCTTCAGGACTGAATAGTTAAAAGCAGAGTGTACTAATCCATGTGTTCCCAAATCAAGATAAACTGTCAATTTTTGTGGTGGTTCACCTAATTCCCTGCTTCACTGAACGAGGTGAAGTGACCTTGTGGCTCTCACTCTGCTTAAGAAAAGAGAAACCAAATTACAGATACCATACATATTTGGCTTTGTATCAAACTAAATGAAGTTTCTTGGCTGTTTATCCAGGTTACTTGATACTTGTGTCAACGTAGCCAGTATCTTTCCTGCTATTTTATTTCTGTCTATGATCAGTGTCCAGACTCAGCCATATCATGTATCAAGGCTAATGTGAAGCAACAGTCTGAACGTAAGTTAAACCTTTTCCTACGGTGTCATTCTAGAAAGGAAATTCTAGAGAATTTAATTCTCTGCAATTTTAAGGATTCTCTTCCCTTTCACCCACTACTAACTTTTCTACATCCTCTTCTCCCTTAGAAAAAAAAACCCTAACAAACACATCATTGGAAAGAAAATAATCAGACCTGACAAACCTTTATGCTTTTCCCACAGTGCAGTCAGAAGTCTCTACAACCGAGGGTTTCCTATGTCAAACCAAAAAAACCCACCCAGCGATTCAGCAAACCACAATCATTTCCACAAAGAGCACAGCAGATATTCAGATCAGCATCTGCGCACAGAGGAGTTGGCCATTCAAGCACAGAACAGGAAAATTGGTTATTTCAAGGGTTTCTCCCCTCCCATTATTCACTCTAAATACATTGTTTAGCTTGTGCTATCTGTAAAAAGACAAAACAGATCAATAATACATCTGCACGGGGCTATCACACAACTTCCCAAGAGTCGGATGCTCCAACCAGACCATTTCTAGTTTTCAAATTATATTGTGACAATAAGGTTGAGATAAAAAGATATATAAACAAGAGATCACTCTCCCTGGACCAGGAAAGGAAAAGGTTCCCTTTGCCAACCCACAGCACATACCATTGTCGCTGTGCTGCAGCCTGGACCAGGCTATGATGATGGTTCATGAGCTGGAGTGTGGTCACCATGATCCTCAAGGTCTCATGTATTGTTAGCACCATTCATGTATTGTTAGCACCATTAGGTAAGATCGACCTCAGCTAGTAGCCAGGTAATGTTTAGTTGTTCCAAGTGCTCTGCCCAGCCCAAGAAATTCTGGGGGCATCATCTCTGAGGATCAATAACTTGGTTGTTGAACACCAGTGATAACCTGGAGCTTTAGCCATCTGAAGTAGCTTATGTAGAACATGGTTTATGGCTGCTCTGATCCACCACTACGTGCTTTTCTTATTAATTAAAGCACCTCCTGGTTTTTTCCCCCCAAACATTTGAGATAAACTTCTGTGTGTTTAACACAACTTACAGAGCACTAATAATACATAAGTTTTTCACTACTACCATCAATGTAACAGAAACAGGGGTGTACTGATAGCACATTTGAAACATATCCTGGCCTCAGACAGTTCATATCTACCTTGGAAAGAAATCAGTGCTTGTATACTAGCAGATCTGCATTTTGCTCTCATGGAAAGATACTTGTTAATGTATTGGTTAAGATTCTATTAACTTTCTGCAAATTAACCTCGGCTGCCTTAAGTAAACAAATTCTCTGTCAAACATCTCAGAACTGGGAGGAGGCTTTGATTGCCACCGAAACACTCATCTGTTAAAATACGTTGCATATTAGCATTGTCAATTAGTTGCTTAATAGGATGCTCTCACACAATTTGGATTGGTAAATGCAAAACAACTTATAAGCAGCAATATTCCCTAAGGGGTGTTCGCAGCAAAGATTAAAACAAGACCCTTGCATTTCCATTTCAGAGGGACCTGATGTTAACTCATTCACATGGCCTCTTGGCCATCAAACTTGGTGACCACTCCGAGAGAGAAGAACAGTGAGCAGAATGGCAGCAGTTGGGTCATGAGGAGGAGAGTTAGGAGAGGTGGTCACTGACAGCCAGGTCACCTGCAGCCCTGCCCAAAATGAAACTTCTTCTCAAATTCCAGCAGATCTAGTAAGATTTCACCGTTCTCCATTACTGAGATGAGTATCGGTCACACTTGGAGATAAGTATCAGTCACAGAGATCTGATTTTCTCACAGAGCGCCCCGGAGTGCAGAGAACACATTAGAAGAAATAACAAAGAACAAATTTGGGAATTGAAATCTTTTTGCAGCAAATTTTTGCCCCCACTCAAAAAACCATTACCAATATTGCCAGTGGTCACAGTTACACATTTTATGCCACACCAAAAAAAAAAAAGTTCAAGCAGCAAATGCGAAAACTTCCCATTCAACCTAAGTACACAGTGATTGCCATTACTGAGCCCGTAGCGAGTACATCCTCATGTATTAAAAGTTTCCAGGACAACACAGGTACATCACAAAGTGAAGCTCCTCACCAGATGTCCCAGCAAGCCACAGTGACCGAGTATTTAAGGCACACAAGCTACAACAGAAGCTCTCTGCTGCTTTCAACAACACCCTTCGGGAAAACATTCCTTACTAGGGAGAGCTTGGGTAATTCTTAGTTTAAACATAATCACATTTAAGAGGCTAAAGAGAAACAAAACATTCTAGCTCTGATCCTTCCGATCCGTTCTCCAGATCAGCTGGCAGGTGAAAATTGCTCACCTTCATTAGCCTGTTGCAACGGAGCAGCTTCAAGCCACAGTACTTTATTTACCCCCCTGTCGGGTCTAATACGCAAGATGCACACAACAAGGATCCAGCAACAAGGTGGAGTTTTTTCTTACACAGTGCTGACTGCTCCAAAGGACTGCATCTAAAGGCTCTGTCATGAATGGTTAGTTATATTAATATACATACTATTGTAGTTTAGACTTATCAAATCCAGCCCTTTTTTTTTCTGCACTATCACCTGGAACCATTCCTTGGGCTCCCCCCTCCAGCAGCTTGTGCCAAGGTGAAAAGTCATCTTCACTGCGTATCATCCACTTCATACAGGACTGATGGTTCTCCAACTTCTCGTGTTTTGTTTGGACCAAGATACATCAGACCCAGCCCTGACTCAGTCCTCTTCCATCCCTTCTGGCTTTATCACAGCATTATCTTACAATCCCCCAGCTCCTATGGGCTTTTAACTCCTGAGCATGAAAACACAGCCAAGGGTGGAGGATAGGGATCTAAATTTTGTTTAGCAATGCTTCAAGATAAGGTAAATCCTTGTAACAGAGATTTACAAATAATAAGAAAGAAATTTTACTTTTCCTATCTCTATAAACATGGTTTTGGGGCAATGCTTCACTTGCAGTTTGCCAACGTATCTGCCACCAAGAAAAACTAGTGGTTTTTGAAACCAAAGGTAGAAAAGGCAGAAAAGGAGCCATTCTTTCTGGATCGTCTTAGCTGGCTTTAAAATCCAAAACATAATTTGTGAGGTTAAATGCCCTCATATACACACTTCCAGCACAGTGGAAACCCAAACTTCCACATTTCAGCGTCAGAGCTGGGTGTTTCTCCCCAGCTCCACACCTCTGCTCCTGCTCAGGAATGCCCTGTGGCTGTCACTATGCAGCGTGGCCAGTCCTGTTCAACATCTAATAATCATACCTCTCACTCAAAAAAATACAGTAATGAAGTCTGCACAAATAAATATTTTAAGCAAGTGTGTGGTATAATTGAAAGCAGGATTCCTGAAGCAGCTTTTTTACTCTTGTGTATTCCAGAGCCAGGAAGCACTTCTAGCTTGGGCAGACAAGAACATACAGCCCCATTCAGAAGGGGACGCTTCACTGACGCTTTTAGATGTCTGCCACTTGTTTAAACTGCTCTTTTTTTAGTATTTGGAGGTATCAAATCAACACACTCCCGGGCCTCAGGACCAAGGCATGCCATGTTTGTGAGGGTAACATATTTGAGTATTCTAGCATATTATCTGAAGGGAATTACTGGCACTCTCCGAGCTGGGTTTTATCAGCAGAACTTTACTGCTCAGTTAAGCAAAATCCCTCATCATCTAACCTGGACTGAGACAAATGGGGCAGGTCTAATACCATCTTAAGAAATTTCCAATTTAAATGAGAAGCACACCAGCTCCCTGGCTTACTGTTAGAAGAGCAAGAATTAGTTTTGCTCGCTTTTCCCTCTCAGTGTGTCACAAACACCTTCGCAAACCTATTGCTGATCCTGAGACCTCAAATCATTACCTTTCACTAACAGAAAACCCCACCAGTCATCAAAGAGCAATTTCAGAAACAGAGAAGTAAAATCCCACCTGCTGGCTGGCCCCATCTGTACACTGGGCATTGGAGTCCAAGCACTCTCTGGGAAAGTGCCTTCACGCTGTCTGCCACTTAGAGGTTAGCAGCAGCAGCAATTTGTTCACTGTGACACCAGACCTGGCAAGGCAAAGGTGTGTTGCGTGATGACAATATACTGTCTCCTCTTAAAAGCAGATCTCGGCTCAGAGCAAGACTAAAGCACCATCCTGCTTCCACGCTCCATCATCCCGCAGGCCCTACAGTATCAGCAAGACATCTCAAAGGCTCCTGTTCCACCCTCATCCTCCTTCCTACCAGTAAAAGTCATCTTGCAAATTAAAAAAGGGACATAATATATCTGTACTAGTGATTCTGCATATACATTTCTGAGGATTTCTATTACAGTTCAGTCATTCTTCTCTGTATTCCTAAGCAGTGAGAAAAGCATCACCTTAAAAATTATGAGCTACAAAAACTAGGACAATGGCACACGAAATAAAATCCAGTGCCTTCACTTTCAGGTGTTGTGGTTTAGCAAAGTCAAAAGGGAACATCACTTATGTCCACGAGGATTAAGGAATGTTTTCCCTTAAACTACATAGCAAAATAAGAAAAGCAGCTCTGTAGCATAAATATTTATCATCAATACAGAGAGCAAAGGATGATCAAGCAGATAGGACTTGGGACACTAGGCTCTCATTTGCTCCCTTTAAAAGCCTCAACTGCACTGAAGAGCAGCATGCACAAAAGGTGTCCATTCCTCTAATATCCCATCACCCAAGACATTTGGTCTGGGGACCAAGCAAACATTGCTTCCACTAGTGGAGACAACCAAGTGTTGCTGCTGTGGGCCCCAGAGCCCGCTATGAGCACATACATCCACACCTGGGGCAGGAGAACATCAGGGCTACAGATTCACACAATGAGGAATCAGCACAGGGTACAGGGGAACACAAAGTGTGAGCAGCTCCAGGTGGGACTCCTGCTGGGACAAGTCATGGTCTGGGGCCAGCAGCCCTTTGCCATGGAGCCATCCCTCTATCTGGGCTGAGCCCTTGGCAACAGCCAGGAGAAGCCTGTCCACAGGTCAGGACAGGCTGAAATGCCCCATCCCTGGAAGTGCTGAAGGCCAGGCTGGATGGGGCTTGGAGCAAGCTGGTCTGGTGAGAGGTGTCCCTGCCCACGGCAGGGGGTTGGAACTCAATGATCTTTAAGGTCCCTTCCAACTCTAACCATTCCATGATTCTATGAAATGCACTGATCCAGAGCTGGGCAGTCACTGCAGAGCCTTCTCCAGTCAAGTGCTTCTGCACAGTGTCCCCCAATACAACCTTTAGCACTCACAGAATTCAGACGTTCCTTCAATCTGGAGCATCCAGGTCCCCTTTGGCGTTGAGGCAGCACACTGCATGGGCATCCTGTCCCACCTCCCCTTTCCCAAAGACAACGCTCGCATCTGCCCAAGGAAGCTTTACGATTTCCACCTGCTTCAATGTACATTGCAGTAAGAAAGAGCCAGCCCAGACCTGGCCCTGCTGACACCATGTATGGGCAAGATAATGCTTCTCCATCCCCAATCCTTCTTTCTGTGTTCTTTTCGCAGCAAGCTATACAAAGGGCAGCTGATTGGAAACTAAAGAAAAACTAAATGCTAGATACTGTGGTTGACTTGGGGCACTAGAAGAAAATTCAGATGGCACTAACTGCATTTAGTTGTGATTAATAAGTTGTGAGCTGCAAAGCTTTAGCCTCTTACTGAATTGATAACAGAAGATACCAGCACAGTATTTTTCTCAGGTCTCCCAAGGGCCTCCATGCGAAAGGCTGTAAGGTTACAGTTGTTTCAATTAAGGATAGTAGCTATCAGGAGAAGTCTGGCCAAAATGTTCCAAGTTCAAAGAAAGTACAAGAACAAAGAATTCAGAGAGCCTGTTTTAAAAGGAATAAAACATAACAAAAAAAAAAAACCACCAAAAAAACCCCAAACCCACCACACCACCGAAACAACACACAAACCACTGCCACTTCTCCTTTTCCCTGCACTGTTTCAACTTTCCCCCACTAAAAACTCCCATGGTACTGACTTTGCATTGAGGATATTCTACACATCATCCAAAGACTGGTGTGGCTTTCATCCCTATGTAATTGGCTTTTTTTTTTTTTCCATTTGCAATGCAGAGATTACAGGTCATGGCCTCGAGGTTGCTATTATACAAGGGAACCTCACTAGAAGCGGGGTTTGCAAGGGCGAGGCTTGCATTTGCAATCACCCATGTAGTTATTTTTCCTGTGGATGGGAATATGTGTGCTTGTCTGCGATTCTTAATTGACCTTTTTAGTACAAAGCAATACAAAACTCTAAATGACTAGAGAGAACCCTCCCACACTCCAGCTTATGGGGCTACATCTCTGAATTCATCTTTCCTGGTGAAAACCATATTGTCCTGCCTCCTAAACAGCTGTGCATCAGCTGGAAACTCCTCTCTGTCTCTGTGACCACTGGCAAATCTGGAGACCAGACCTGATCTCCAGCCAGTGTGCATTTGCCCACTTCCAGATAAGAAGCTTCTGTCAGACACAGACCATCCAGTTTCTCTCAACAGCGTTCACTTACCTTCACGACCAAACACTGTCATTACACCTGTCGTGTAATGTCCTCCCCTCCAAAATACATGAAGAAACCAAACCTGCTAATTTAATTCATGATAGATTTTCCTTTCCCTGACTGGAGAAATTTAATCTGCCCTGCAAAACTTAATGGAAATAATTCAATCAGAACATGGATATGCTTCCTTCACAGGTACATAATCAAGTAGTTTGGCTTACTTTGACCGGTTTTGCATTATGTATTCCTTTTCTCATACATTATACAGGCATCAAACGTTAGGAAAAGTACTGCAGAAAATAAGTTGGTCTGATATTTTTCCAGTTAAACACTCGCCCAAAACGTTTAAAGCACAAAACCAAGGTCTTATTACATATAACTGAGAAAGTATTGAAGAGCTTGAGACAGTTTTAGAATAGCAAGAAATAAAGCACAAATGTAGCCCCTCAATACTTTTTTTTAAACACACTATTATAACAGCTTAAACAAGAAGTTGGGAAAAAATTGTATTCATTTATTTGACTGAAGAAACAATAGGCATACAGGTGGTAGATCACTTTTCTTAGTGAAAATAAAAGCCTTCCATAGTTTTGACCTAAATTTCACCCATGGTTTGGTCTTTGGTGCCACCCGGAGAACTGCTACAATAGCCTGTGCATGGAAAAGGTCAGTCACTTAACTTCTTTAGAAATTTTTAAACAAATTTAACTTACATATTTCACTAACCAGAACTATAACAGCTTAAAAATCACCTAGCAAAGTAGTATTAAAATATGCAGTACATGTATTCTGCATATTACAATTACGGTTCCAAGCCAATGATTCCAAAGACTTTTATTAGATCATAAAAACTTAAGAGCAGTTTATAATGAAATCTCTAATCAAATATGAATGAATCATCCAATATGACACAATTTCTTGAATGAAAAACAGATGGAAAAGTAGTAATGCGTGGTTTAAATCACAAGATATTAGTTAAGCCAAAGGAAGAGATCCCTAATAATAAGCACTTGCTTCAAGTTAAAGGAGACACTGGCTTAAGGTAGACCTCAAATCATGTCATTCAAGGGGCAAATGCCAAGCCAGCACCAAGCAGAAACATAAATGAAAGGGCTTGAGTATGAATGAATTTAGCAATGCATCTGAGGCACAGAAAATGCTGACTTCACATCTGCTTGGTGGCAAGAGGAATTAGGTGAGGATGGAGGAGGACATCCCTGCGTGGTCCTCTTTGAGAAGTTTGGAGGCTCCATGATTTAGGATTTTCAGAAAGTCCATGATTCAGGAGAGTCCATCTGCACAGGCACGCAGAAGGAAATGATGCCAGTGGCACTGAAGTGCTTACGCTGCAACCCAGCTCCCAAAAGACCCTATTTGTTGAAGATACCATCCCATCATTCAAGGCCTACACACTTCTAAAGTCAAAACAAACTTGCACATCGGCAGCACTCACATTAACTTGGTGCATCATTGTTACCTGGGCTTTTTGGCCTGAAGTAACTGGGTTACAATATTTATTTGTATGCTTAGTGAACTATGTCTCAATCCCAAATAATTTTTGGGTCTAGAGGAAGTTTTTGGGGGGCAGGAAGTGGGGAGGGGGAAAGCAACAAAAAGGGAAGGGAAAGGTCTATTTAATCTACCAAAGGCAATTCTCCAGGTCAGCCTCTGGAGGCTACTACAATGTTTTAGGCATCCTTGCACAAGTCATTCACACCATATTCCCTCCGCTGCTCTAAGATGAAACAGAGCCAAATATAGCCCCGAAAACCAATAAACACTAGGGAAGAGCCTCTGGGATCTTGATAAACGCATCTCATGCCAGAAGAGGAATTCCTGAAATACTAGGAATGCGGGCGGCTGCTAAGCAAGGACTTATGACATCTATTCCCCCTTTAGCGATAAAAGTATCACAAGTACATTTTGGCATAAAGTACTCTGGGGAACTCCATAGCACAGAGCACACCCATAAAGAGGGAAGGCAGACCAAGGCAAACATGCTGCTCACAAAACAGTCTGCAGCAACTCCTGCAGCCAGCACCCACATCCACCTAACTGGCCTCAGGAGAAGCTGATGGAAAACAGGAGTCATTGACAAGGTGTGTCAGACCACTCCAGTTATAGGACAAGTGTTATCTTGAAAGGGGAAGGGAATTACAGATAAAATAAAATAAAAACAAAGCAAAGATTTCTTCTTGATTTCCCTCTTTAGGGTTGCAGATCCAGTTAAAACACCCAGAAACACAAACAGCAAACAAGACACACCAGTCACAGAAAATGTGAGACATGCAGAATTTTTTCACTGAGAGATGCATCAATCCATGATCAATTTTCCATGAAATACTTATCACTTTTCATTCATCACATGGTACTGATATTTTTAGAAGAGGCAGGGGCAATGGGAACAGATTACTGTTTAACAATTCAATGGAACCTTTAAATGTCTGCTCATATTGTGCCATCTCCTTCTTCCCTAAGTGTAATGCAGATACTGTTAGGCATTCAAAGGCTCTTTCTTCCATCACCTGCTTTTATATAAAAGCAAAATCACAAAACAACCTTTTCCTTGGTAGGGAATCAGGGAGAAGTATTATTTTGAAAATAACACCACTTTGTGAACAGTCAGAACTAAGCAAATGCAGTGAAATCTATAGTTGATCAGTGTGAACTAATAAACTAAATAACATGAGGAAAGAATAAAAGAAAAATAGCAAGTCGGGTCTTGCAGTAAAGCAAACTTTCCTGCCAGTTACCTTTCATCTAAAAACACAGCACTGTATTCAAGTGCTTAAGATTTAAGTGCTGCTTTCAGCTTTTAAAAGAAGAGTAAGTCATTAATAATTCATTCCACCTCCTCTGTTTAATAACTGTTTCCTTGTGGCTAAGAAAGAAGGTGACAGGTACGTATTTTTTTCTGAGACAAAGCACAACAAAATAGAATTTAGGAGCTGTGGACTCTTGTTCTTCCCACACCACAGTATGAGGACATCCACAGACCATGCTCTGGGCAGATATCAAAGTGGTCCCTGCTCCACCAAACCCAAGAGATAGTGTAGCTCCTTGCAGCACACAGATGTTGAAGTTCTGGTAAGAGATGGTGCCTTGCCAGGCTGGCCAAAAAGCCCATGCTTCTTCATAAATCCCTACACAACCCTCCAATGGGCATGTGATGACAGAGAGTTAAAGAATCATTAAGTTATCCTATAATTAGGACTGACAAAACATGACTTTGGGTGCAATATTTGTTCAGCAATGAGATCCTGAAGCTTGAACTTCCCTGCAGGGAGCTGCCCGGATTCTCTACACGTGGCAATTCCCTCTCCTGACCTGCACAAATAACCCCCATTGAGTGGCCCCATTCTGGGTGTGCACCAAAGGGTTATTTTTTTATAAAAGTACAATAATCCAGGAAATCCTCTCTGGAAATCTGGGAGCTGGACGTAGCCCTACGCAAGGTTTTCCTTGCTGAGCAACAGGTTACAAAGGTGAGCCTTAGTACCCCTAGCTGCTAAAACACTTCATCTATCGTCATTCATAGGCTACATTTTGTACATCTATCTTAGGGTTGGAAATGATATCTGTTGTAGTAAATACAAGGTTAACTTGATTTTAACTATCGAGGCTCCAAGCTACCCAAACCTGCATTTTCTCTGCTATCTTATACCAAAGCATCTAAACGGTGGCAAAACTAATATATTAAGCTTGCCAAAATTGCTGCAGCTTTTAAATAAACTAACAATAGGACAGTAAGCAAACAACAATTTAATCTTAGTGTACTGTTGTGACATCAAAATGATTTCTCAAGAACTCACTTTTAATTTGGTTTTTTGGGTGGGTTCCCCTCCATCCCTAGCCCCTAGACTACAGGGAGAATAGATCAGGATTTTTTTTTTTTTTATTTTTTTTTTTTAACATTAAAGGACTTGCCTTTCAGCATGAGCTACACTTCTGGGGCACAATAAAAGCATGTGCCATCCCCACACTAACATGCCCCAGTGCAAACAAGCTCTTGTCTGCGGAGGCACAAGCCTGTCGGGAGCCCCAAATCCTAGCTGACTGGCCAGCAATTTGAACCTGCTTCAAAGCCCCACAGCACCACGCTGATTTGGTACCTTTCTGAAAGAGCTTTTGAAGTAGACACGATATAGAAATCAAACAACTATCTGGAAATCCAGTGCAGTGAGAGGGCATCCCCTTGCTTTGAATGGATAAATTAACAAGGGCGAGGTATTCGGGTCTGTTAGACCTAATGGACTACCACTCCTTCCTCTTAGAGACAGGGATTAACCTCTGATTTCAAGAGCCCATAAAATCATGAAATAGTATTAGTCCAGAGGTTCTTGCAAATCATTTATTCATATACTCATCAGCATTTTTTTCCAAAGGAATGTGGAAGTAAGACCAGATGATTAGCTTTGGGAAGAAGAAAAAGCAGGGAACTGAAAGCTCATGCATAATCCTCTGGCTGCCCCTGACTCTTGGCCAGTGTCAGATCCAGAAGAGCCCCAGTGTCATGCTGGAAGAGTTACCTTGAGAGCTGAGCAGCAGCATGGCAGGAAAAGCAGCTGCAGAAGGTCAGTGTTGCCAGAGAGGAAGGACACACCTGTGGGAGAGACGCTTTGGGCAGCCTAACGTAGAAGGATGGGAGCCTGCTCATCACCATCACCAGGGAATCATCTCATTAGTCAAGCCCCTGTTGCTCTTGTAGAAACTGATCAGCAACAGCCACCCGAACGCTCTGTGTAACCCACAGATTCCTAACATGTTGCAGGAGACTACTATCAATCCTCCAAAAACTCCTCAGGAAATTTACACTGCTCACTTCTGCAGGTTCTGGGAGGCGATGGCCTCCCAGACATCCACGATTTGCAGATTACAGATGGAGAAGCACATCAAGAAGACATGCAGCAGCTTTCCATCCAATTTGCAAAAGCACCCAGAGAGAGATCTTCACCTAAGGGTTAACAAGCCCAGCACATTTTTCTCAACCACTCCATGAAATAAACACATCCCAACACAAACTATTTGTCAGCTGCACTCAACTGCTGCAATAAGTGATATGATTATCGTTATTACTTTTACCACAACTTGGGAACACATCCCTCAAAAGCCAATGGAAATGCTATGAGAAGAAGAATTTCCTTCCTAATTCAGTAATTCAGCTGTTCCCAGAGCTTTATGTTAGGCCATGACCAGCACATTGGGGAAACACGGCTGGTGGACTGAGACTGTTCATCTCAATTTGATGTTTTATTACTTCAAGTAAAGCTTTTAAGTTTAAAAAGGACTAGATTCCATCTTATTTAATTCTAATTTTACTTCTATATCACAGACACCAAGCTGTTTTCACATTTCTAATACTAAAGAAATTGCTAAAGATTGTTGTGTAACAGAATGAGCAATTATAAACTTTATAGCAGGAAAAACTGAAAAGACTAATGGGAGGTTGTTGTGTTAATTACTGTAAACACACCCTTACAAAGAAAGAAAACTTATTCTACAAAGTATGCTTTATGAACATGTATTTGACAAATCTCGTAGATGATATCAACAGTACACAAATGATGTTTTTCTGGGATTACCTGCAAAATATCTGGGTACAACACCTGGACCAATCAAGGTCTTTAAGACTGGCGCCCCAGCTTTGCACTATGCAAAAGGCATAGCATCTCGCAGTTGAAAAACACAGGAAGAAAAAGTATGAGGACAAAAGAGTTCTGTTGCTTCCTCCTCACACTCCTTAAAACCAGTATGCTAACTTGCAGGTCAACTCCCTCAGCCTTCTGCAAGCAATTTGCTGCCACCCACCAAAGCAGGCAGTGACTACCTCTGTGTTCACATTTGGGAAGCTTTGTCTCCTGCTAAGCATGGCCCCTTAATCATCATGAGACTCTCTGTAGATTATTTTTAGTTAATATTGTATGTGGTCCTTGCTCTGAAGTTCTCTGAATTCACCTAGTAAAAGTTAAGGAAAAGCAACATTTCACAACAGACTCAACAATTTATCCTCTTTCCTCCCCCCAGCCCAAAAAATGCAGTAATATTCTAGAGCCAGAAAAAGAGAAAAAAAGTATAATCAAACAAATTATTATATTCCTCTTCGAGATTCGGGTTGTGGGAAAGACACACACAGCATTTTCCTAAAAACACACTTTGCCAATGACCAAACTCCTAAAAACACACTTTGCCAATGACCAAACTCCATTCTACTCAGTCCAATTCACTCGTAAAATATTTTCATAAAAATGAGCTGAACATTTCTACTTTGTACCTGAGATGTCCCACAGGACAGAGCATATTTAGGACCTGGGTACTGGACATACCTTTCTCACCTTTTTACATCAGAGAACAACAACTAACAAGGATCAAACTTCTTCACTTGGTTTGTAGCAGAGAGAAAACATGTGGCTTTCCTACAGGTGCACTGCAATGATTTTATCTTAACTAGAAATGCAGTTCAGGGAATAAAGGCTCATTGTCTGCTCAATTTTATTCATCATGAAGGCTACCAATCAGTCACTTCACTATAACCAAGACTAGATAAGATTTTAAACAGAATATCCCAGGACAGGATTAAGCAATATTTTTCCTTAAGGTGTTTTTCAACACTATTATTTCAGCCATGCCTGAGTCTCAGAACAACACCCCACAAAACCATGTTTAATTTGTTTTTCCAGAGCAATACTTGGTATTCCTTCTCCTTTCTTCTAGCACAAGGTTTTGCAGCAAACTCCTAGAGGTAATAATGATAAAAACTAGACAGGACAATGGTTTTCTCAAGTGGCTAAGTCCCTCAACATCAAATTTTAAGAGTCATTTTAAAAATCCATCGGGATACATAGGTATAGGTTGGCACCACACTTGAAAGCCAGCTGATGAGACGCTTCCAAGATCACTGATGACATTTGTTTGCATTTACAAACACGCCCAAACATCTTTTTCCCCAAGCACTGTGTTTCCAGGTTTTAACTACCATTCTGCAAACCAAAATATAAGACAGATATTTCCAGCCCATGTATGCACTGCAGGACTGAAAAGACTTCTCCAAAACTTGGCACAAACTGAGTAATGGTAGGGTCTTGAGTGAAAAATACCCTGGTGACCACTGTCCAGAGTCAATTCTGCCTCTTACATAAGGTCACATTTTCATTCCCAGACAGTCCTACCCTTTGCCCACTACATGCACAAGCACGACACAGAAATTCCCACAACTCAAACATCGGCAGAAGTCATTTGACAAAGAGATACTGATGCCTCTCACATCCAGACAAAACAGCACGAGCATAGTTCCTCGGTGGTGGCTAGCTTGAAAATACTCAAATCTGAGTCCAAACAGTAAGAATTCCATAAATCCTGTATGAGTCTGTAACACCTTAAAAAAATACAATAATCTCCTTTCATCTCGGCAGAATTAAAGCACACTGAACTCTACCCATCATGTCACCCAAGTTATTAACCAGTATCAGTCTTTGTCCTGAAATATTTCAAAAGGAAGCATTAAACATAACAAGCAGCAACCAAATCAGTTCCCCCAAAAAAGAATCAAAGGGTAAAACACAAACCAATCACATCAACAGTACCGGCCATTGATCTACTGACAGAAAAGATGACTGTGACTCCTCTTGTGCAGAGCCACAAAATTCAATCCAGTACATGAATACAAAATAGGGAGTAAAATCTTTAAATTGACCTGTGTTACCATTGTAGTCTTGAAATAAGAAACTCTCTCAAGGTTAGGAAAATATAACTTCCCTTACTTGATGGACAATTTTTGGAGCACATGGAGATAAGAGAGATTTCTCAGAATCTGAAGCCAAACACTCCTACAACATTCTACCTCCTTATAAGTTTCCTTCCCAAATATGCATTTAAGTTCACAAAAATCTAGGTTAGGTCACAGTGCATTTCTTACCCCCCACACCCCTGATCTACTAAAGCTGTTTTGAATAAGCTTCATTTACATTTTCCCAACTTGCATTACCAGAAGGACTTAGATCTTCTGCAAGATCTCTTCCTTAATACAAAAGGGCCTGAAGGCATTTTGGAAGGCAGCAGAGAAGGGAAAGTTGGGTTTTTGGAAAACTCAAGCTCCTACCTGGAAAGCTGATAATGCTTAATATACAGATATTTATAGTAGATTTTGGTATCTGGTCACACTTGGAAAAAAACCCCACTTTTGGAAGAGAGAAGGGGGAAACACAAAAGACAGCAGTAGACTGCTCTCCATACATTTCATGTATTGTGACCAATAGTTTGGTTTCTATCGCTTGAAGCGCTGCAGTTGTGAGTCCTGAGGTGTCTCTCAGCTCTATGAGGAGCAGCCAGTCTCCCGAATGCACACTGTGGCTGCTGTGCTTGCTTCATACCAGAAGGACAAGACCAAAGAGACACTGCAGGAGGATCACTAGAAAGGCAGCAAAGCAAACAGTCCACAGTGATACACATTGATCAGCCTGTGTTTGGTTCCTCATTTCAAAACAAATGGTTTGTTGCTTGATGGGAGCAGCAACTCAAAAACCTACTTCACTTTGCAGCGCTCCGTTTAGGCTGTGAAGAGACTCAAAGTGCTGCTTTGTTCTGCTGTCATCTCCTTTCTGAGGTAAAACAAGCAGCTCCAACCAAGTAACACTCTCCTTCAATCCTTGCGGAGGGTGAGGGCTGAGCTATTCAGGGCTCCCAAGGCTGCTGTGCTGCATCTTTCCTCCACTCCCAAATCCTACTTGCCCAGCCTGGGAAAGCAGATGTGCGCCAGTTCTAACACACTTTGTTCCAGCATTTGCATTCTGCTCTCCCACTTGCAAGACAGAGCTACAGAACATTTTACTGCATTACCAGAATAGGAAAACATTTAATAAAAGTTTCTTCTTACCAGAGCTAGGCATGTGGTTCACTCTAGGTGGATTCAACAGCTCTACTGGCTGGTCTCTGCCAGAAAGCCCATCTGGGGGAATAAAGAAAGAAAGAAATACATAAATCACATCAATCACATCAACTCTTTGGTTAGCTGAGCTGTTTTTAGATATTCCAAGCAGAAAATAATAATAATAAATCACTGATCAATTATCAATGTAAAACAGAAACATAGGTAGCACAAACCAATGGAAACAAGAATATTAACAGGACAGCGGCGTAACAACTGCTTACACTAAAGCATAAAACAAAGGATACTGTTTCCCAAAATGCACTCAGGTTTTCCTGGTCTTTAAAATCACAACCAGTACTGATTCCAATCCAAGGAAAACGGCACGTCAGCTTATAAAACTTACCACACAAAAAGTAAATTGCAATTCATTCCTTGCTCAGAGAACTGAGTGAGTTAAGACAGAAATGCAGCCTTGTGAAGCAAAGTTGAGGAATGGCTATAATATACCAGGGAGATGTTAAGGAAAACTGACAAATCACTGCAGGATATTAAAATGCATAGACAAGCATAACAAGTCCCATTTTGCATAAGTTTGGATTTCAGAAAGGTATTAAAAACATACTTTGCAAATTATATGCAGAAATCCATCTTGCTGAAGCAGTTCTCTATTTAAAATATTTCAAAGATTGTATCTTATATTCAAGTAGAAAGAACATGATACCTACTGCTCTAGACTGCCAGACCAGATTTTCTAGTCACTCATTCCCCTCTCATCTGCACCCCCAATAAAAGCTGAAGCAAAAAATCCTAAATTATGTTTTCAGTACTTAAGTTTTCTGTATTCAAGTATTCATAATCTATCTCAAACCCATTTGTTCCGTTGTAAATATCTCCACCTCTCCAGTTCTGTCTCACTTGTTCTATAATGCTTTTCTGCACTCTGCCACAGGACAGATACAATCAAGCCAAACCCTGTCTGGAGACATCAAAGAAGTCACCACATCTCTCTCAGTCAAAGCAAAGGACAGTATCATAAAGATGTTAAAATGTCAGTGGAACTTCTTTTTTTTAATTGTGTATGTTTTGTAAAAAGAAAAAAAAAAAAAGTAACACTTTGGGGGGTTTTCCTCATATTTTCTCTGTTCCAAGTTTCTAGAGAGAAAGCGCAGTTGAGTCCTCTCCACCACATGCACTTCCAATGACCATCCCCAAGGATCAGTGCAGTCTAAGGCAACATGTCAATAAAACAAACTACAGCCATGCTGAGCTCTCCTTCTCAAACAAGTAATACAGATTATTTACCTTTTTTTTTTTTTTCCCCCACTTGCGTCTCATTACTTCTAGAGTCAATAGAGTGGCTGGGCTTGCTGTACCAGAGCAGCCAACCTACGTTGTCCGTCAGATGACACTTGGCCAGCTGAGTGTCATCTACACAAGCAGCAACAAATGGCAATAAACGAGGAGGCAACTGGATGGAAACGTAGAGTGAAACATCGCTCTTTTAAAGTAACTTCTGCCTCACTCATCCTGAATTCACAAGCCAGTGGTCACTCTAGAGCAAAGAACATAAATGGATAGCAAAAAAACTCCAAAACTTATCTTCCCTGGTTACTAAAATGTCGGGTTTTACAGCCTTGTTTTTTTCTACAAGACAGGCACTTGGTATCTGAACCCTCACTTGTAATTTTTTCATTCATTAGCGAACTGCAACCCTACTTGCTGCTGAAGTCTTAACTATGTACCTGTGCTGAACACGCCAGCATCAGGCAGGGACAACAAGCAGCTCCCAAAACTCAGCTCTTCAGCCTGTCAGCAGCTTAAAAGAAAAAATACCTTTCTGCTGGGCTCCCCTAGCAACAAAACAGCAGCCATCCCAGCAGCCAGCGAGCACAGCACGTGTACACGCTGTGGTACGAGCTGTAGCTTGGCTGGAGAGAGCAGCTGGGAAAAGGGAACACAGCACTGAGGGGCCACAACAGCCTCAGGAGCCCCTGAATCTTCCTGGAGAGCAGAGTCTTTTTGGCTTCTCTGCTGAACTCATCTGAAAAGATGAAGATGTGCCTTCAGAGGATAAGGATCCATCTACAAAACAGAGCCCTGTATCGCAGAATCACAGAACGGTAGGGTTTGGAAGGGACCTTCAGAGATCATCCAGTCCAACTCCCCTGCCAAAGCAGGGTCACCCAGAGCAGGCTGGACAGGAAGGCATCTAGAGGGGTTTTGAATATCTCCAGAGAAAGACTTCACACCCTCTCCGGGGAGCCTGTTCCAGGGCTCTAGCACCCTCACTGTAAAGAAGTTTTTCTGCATGTTCAGACAGAACGTCCTTTGTTCCAGCTCGTTGTGCCTGTTGCCCCTTGTCCTGTCACCAGTCACCGCTGAGATGAGCCTGACTCCATCCTCTTGACACCTGCCCTTCAGATATTAATAAGCATTGGTAAGATTTCCTCTCAGTCTTCTCTTCTCCAGGCTAAGCAGCCCCAGGTCTCTCAGCCTCTCCTCATCAGAGAGGCGCTCCAGTCCCTTCATCATCTCCGTAGCCTCCTCTGGACTCTCTCCAGTAGTTCCCTGTACTTCTTGAACTGGGAGGGGCAGTACCAGCAGCCCAGGTGCTCTGCAAGACAAATCCATGTCAATTTTGACAAAAACACCCATTTGGAGTCAGGCTGTTGGAGTGAAGGTGCCTGTCCTCACGCTAAACCCAGCAGTTTTGAACAAGTGACACAGTAAACCCATACCTCCAGCGGTACACAGCTGCTGGCAGAAATCAACTAACAATAGCCCATGTAGCACAGGTCCACAGCATCAGCTGTTTTGGAAGGCTCATCTACCTGGCCAGATGAAGCAGGCAACCTGCTTCAATGCCAACCAAATCAAGAAAGACCACGGACTGTCTCCTCCACTGTTGTGAATTCTCAGTCTCACCAGAGCGTCACAGATTGCTGACAAAAATGTTGGTTAATGGGGGGAAAAAAAACGCCAAATGCATCTGGATTTTAAACTAATTTTAAACAACAAACCAACACTCTTCGATCTTAATTTCAAAATGAGTGATAGAAACACCTTTTAAAGCACTGACGCCTAAACACTGGAAGTGAAACCAAACTATGTAAGACTGAGGTTCTGTGTTTACTGTATTAAGTG